>VZSC01003582.1:81683-103647 GCA_013398225.1 Steatornis caripensis
CCCAGAGAGGTTGTGGAGTCTCCTTCTCTGGAGACATTCAAAACCCGCCTGGATGCATTCCTGTGCAACCTGCTCTAGGCTAACCTGCTTTAGCAGGGGGGTTGGACTAGATGATCTCCAGAGGTCCCTTCCAACACCTACCATTCTGTGATTCCGCAGGAAGCATGGTCAGTATCTGACTGTAATGACGTGGGTCGACTTTAGTCACAACAAGGAGAACATGAAGAGCATGGATTCTTCAGAATCCATGTTTTTGAGTGACAAAATTAACTTTCTCTTATGTAAGTGTACTCAAAATTATGTAGTTGGGCATAGCTATAGATTTGCAGTGGGGGAAAAAAAGACATTGCAAGTCATTAAATGTACAGTTTTTCGACCAGTGGCACCCCTCCATAACAAAGCTTGACTGATGATCCCACAAGATAAGATGTAAATACAAAAGATGTAAATTTTTTAGAATCTCTTTCAGATGTAGTTGAATCATTATGACTGAACATTTCCAAATAAATAGCTGGATTGGAGTTCACTCTACAGCTGATACTCATAGATTTTTGAGTCTAAATAACTCAATTCTGGCAAGAACAAATCTTGTCAATATTGGTGGAAGCTCTAGAAAGCCTTGCTTACAAGGAATATCGCCAACACCAGGGACCATCAGATGGCAGGAAATATTAAGTTCTTTTCAAGACATATATTTTCAGCAATTATTCAGGATGCATACACTTACTCGATATGCATTCAAGAAACATACTTTTCCTCAGTTTTAACAACCATGTGAAATTTGATATCTCAGTAAAGGATTTCTGTTGAGCTTGAGATGTCATATGCACTTAAAATCAGCACATGATTTTAGAAAAATAGTGTGCAAGACAGTGGAAAATGAAATAACTTTTACCTCCTGGAGAGATTAAATTTACAGGAAATATTGAAGAAAATACTATAAACACAGGTTTGACCTGTATGTGAAAGCAATTGTAGCAGAAATAAAATGAGACCCTTAGATACTCACTTTGCTCCTAACATTCCTACTACCCACTGGTTTTGACACACACAGTATTTTTGCATGCACTATAGAGGGAGAAAGTAGGAAGTAAATCGGTTACTGTAGTATATGCGTCACAATGTACTTAAAAAAAGAGGAACAGATGTTTCTTGTACAGGTATAAAATTCAAAAGGATTCTAAAACTATCTGAGAATGTGTAATGAAATGTAGATTAAAGAGTGCATTCTTGTTACAACATATGTTCTCAACTTTTATGATAGGATTGTCTAATGCTAGACATACATTCATGAAAACAAGGAGATTGAAAGTGCCTGCAGAAGAAGTGTTCTCCTTTTGTTCTGGAAGGTGCAACCTGCAGAAGGGGATGAATGTAGCATTAATGTACCATATGAGTTGTAGAGCTGGACTGATGCATAAGCAACCATTAGCCATTTCTCTGCAACTGAAAGTAATTTTGACTGAAGGTCATTACAACCAAGATACAGGACTCAACAGGTCTTGGAATTTCTTTTTGTAGAAACAGTGTCATTTCCATCATGTATCAGTTTATTTTGATTAGCACAAAAAGGAAAGGACTCATTGCAGATATGTCATTCTTTTCCAGACATTTTGGGTAGGATCAATTTCACTTACAGGTAGAAGGATCTGCCAGTTCTTGATTATACTGCCTAAAAACATGTCCTCATGTACTTCTGTGCTAACTACGCACAACATAGCTGTCTAGGAAAAATTAGATTTACTTAGCAAGTTATGAGTACTAGGATAAAATCCAGGTGTCAGTAACGTATGTACATCAGAATGTCATTTTCCATCTTACCATCATCACACACCACTTAGGAAGATAGAACAAAACCTGAGTTTCTAACTAATATCGGTCCTTTGTCTAAACTTACATGATCAGAACTGTAACCATGTGATGTGTGATTTACAGTAATTGATCATAAATTCTAGGCATAGAAAAATAATATATAAATACATTGAGATCCAAGAATGAGAAAAATACAAGCAAAAAGGATATGAGAATAGATTTGTTACACATAAAACATTAGAAATTCAGAGTCCTCTTGTACACACTTCCATACAGATACAAGTAAATATGTTCAAATTATTACACAATTTGTAATTAACTCTTTCAGACAATCAGTTTATTATTTTCTCTCATGACTTTGCAGATGCTTCATCAACACCGATTATCATCCCATTTATGAAAGCCAAGGACAACAGGCAGTTGTCCAACAGAACTGCACATTCTCCCAGACAGATACTGGATCTGATAGTCAGACATGGAAGAAATTTAGAAATATTTTGCTTCTGAAAAATGTTCATTTGGGTATTCATCTGGATGAGACACCTCTTCATTTCAACTTACTTGCTATTCAGTGAAATTGCTTTGTCCACAGGCAAAGAGCAAGCCCCATTATACACTAATCACATCAAAGAGCAGGAATATCTGTAATCATAAACATTGGTAACCAGAGACAGACGATGCGGAAAACGCACATTAAATACAAATATTGTCATGATGCCAATTGAAACCAATTTTAGTTAACACCAGAGCAGAAGACGACTAGAGTGGGATTCTTCTATGCTTATATTGATAGGTACTTGGCACCATCCAATGTACACAAGGGTATCCAAAATATGGGGCTGATTGATAGTTGCAACACAGGTTTTACAAGCAATCATCGTTCTTCTAGACTCACAAGTAGCTAAGCTGGATACCTGCCAGTGCCCGAAATAGCCTTTAGTACCTGTGCATAGGCAACTGAATCACATACTTTGTGTCTACGTTCAGGAGATGAGTGCTGCTACTATTTTACCATATGAGTGATTCCACAGCTGGGAGGCACAGAACATCAGAAAGACCCTAGAGACTTATTCATTCTCCGGGGGGATTCACCCCTTCCCCTAGTTTCTCCCCTTCTGTGTGGTTCTACATGCTAGGTACTTTCTATGGTGTTATGCGAAAGGCCTCCTGTAGCTTGCTGGTCTATGCATCAAGGCCTCTATTGCAAAAGCATATGAGGAATGTGGGAATCTGTATTCTGTTCAGTTTTGTTTTGAGCTCCATTCAGGATCCATGTCCCATCAACTCCATTACCATTCCTTCTAACTGCAACAGGCTGCCTGGAAAATTTAAGGTGCTGATTATGAAATTAGAATACTCACTCAGGAAATGACAGAGAGTGAGTGCACAAGTAGATGTACTAGAAAAAAAGACAGAAAACCCAAACCAAAAAACACTTAGCAATGAATCACAGGGAAACTAAGTACAGCTGGAGCAGATATAAAAGCCTGTATAAGTTTAAAGCACATATCATGCCTGGGTTCAAATGGATGAATTACCAACAGGACTGCTTAAAAACACTAAGTCTTGTATCTTTGTTCAGGAATTTCAAAAGCCGAAATCTTCCATTGCTAGAGAGGTTTGGCAGAAAGGTACATGGTACTCTTTGGCGTCGAGGTATGAGAACTGACGGACTGGTAGCAAAAGCTTGAAATAATTTCTGTAGATAATATTATATTCTATATAAATATTCTCATCCCTAACCAACTCCATTTGGCAATTATTTTCCTTTGCTCTGAACTGTTATTTCCCTTTGTTCATCCCCAGATGTGCTTATAAGCATGTGTTTGCTTGAATCAGGCTTTAATTCTTATCTAGGGACTTTGCTTTACTTCTCTATATGCTGAGACTTCATTTCTTCTTATTACATTGACTGACCAGAATGGTCTTTCCATACTTTCTCTACAAGTCTGAGAGGTGATGAAAAATCTCTCATGCACTGAGAAGGAATGCTTCAAGACTCTGTTCTCTCATCTGGATTCTTTGGCTACCAATAAATTCAGCAGTAATCAGCAACATTGCTGGTCAGACAAATTTGGAGACCGGTATCCCTATATTTTTTCGTACCCAAAATGTGTTTAACCTCTACCAAACTTTCCCAGTAAATTCACAGTTAGTGGGTTGGGTGTGCTGTCCTGTGGTGGAAAAGCAGGAATTACCTGTGTCATGAAGAGACCTGTGGGCATGGGAGGCTGAATCCATTCTTGCTCCCTAGAAATTATGTAGATGGTGATGGACTTCTTTGTAGCTAAACACATTTTCCACCTGAATACCACAAAGGTTCAATTTTTTTTTTTCTATTAGAGGATTTTCTGTTAGAAGTTTGTCCATATTAGCCTACAATGCCTGCAGTTTATTCAGAAATTGCTTTAAAAACAGCGGACTGTAGCCAAGGTTCCAAGACAAGTCTACCATGCAGACATCACTTTATTATCGATTGTAAAGGTGCCTTCAATGCTCAGGGTCTCTAGGCACAATTGATCCCATCATTCGGCATATCTTTGAAGGTCTGAGGTTTTGAACCTGTCAGCTGTTCAGCTGTCTCCCTAGTTAGTACAGTTTTTGTAGTGTGGATGGACCCTTTTCCCCATTACCAACCTGGCACAGGCAGCAGGCTGCTCTGGGGCTGTTCATGCTCTTCCTGGTTTCCCAGTTCCCAGCAGTCAAGTCTGATTGTTTCTGTACAGAGGCACTCAGCAACAAGCTCATGGGAAGCTTATCAGTTTATGTCTGTATTTGAAAGCCTACCTTCCTCAATAATGATAATAAAAAACCCAAAAGCCCCCCAAAAACCCAAAAAGAAAAACAGAAAAAAACCCAAACCCCCAAAAATAGCAACACAGCAGTTTTTTACATTGAAAAATTATGAAATTTGTATTCCAGTTGGAGAGAGTTTTACATCCAGTTTCACTTAGTATTAAAACAAATGTAAAAAACTTCCCCAAAATATATTTATCCTTGAGGCAGGTATATAACCTGCCTAATGTACATGTATACTTGCAGAACACAAGGTATACATAGATTGACACAAATACCTGGATTAAATATTAGAAATCCCTCTTGCCCCTAAAATTTTTCTCCAGATGCTATGACATAATTACTCTGCTGAAAGTATCCATAGTTGTTCTTTTGGCTAAATTGGTTTATTGCATACCTTGAAATCATTGAGTATTATTCCTGTTCCTTCCTCTGTGTGAATCCTTGACTTTATAGTAATCTGTGCCAGAAACAAATTGAAATAGATGTGCTGAACACATGGATATGAAGCTGTTTGCCCAGTAATAATTGATCATGACAGTTTTCTATTCTTCCAGTTCTTCTCCCTTTGGGATAGTTTAGTGGTTTGGACAGTATTAGTAAGGGACAGACAAAGTACACTCTCAAGCTAGATATTATTACTGCAGACTTGATAAAATCTAAACATTTTTGAAACAATGGTTCTCTGAATAATTAAGTGGATTCTGGAAACCTCAGAACATTACTGTTTTTTACTGCGCTTCGTATTTTTTAAAAGACTGCAAAAGAATTCTGGTCTTGAAGGGAATTCAGCTTCCTACTGCAATTGAAAATATTTTGAGAGCAGCAGATATTCAGGGGAACTGTTCTTTTTAATACACTACTTTTCAACATTGTCAATTCATAAATAATTACATAAATGTTACATATTAAAAAAAGTTTTCTTAAAAGTAAGTTTTTAGCTTTTATTGGCATCTAACAGAAATATTGTGGTCAGGAAATTCTCCTGTTTAGATTTCAACACAAGACAAAAAGCAATCACTCATTCTCTAAATAAATAAATAAATAAATAAATAAGTAAATGCAGACCAGCTGTTGATAACTCTTTCACATCAGCTAGTCATTACTGTGTAATTCAAAAATAAATTTTGGCAGGGAATTATGAAATCTATTTAATACAGAGAAGTTTTTTAAAAACTTACTTGAAAAAAGAAAATTTTCTGTTTCACTAAGCTGTGTTTTGGCAGCTTTACAGCAAGTCTGTGTAGAAAGCTGAAGAGAATTCTTTGAGCGTCGTGTTTGCTTTAGGTTTAGATCTTGATGTTAATCTCATTCTATAGATAAAGGGGTCATTTAAAAAAAAAGTCTTTACAAGTAACATCGAAATTCTTCTGCTGTAAAGTTTCCATCAGCAGTATTTGTCTTAAAATTTGGCATGGAAAGGAGAATTTGGTTCAAGTTTCATCAGGTAATGTGAGAAATTCATCATCGCTAGTGGATTTAAATTACTCAGATTTAATACAATGGAAAGTTATATGTTACATAATGGTACTTCTTAATTACAGTGAAGTGACAATAAAAGATATTAATTTTAACATTACTTTGGTTTACTAAAAATTATCTCCAAACCAAAAAATAGTTCAAGAAAAGTGTCCATCTCATTGTATTTTATGGTATCTTACATCTATTTTTGTAACTGAACTATTTTTTAACTATTTCTGTTAGTAACTTTTTTGGTGTCAGTTAAGAACTGGCACAGAACGTTATTTCTGTAACACTGAAATACAGCATATGTATGGAGATGTCTCAGGCTGAGACCTATAACAACACTGTGCACATATTGTTATATGTATTAGAAGAACATAAATCAGAATAGATGTCATAACATTTCGCAGTACAATATTTTTAAAGTGAAGAGTAACTATTTATATGGATAAAGAAAGACTTAAAATAGTAAAATATTTCATACTTAATTTATAGCAATGCTTAGAAGATTACTTTCTAGCTTGTTTTATGGTGAAAAGATTATATATTTTGTTTGTTTGTTCACACAGTTTTTAAGAAAGTTAATCCAACAAATACAGGTACATAGAAACCTGTACTATGCACAGAAAGGCTTCATAATCAAGATTTTTAAATGTTAATATTAATAATTCAACAGTTACAGAAGGGTGGATATATCTTTGACTAAATGTGTGCATTGAAAAAGTTGCAAATTTACTGTATTTCTGCCCAAAGATAAATTTACAATTTTACTTAGGGAAGGAATGACTGCGCACCTCACCAGAAAGTAATTATGTATTTCTTTTAAAAGCAAGCTTTATTAATTTATCTGCATTTTATTAATATATCTGCATTTATTAATTTATCTGCATTTTCACACTTAATCCTCAGAGGCAGCCAGTACATCACTGTCCTTATAAAATCAGTCTTGCCATCACTGGTAGACTCAAAAGTGGATATAAAGAATCTTAAGGTAGACTTACAGAAAAATGCTCTGCTTTCCTTGACTTTCTGTGGATGCAGAGTGACCACTGGGCTAGATTTTCTGGGTTTTCAATCTCTTGAATGTCATGCAAAAATGTCAGAGGCAGTATGTCTGTAAAATGCCTGTACTGTTTCTCTGTGGGGACAGTGTTGTAGAGGGCAGCCATAATTAAACCAAGTGATGTGAACATGAGCAAACTAGGTAATCTTGCAAATCTTTCACCCTTCAAACATAAATTATTTTTAATATTACTCTTGACTTTATATAAACATGTCTAACTTGATAGTTGTAGGGGTTTTTTTCCTTTTTAAAAAAAAAAATAAGGAAGATGGTTCCTTCTTTCCCTTGCAAAATATCTGGAAATACATCTGAGAACTCTAAAATAATTACGTATTTAGAATAAGGAAATTCCTTAAGCCAAGTGATCACCTTTAGATGCTTTTCAATTTGAGCCAAATAGTTCAGAAAACTTGGGCCATATTCTAAATCACACTGCTATGCTGAGACCACAGTATAATGGAAAAGATATTTAAAAAAAATAAATCACATATTCTATTTCACAAGCTGAAAATTTGGTTTAGGAGATGCAGAGTTGGGTACACATTTTTTTTTCCCTTTCATACTCACTCCACAAGACAAAAATGCTGGGCATAGCCTAGCTGTAATTTTAGTACTGTTATTGAACATTTAAACCATGAACTATTTTTAAATGTTCCTTTAAAAATAGAAAGAAAGATATAGAACAGTTACACAATAAGGATGAAGAAAGGCTACTCATATTTAAACATCTGTTTCTCAAGTTCTTAACACCAATAAAGAACCCACAGAAATCATCTACACTCCCAGAAGTACGATATCTTTCTGGGGAAAGTGTTTGCACAGATGAGCACTTTGAAAAATGTTGTCTGAATACAAAACATTGGGAAGAGAGTAGGTAGAGAATTTCTAGTGGCTAGGTTGTGCTTGGGGACTCGGCTATGACAGTGCTGAGTGCAGTGCTTCAGATAAGTGTCCATCAGCATTCAGCTAGTAAAGCCCTGTTTTCAGGAACTTATCTCTTCAGAACTTAGGAATTAATGTTAATACAAAAGTGCTCCTGACACAGTGTCTCATTATAGGAATTATTTTAATGTATTATTAATTTTGACTGACTTTGAAAGGTGATTGACATTTGCAAATTATGAAAGTTCTGTAAAATACGGCTAAGTGAGTAAACATAAGAAATTTATAGTAAACACCAAGTATTTAAAATGTCTGCATTACTTTCAATTTTTTAAAAAATAGTTTCAAAGTACTCCAAGAACTAAAGATCAGCTTTATGGGTCTGCTCAAGACAAGCTCGTCAGGTCAGGCTATCCTGTTCGTGAACCCTTACATCTGATTTCATATAATTAGAGAGTTTTCAGTTGGAGAGATAATGTGGAAGTCTAGCTAATAAGTATTAATTCCAGTTCAAGAGGATTTCAATCTGCATATAGATTTGCAGGTCTACAGATATAAGGATTCGATTTTGGTCTGATGTGCATAACACAGACCACTGAATTTCACCAGCTTCACAATGTATCGAGATATTCACACATATTCTAGATGTGTCATCTAAAAACATGCTTGGAAACGTATAATTATTTAGGTCTGTGTATCTTCATTTTCCTGTTTATAATTTTTTTTCATGTCACACAAAAATTTGAATTTTATTTTGGGTATTGTAGTTCAAGTGTAAAACAACGGACAGTTTTAAGTATCACACAGTTTTCTTCAAAAAAATCAACATAGAATGCATTTATAATAACTTTTTTCTTGAATTTTCTATGTGCCAGATTAAAAAAAATCTGGTTTACTGATGCATTTTAAAAGAATCCTAAGGTTGCAATTCACTGAATATAGAAGTGAAAGAAATTTTTTTAAAATTCAGTTAAATCAGTCCTTAAAGCTCCAATTTTGTAACAATGCCTAATCATATTTCCTTAGGATTTTAATTGATAAAAGGTGTAAAATAGATTAGTTATCCACTGCCTATTTATAAATCAGACCACCTGTGTGGAGAAAACTGTTGTATCATCTCATTTATTTATGCTTTCACAGTCCATATGCAGAGAAAGCCACTAAAAATAGTTTGCATCTGGCGGGTTGATCACTATAACAATAAAAGGATTAAACAGCAAGATGTGTCTCTGCTTTCAGCGATGTTGAGCAATACAGAGGATCTATTTTGTTCATTATATCTACATCATTCAATGTTTTCAAGCATTATGAATGCCACACCTTTCTTTTTTTGCTCTTGAGAAATGACTGTATTATTACTAAACTTGTCACATAATTTTTTGTGGGAAGAAAAAAACATCACTGAGAATACAGAAAACTTACAAAACTTGCTTAAAATAGTCAGCATTTCAGACATGATTTTTTCAAAGATAATTCTTTTCAAAGCCATTTAGTAAATAATTTTTTTCTATCACATTAAGAAATATTTTCATAAATCAAAAATTGTAATAGTGATGTAATTCTTGGTTCTTGTAGTTCCTAAAAATGCTTTGAAGTATAGAAGAAGTTATTTCAGCACTGAGTGTGTAAGAGAAGAGATGAGTAAATAATTAATTTTTTCCTAAAGTGTAGGGTTTTTTCACAGTATAGTGAACGTTTTTTTTTTAGTTTAAGATGCAGACACTCTAAACCTTTGCCTTACACACATGCTGATTTCCTTCAGAGCTCTCATTTGGAGTCCCTCAAAAGGGAAATGTTCAATTGTCCTGAGAGGATAGCTTGCTTCAAGACTGACTGTATTGCTAGAAATAGATACAATTTGCACCAGGTTTTGCTTTCTCCATCCTGAACAATCACTCAAACTTATGCCAGTGACTTCATGGCTTCTCTCCCTGAAATCACCAAAATCCCTGGTGTCAGGCTGAAAAACAGACCTCTGGTGGTCTGTGAAGCAGTCATCTCATTATTCAGCTGCCATTTTCTGGAAGAGGACTCTTTAAAAACAAAAAACCGTTACAGAATATCAACAGCTATCATATGCTTTAAACTGTCTCGTATCCAGGCTCTGCTCCACTGGAAGGATTCCCCTCTCTCCTAATTCCCAAGAAATGACAGCTCTGCTAATGTAGCCACCTCAACGTAAACAACTCTAACATACATGCAAGAAGGACAGGGATATGAATTATTGTTCTCTTGTTGTCTGGCATATATGCATAAGCTTTCGGGTACAGGCTTCTTGCAAAGATTTCTGTGCTGCACTGCCTGTGGGACCTGAGTCCAATCTTCCTTCTCTTCATCTAAAAGAAGAAATAGGGGAGTAGTGTTGTCTGCCAAGGTCACTCTGTTATCATTTCTCCTTCTTCTGCCAAATGCTGATGCTTCAACAAAGAACAGGAGTACTGTGGAGGAGGTGGTCTCCGTCTGTTGATACTTAGGCTCAAGAAGAACATTTATGCTTAAAAGGACAGTGAGTGGTCAGGATAAGGACTCTGTAGCTTAAAGTTAAAAGAAAGCTCACTGAATGACTCCACAGTGTGCCCCCTCAGTTCCCATGAATCACCCATGCATGAAAAACTTGCGNAAAGAACAGGTGTACTGTGGAGGAGGTGGTCTCCGTCTGTTGATACTTAGGCTCAAGAAGAACATTTATGCTTAAAGGACAGTGAGTGGTCAGGATAAGGACTCTGTAGCTTAAAGTTGAAAGAAAGCTCACTGAATGACTCCACAGTGTGCCCCCTCAGTTCCCATGAATCACCCATGCATGAAAAACTTGCGTCTTTAACATTTTCACACGCCTTTTTACTGACAATGGTACAACTCAACTTACCATGCCCCACTGGAAGTAGCTCTGAGGCCATCATTAGTGCCTCCCAACCAAAAAAAAAGTACAAACTTGTAGTGTCTTTAACTTACAGGTCCACACAGTAACTTTAAATAGAGGTCATATTTCTCTCTTATTTTCCCTTTGCTTTTCAACACTCATTCATTGTTTACTCAATTCTTTCTCTCTTGGATCAACATTTTCAGGTTAAACTGTGAAAGTTCAACTGTTTCTCATCCATCTGTACTCCTGGTCTCTTTGAAGAGCTGCATAGAGACTACAATCCTGTTTTGAAAACAAATACAAATCATCAAATTAACTGGAAATAGCACTTCAATTTCGTTCTTTATGCTTAAGTTAGTTAAGTAAGTTAAGGTAGATGGACTTTCCCTTCTGTTAGAAGTGAGCAGCAGACATAGCTTGTGTATTTTTAAGAAGAATCTCTTAAAACCATATAATGTGAGTTGTTTTCTTTTTTTTTTTATTTTGGCTTTCCTCATATCCACACTACTGATCTGGAAAACAAAGAAGTAATCTTTTTTCCTCAATCTTTTGTTTATTTTTTTCCACATTATCTTAAGACCTGTTGTTACATTACTTGCTTTTTTGTTACAAGACTGGAGACATGTCTTGCTTTTGTTAGAATCTACTTTTCACCAGTCAGTCAAACAGAGCCAATCAAGTTGTTGACCAGCCTTCTTAGGCTGTTGGAGCACTGTGGGAGTTCTACTTCTGTTCAGGGACAGATGCTAAGGAGCCAAACAGAAGCAGCACTATTTGTGTGTTGCTGAATGGGAACCGCATATTTGTGTGAAACCTGCATATTCATATAAATTCCGCAGGCCAACATTGCTAGAGAGAGGTAAAACTGCTACAGGTACCAGGTTTAGTCTTTGGATTGCCTGATTGTTATCTCTGAACTTAAAGAATGCACTTATTTTGATGTTTAACTGTCCATTTTTAGTGACTTCAGATCAAAGGTCCTGTACTTGTGGGATGTGCTGAGACACAAGACTTCCTATGGCCTTTCATACCACTAAACTCACCAAGGGATGTAGATCAATATTCGTCAGCAAGCACCACAATATTTGTCATAGACACTCATCTAGCCTGAAAGAAATTGAAATGAAAAGCCAGAAAGGACTGTCTCTGAAATGAAAATCACAGAGCAAAATTTTCTATGAAAAACAGTAATTTTTAAACCTTATAATCTGATTAGAAAATGCATTTTTAGGAAGAGATCAGGAGCTAGACTCTTTTGAGTCATATGCTTTTGATACAATTTCAGCATTACAGCTGAGCTAAAACTTGAGAAAACAGAAGTTATCCTAGAAAGGAAGAGAAATCAGTCCCTGAAGAGAATCTCTATGTTGCATTTTTATTTATAAGGAGAAAAGCTGTACTTTTGTTTACAGGGGAGGAAAGGAGACAAGAATATCTACCTTCTTTACTGCTCCACGCTTCCTTTTTTTGTCAGTAATTCAGTCTTTGATGTGGGTTCAGGTCAGATATCAACAGTGGATTATACGTTTTTCTCAGTCTGTTTCTGGGTGCTTTATGATGTTATGGTGAGCTGACAGCTTAAATCCTTTCCTGGATTATAACAGCATGATCCTTCTTCGTCTTGCCAACACTTATCTGATCCCACTGTGGAGTGGTTCTAAAAGTAACCTCAAGCTGCAGTAACACTAACTCAGCAAGAAAAATCACTGATCTGATGGCTCACCTCTGGGAACAAGTTCACTATGGGGATCACACAAGTAACAGTGCATGGCAACAGGTGGGTTTACAGCCCCCCCACCCCCCCCACCCCCGGCAGACATGATGAGGCAATGAATGCAAGGAGTCCTGCTTTAAATCAGCTTAAATTGGGGAAATATGTCATTAAATATGCTTTACTACTAAAATTAAGGACAGTTTAATATATCAGTCTTTTGGGGGATTAAGAAAATCTACAGGCTGTGTTTTTTTTAACAGGAAGTGGTATGACTCGAATGATAGGTGGATTGACCTGGAAAAGATTGCCAAAGTTACTACGTCATCTTAACAATGAAAATTGGTTTAGTTCAGATCTCTCTTCTGGAAAAGACTGATTTTATACCTTCATTTTAAAAACAGTATCTAGACAAAGAGTAAAATAACGAACTGCTACAGTGAAATTGGACCATAAATCTTGGGAATCCGAATTTTTTTAAAAAAAAAAATGAAAAATATTTCATTTTCTTACTGGTCCAAAATGGTAACACTCTGCCTCAACCCAAGTTCACACATCACTTTCAGGACTTTCAGTTCAAATTCATCTCTCTTTTCTAGATGGTAGTTTTGTATAAACCAGAATTGTTCATTGTAAATCTCCTACAGAAAACTGAAAAAGATATTTAAAAATATGGTAAATTGTTTCAAAGGACAGTAATTCATATGGGACATCTGACTCATAGGAAGGAAATTAGCACTGAACAGATGAAAATTCAAAGAACGAAGATTTTGCTTACTTTTACTCAGTTTGATTTATAGAACTTTAGCCCTATTATAATTTTGCATTGATTATGAAGCCTTTGCATAGGTTAATGATAAAGGTTAAAAGTTCCTTAATAGTGAAAAGGATTTAAAAGACGGATTTCTTCATTTAAAACAGGCATTATTGACAATGCTGATTCCAGCAGCCTAGAGTATTGACAACACAATGAACATGGATTTAGAAGCTACTGCGTAAGAAAGCAATAGGAACAGGTCTAATAAAGGTTACACTGGTTCTCTCTAACTCAGATGAAAAATACATTTGTGTTTTAGTCTCTGTATGCAAAATAAAATCAAGCCTTTAAGACATCTAATACTTCACTATATGCTAAAACTAAGTAAAAAAAATATACATTAACCATTTCAACAAATCACGTTATCACTTTCTGATTCTTAAGAACACAAAATCAATGGAAATGTTTTGGTTTGTGACACCATTTATTTGTGTTACAAGAACTCATAAAAGCTTTGTTTTCTAAATGGAAATACTGAGTTCATTAATGTGTAATGTGAAACAAATGCCACTGTCAACTTTGAAAGAAAACTTTCAAATACTAGACTAGAGACTTTATGTCTGCGGCTCTTGTAGTTAAAATGACTTGCCAGACTTACATTAAGATCATTGGTTACACTCTATTTCTCATAGATGCAGATTTCATAAAATATGTGCAGTTAAACATGATATGTTGGATTCATTTCCCAATATATGGTTAACCATGCAGAATTCTCTTAGCTAATGCCATTAGGAAGACTTCTTAATTGCTTTCTAACAATAACAGTAATAGTATTCCTTTGTTTGTAGGTGAGATTACCTGCATATTGATATTCCCTGTGCATTCATAATTGGTATTTGTGTTGATTTGTGTATTACTACAGTGATCATTAGAATATATGAAGTCAAAAAGGAGGATTTTAGATCAAATTATTTCCTCCAAATAAGTACCAATAACCTATTCCAGAAACTTTCTTCATAACAGTATCTATGTTTAGTGCATAGACTGAGATCAAAAACTGACAACAACTCAGTACACCGTGTTTCAAGGAGTTCTGACCTGTATCATGCTACAGCATACCACATTGCATGGACAGTGACATAGTTTTCCATGGGGAAACTGATGAAAGATCAGTCCCTTAAGAACAGAGTGGATAAAGCACAAGAAAATTACTCTGAGAGATAAAGAAATCTAACGGTGGCTTGATTATCACCACACTTCACACACAGACACAAAAACCCCAGTCGCTGATGAACTCCTTTTGTGGAGACAAGCTAAAAGAAAATTTTCAGTTGGCTTGGCTCCTAAGTGACCATCATCTCTCTGTTCCACATCGCCTTGTGGCGTATACATCAGGTTCAGTCCTTTGGTACTCAGGGTCCTGCCTGGGATCTGATACGGGTTTCCTGAGCTGCTTTTCTTAGGAACAGCCATGAAAACCCAGAGGGTTGCATTTCATTGAAAGAAATGACTGGCCAATTACAGAGGTGAGACTCATGAGGACATTAAGAATTTGCTGCTAGAATTTATATCACAGTACAGAAGCTTTATATGATACTAAGTAATTCTCCAAATTTCAGTTATTTCACAGGCTATATCTACGCTGTCAAGTAACTTAGCTTGTGAGTTGTCTCCTGGTTTCAGTCCCATTGTCCACACTGCATAAACGTTAGTACACTCCATGGCTCAGCATTAAGGAAAACCATCTCCTTCTCTCCAAAACAAGCCTCAAGTTCTGTGAAAAATTCATTCCAAGGACTGCTTCCAAAAGGGAACACAAACCAGACGGCTAAAGGCTTGGATTTCCCTCCCCTACAAAGTCCCTCAACAGCAGAATTTTTATTTTCAAAACACTTTCCCATGCCTGGATATCATATCCCAGAGCCTGTAACACACTCCTTCGCTTTCATGTTATAGAAACACCACCTAGGAGGTTGCAGCACAGCCCTCACACTTTTTTCAGGTGCTTTGAACTAAAAATAAACAAACAAAATTTGCACACATCGGACGTTCACTATATTCATGGCAATACGGCAACCCTCCATCCTGTCCTTCAACATCAAATGCTGAAACCAAAAAATGCTTATAGGCAGAGTTTATAAGACTACAGGTGAAACAAATACGAACTCAATCAATGCCCCACCTTTTTTTGGTGGCGGTTTTGTTGTAGTTTTCCTACCTCGAATTTCTAAAATGTAATCCATTTGCCAGAGCTACATGATTCGGTATTTAGTTTTGGTTTTCCACCAAAGGTATAAGGCATAGTGACAGGGAATATGTTGAAAAATATTCACTGGTCACTCAGTGGTGAACCATTATGTAACTAAGTTTAGGATTCATCTGTTCAAATTCAGACTAGATATCTACATATGAGTGTTCAATATCCTTCTTCTGCATTTACTTATTTCTCTACATTCACTATAATGGAAGCCACAGTAACTAACTTTGATGCAGGGTAGGATTCAATTGTCTAAACAGAAGTGCCAAAAGCCATTGGAGATGCTCTAGGAAGCCCAAGACACCTTTATAGGGTTTTATAAGAATCAGGCTGCTTTTGCATTGGCAGCTGTATGTCAAGGGTGATACTCGCCTTCCCTGCATCTAAAATGTCTGTAGACCGCTGTGTTTAACTAACTGAATCCTGGCTGTAGATGTAGACTCTACAAATGTGAAAAACTAAGTGGAATTAATCACGTTTTACATATCATCTAGTATTATCTTCTTAAGCTCACCACTTCAGTATCAGCATAATGCTACTTTGTGCTGCATTTGGGATAATGTTCACACTTAAGCTTATCATTTCTGACACCAATTGACCCGTATAACCACTATAGCAAAGCAGTGCTCTGCCAAATTCTACTGTGCCAAAATATGAGCTCATGTGTGGCTTGAAAAAAGGTGTACTGAAATGTTTTTAATGGACATATTTTAAGGACTCTGGCTTTTATCTCATGCCACTGAGAAGGTGTAAGCACATTTTCAGTTTGTTGGGTTTTTTTTAATTTTGGCTTTCGTTGATTTTGGTTTGGTTTCTTCTTGCATAATATAAAGTGGCTGTAGAAAAAGTAGCATAAATTTATGAGAATTAAGAGAATCTTTCACTCTATTTTATAAGGATAGTAAATATTTATTCCTGTGCTCCAAGACACACATTAATCACTGAACGTCAGAAGTTAAGAGTCCCAATGGACTAATTATTTAAATTTTTCAATATATTTTATTATTTCTCCCACCTCAAAACAATCAGGCAATGGTCACAGGCAGACTCTAATAATGAAAGAGAGACATTACTTTTTTGACAAAATCCATTCATTTTGGTTTTGAATCTTCTTTCCTCTTTCACCTTACCTTTACTGAAAAGCTATTGGAATTGACACAATCAGATACAGTAATTCATTGCACCCAAATTAAGATTTTAGACCTGACAGAAAGACACAAAGTTATAGGAATCAAAACCGTTTTACAACATACAATTTTAGCATCAGTGAAGTCTGTGTTTTTTGTCCTATGTTTAGGTAACAATAAGTTCCATAATGCAAAAGCCTTCATTCATTCTAATTGAATAATGTTAACTCTTCTGTTCTCATGAATCTTGTAACAAATGGAGCTTCACTGAAAGACAAGTTTGAAGTATTACGAAATTCAGCTGAGTGAAGTGATTTACAATTCATATATGGCAAACCTTTGTGCAATGTTAGATACTTTATTTTTCTTTAAAATTAAAGCCTAAAAATTCCTAAACCTTCATTGGAAAAATGCTTGAAAATTTTGGCATTTCTTCAGCCTCTGTGGATTGGCTGTTAATTTCTCCTTCATTAAATGAAAACTAAACAAAGTAAAGCAGAGATACATTTTTCGCTGGGCTGATGCGTGACTTTAGTCTCAGCAGAGATGTCTGTTATATCACTGTTCACATCTTCAAAAGCAATGTAGTCAAAGAATGGTAAAGCAATGTATGTTACTTCGCTCTGTACTACTTGTTAGCGAAACCGAGTGGGAATTCTTGTTAGCTTGTTTGTTGATGACTAGTGCTGAATTGTGAAACATTTAATACTTCTTATAGAATGACAGAACACAGGATTGTTCAGGTGGGAAATGATTTATGACATCATATCATAGAATCATAGAATGGTTTGGGTTGGAAGGGACCTTAAAGATCACCTAGTTCCAACTCACATACCATTGGCACGGACACCTTCCACTACACCAGGTTGCTCAAAGACCCATCCAACTTGGCCCTGAACACTTCCAGGGAGGGGACATCCACAGCTACTCTGGGAAACCTGTTCCGGTATCTCACCACCCTCAGCATCAAGAATTTCTTCTTAATATCTAATCTAAATCTAATGTATTTCAATTTAAAACCATTACCCCTCATCCTATCACTACATGCCCTTGTAAAAGTCCCTCTCCAGCTCTCTTGTAGGCCCCCTTCAGGTACTGGAAGGCTGCGATAAGGTTTCCCCAGAGCCTTCTCTTCTCCAGGCTAAACAACCCCAACTCTCTCATCCTGTCTTCATAGTAGAGGTGCTCTATCCCCCTGACCATCTTTGTAGCCCTCCCCTGGACTCGCTCCAACAGGTCCATGTCCTTCTTATGTTGGGGGCCCCAGAGCTGAATGCAGTACTCCAGGTGAGGTCTCACCAGAGCGGAGTAGAGGGGGAGAATCATCTTCCTTGACCTGCTGGTTGTGCTTGTTTTGATGTAGTCCAGGGTCATCCGTTCCAATCCCCCTGCTCTTTTCCATTACACTTGCTGTGCAATAGAGAGGGCAACAGTTACACTACATCATAAAACCACACAGATTTCCAGAAGAGGGTGCATACATGCACTACTGTATGTGCACTATAAGAAGGGCATATATTCAAGCATAATACAGCATACGCTTTCCCTTGAGGGACATCTCTTGGCTTTTGCAAGTATAGATGCAATCATAAAACCATGAAAATGGTGTCAAGAAATCAGTCTTTTGCCAGGTACCCCTCATAATATAGTTCTTCTCAGACATCTTTAGCTTTCCTCATTGAGACTTCATGGCCAACATCACATGAACTTCACACGGAAAAGTCTTTGAACAATAGCAGAGGTAGTCCATTTTTTCTGTTTTTCTTTCTAAGCACTGGGTACTCATAAGTATTTTGTGATGTTTTTAAGATTAATTGCTTAAGCGCACTAGCTGGGGAATGATCTGACATACACTGAATATTTTTTTCTCAAATATAGCTACTATTCAGTAAAGGAATATATATATTACTCAAAGGAGGAAATGCAAGTTTTCACAGGAACCACCACCTATAAACTGAAGAACATCTGATGTATTTAAACACAGGTCTGTGATCTAGCCAGTATAACTATGTTTTGAAATTTTTTCATATTATGTATAATATATACATAATTAATATACATAAATATACAATAAATATACAGAATAAAATTTGGCAACAAACAGTAAAAGAAGGAGAGGAGATATCCATTAGAAGCTGTAAAGCTTCCAGATTGAAAAAGACTGGCCAATAAAAAAAAAATGTTTGGTAACCAATATGTCATTTTAATTTATGGAATGACAATGCAAAGTAAATACTTTTTTTCCCTCCTCTTCTTTTTTTGTTAAAATCAATTAATGCATTTTTTTAAAGTTTAACTGCATAAAGTAATTATTGAGACCTCCTTATTACAAACTGCAGGAATCAAAATAATGTCTTCCCTCATACTAGAAAAATGTGTCTATATTAGTCAGTGCTGGTGTTTACCTGACACAGTCAGGAGATTGTCCTAGCTCTTGCTAGCTGCAGATTCCTAAATCCATTGCTCTAATATCACTGTCCCTTCATTCCTCTTAATCGTTATGCTATCTTTTTTTTGCGTTTGCCTAAAACTCTTCAGTACGCTTTATCAGTTTCATCCAAATTTATCTTATATTATTGCTCCTTACTGACATCCATAAATTAGTGACCAACTGCCTACATGCCATCCTTTTTCAGGTGTCTCAGTATTGTAAACTATATTTCCAATTTCATATTTAAACATTCATCTACAGCAGATCGGGTTTTTGGTCTATTCATCTGAGTTTTAGGTATTTCTTTAACATCTCCTGATCTTTCTTATGCATTTTGGGACAGAACTTCAACTAGTTATCAGTGTTTTTATTCATAGCTTTTGTGTTACAAGATCCTGAAATTTAGCTTACATATAATGGTTGAAATAATTATTTGCCTTTCTAAGAAGAATTTTGCGAATTTCACATACAACTTCACAGGACTGTTGTCCTGTAAAAGCCACATTCCACCTTTTTTCCTATCTGAAACACTGTCCCATCTTTACTCAAATTCTTCCTCATATTTGAGGCTCGTAGAAAATGCTTGTGCCATAAAAGCTGTATTTTGAGTCTTGCAGAACATAATAAGAATGACACACAGAGGGAAATACAGTTCTTCCTCCTCTCTAAATCTTTGACAGGGTTTGTATCCAACAGGATTCCCACAGCAGCTCATTTGGCAACTTCATTTTGCCTTGAAGAGCCGTGTTACTTCTGGTATATGTTACTCAGCAGATAGAAAATAATACAACAGGGTGTTTGAGGTTTGACTACAGTTACACAAACAATTTCTGGTTTGGTTGAAAGCTGGGCCAGTATTACAGGATGTTCCATTTGAAACATTTAAAATGTTTAAGGTGTCATCACAGCCCTTGGTAGGTAAGCATCTACTGCTCAAAATTCATAGCCCGTTTTTGTAGTATTTTGACAATCTCAATAGAAAAGCTACATGTCAGTTGAAAATATTCTATGACTTTAAGTTTTACTTTACAAATGAAGATTAATGGCTCCTGTTGAATATTGGAAGGAAATTGTATTGTTCCTGCAGCTATTCTGGAAAACATAACAGGTCAACTCCCAAGGCTGCCAGTACCATCACCTCTCACAAGACTTAAACATCTTTACAAGATGGTAAAGAGCTTTAGAAATACTCTGCAGCTGTTATAATATAATGAGATACTGTAATATTTATCACAATGTTTGGTGAAATTCTTTTACTTGCTATTTTTTTCTAAACCAAAGCAGGACAATACTTTAAATTGCAGCCACTAACTGAGTTTCACAGCTGATGATAGGGAAAGGTATGTGATATTTGGCAGCTTTGATTTATATAGGTTCATGCAAATGTTATATTTGGATTTTAATTTCCAGATGTATCTTCTGCTCTACTGCAATTCTAGTTTTCTTCAGGAAAAAAGCTCTGAATCTCAGCCAAAACATCTGAATTTTGCCGTTTTCACATCAAAATATTAGCTCCAGTATGATTTTGATATTAAACTAGACATTTATATTTGAGAAGCTTAAATGCCTCTTTCATAACATAATTTCAGCTTCTAGAGTGTGAGGAAACTAAAATCAAACGATTTTGATTTTGGCTTCAGCGTCTTCTGCCATAAATGTTTGGATAATTCCTATTGCAAGTTCGCTGTGAACTAAGAAAGTTAACTTCATTTAGAGGAAGCGATCACTTCCATTACTGATTATAATATATGAAAGGCGATACATATGTTTAAATTTTGATGCATAATCGAAAACTGAACCTTCTTATTTAAATAGAAAGTATACCCTAAGTGCAGCAATTAAATTTATAGTTATACTTATTAGAACTAGCTAAAAAAAAAAAAACAACAAAGACATAGCATTCTGTGGGAAAAAACTCAGTTCTGTTAAAATAGACCATTTTTAAGAGTGTTTTGTTCAGTGATTTTTTCACAGCAGCATGTCTAAATATATTTTTTTAACTTCTCATTTCAATGAAGTCAAAGTTGTGGCATAGACCCTTGAGGCTGACTGAGTAGGTGAAAGGTTTGCTGCATGTTTACACTGCGATCCTAACAGTATATGCATTTAAAATCAGATATTATATTAAATACTTTATGGCATTTTGATTGATCAAATGAAAATGTATTGGTAGGTTTTCATTTTTTAAAACCACTCTTTTCATGGCAACTTCCAAAGTCTGACATTTTCATTCGAGGCTGCAAATAAAAGAGAAGGGAAAAAAAAAAAAAAGATAACATTTCCCATTAAAAGAAATCTATTCTTTTCCTATTTTTCATAATGTTGTCAATGCAATTGTCAGTAGAAATTATACCTGGCTCTCCAGTCAGTAATTAATATCTAGAAGCCTTCAGCTTCAGATCACACAGCCTCAACTGAAGCTGGTTATTTCTTTAACTGTAAGATCTAGAAATATTTTTCTTTTTATGATAATTATATTTTATAATAAGTGATATCCTGGATATTTAAGATAGGGCCATATATAGGGCCATATATTTCACTCTTTCACTACTGTGATTGTGTATCTGTAAATACTCTGGGAAAAATCTGCTTAATTATACTTACAGCACTTGGTGAATTACAAAGCTGGGGGGAGCGGCTGACTCACCAGAAGGCTGTGCTGCCATTCAGCGTGACCTGGACAGGCTGGAGATTTGGGCGGAGAGGAATCTCATGAAGTTCAACAAGGGCAAGTGTAGGGTCTTGCACCTGGGGAGGAACAACCCCATGTGCCAGTACAGGCTGGGGGTTGACTTGCTGGA
>VZSC01003582.1:103735-115842 GCA_013398225.1 Steatornis caripensis
AGTTCCACCTGAACATGAGGAGGAACTTCTTTACTGTGAGGGTGACAGAGCACTGGAACAGGCTGCCCAGAGAGGTTGTGGAGTCTCCTTCTCTGGAGATATTCAAAACCCGCCTGGATGCATTCCTGTGCAACCTGCTCTAGGCTAACCTGCTTTAGCAGGGGGGTTGGACTAGATGATCTCTAGAGGTCCCTTCCAACCCCTACCATTCTATGATTCTATGAATTGCTTTGTTGTATAGGCAAGAGTTTAATTTTTCATCATATACCGAAATTAGTCTTTTCAGATATGGGAAATTCTCACTAGTGCTCTTGATAAATGATCCAAACAATCTTTTTGTTGTTGTTGTTCTACTTCCAAAACTTCCCTCAAAAAAACACCTTCATATAGCCTCTTGGGTGATCCACCAAACACCCATTCAGTAAAGCACTGAGTGACTGATCTTTTTCTAGACAGGTTACCGAATGTGCATGATAAGGATGAGTTGCATTCCCTCTGTCTCAGCATCTTTTGTCACTCTTCCTCCTTGTACGTCCACTTGCATTGTACTCATAGAGCTAATTTTCACAAATTCCAGGTAAGAGCACTGGATCAATAAATCCACACAAAATAGCAGTATATTCTGCTGTCTAAGTACAGCAACAAAGAAGACAAATTCATTTTAGCAGGTTTTTCAGACAACATGATTGACTTTAGCTGCCTCTTCCCTTAATGCATTTTTTCGAAGTTACAGGAAGGAAATTTGAGTACATACAGCAAGTTCACAAAGAGCAGCTTTCAGGCTGCTTTTAGAGAAAAGAGTATTTTTAACACAAGGACGAAAAATGTTGTTCCTTTTAAAAATGGCAATTCTCTGTAGCTTCTGTTAAACCAGCTTAACAAAGAGGATAACATCACGACTACAAAGTTTATACTTCATCACAATCCCTTTGAATAAAAACAAATAAGGATCAGTAGTTTATTCATCTTTCCTAATGATATAGAGAGGAAAGAAGTACCTAAACGATGAATAATAATGCAGAAACTCAGACTGTAAAATCAATATGTCAGCTCAGTAGAGCTGAGCTGCTTTCTAATGCTGATGTTCCAACAGTAGAGCTTACCTTCTGAATTATATATGTATTGACCTAATTACATAAATATTGACTTTGCTTTATATGAAGCCGTTTTCAGACTCAGTGTAATTACAATGTCAATATTTGTAGCATGTAATAACACTGAATTTAGACTTGTTAATTTTGATTGATAGTGGCATGACACAAGTTATTATATGAGATAAGACAGTTAGTCTACAAGTATGCATAGCAAATACAAGCAGCTGACAATGCTACCAAATCTGAATGTCTCCAAGACCTTCTGTTTCCAATTGTTTAACCAGGCAGAGGAAATATAATGGGTTATTACATTCTTGTTCCATACAAAGCACCATTTTGAGATGGAGAAATATTTACCCTGCTCCAAAAAAAGTACAAACATTCAGCCAGGAACTCAGTAAAAGGGTTCCTGTTTAAAGTTGACTTTACTATTTTGCCTTACAATGTTGTCAATTCCGTTTAAATTGTGCCAGAATGGAGGGTTTATGTAGCAACAAAATACATTGCTGCATACCTTCCATCAGGTATACATTATTTTGAAATAATATTGGGACCCAGGCACAAGCAATTTCACATTAAATTATTTCCCTTTTCCTTCAAATCCAAGAAAGATGTGACCAGTGGAATTTTAGGTACTACTGGGACTTGCAAAACTGTTCACTTCAGTCTGCAAATGTTTGTTGAGATATATTTCTACAAGAACAACTTTGTTCAGAGCTGGCAGACCTCTGAACTACTTTCAACGATGAATAGCCATATAGTATAGTGTGTGTTTCTAGATGCAATTGTAAAGGATTTTGAATTTGGCAATAACATGAGAATCAGAAACCAAACTGTGACAGTCTGTGTGCTGAGGATATTTAAATTTGTTCTGGCTATATCATGTTGCCAGTAGTGACAAGGCATGCATCATACTGTATTTTCTTATTTGTCTCAGCAGGGATGCCAGACAAGACGAATCTCAGTGACGTAAAGCAAATCTATCAAACCAACTATGGCAGCACTTCAGACACAACTGGAGCAGGATGTACAACAATGGCTGATTATGTGACATCTATGCTGATTAGTTTGGTAACACTATTTCTCAGTCTTTTGTAACTGTTTAGCTCTGGCTTGATTTATGTGTCTCACTGTCATTTGTTTATCCCCACTCACAATTCTGGAATAAAGAATCTAGTGGATGTAGCAGTATTTATGATAGCTTGTGTAATATCAGCCTCTCTGATCTTAGACCTGAATATTAACAAAGTTGTTCGTGTAATCTTTTTCTTTTGTTGGTTTCTTTTTAACACCTGTATATTCATGCAAAATCATGATCCTTTTATAATATTAAAAGATATCACAGAATCACCGAGACGTGGAAGGGACCCCTGAAGATCATCTAAAACAACCTTATGCTGAAAGCAGAGTCAACCAAAGCAAGCTGCCCAAGGCCAAGTCCAGTTGGTATTTGAATGTCACCAAGGATGCAGACTCTATAGCCTCTCTGGGAATCCTGTTCCAATGCTGGAACACTCATAGCAAAAATTTTTTTTCTTACGTTTAAATGTTTTCTATTGTACTTCAATTTGTGCCCATTGCCTCTTGTCCTGTCACTGGGCATCACTGAGGAGATTTTGGTTCCATCTTCTTTACACCCCTTATCAAGTATTTATACATTTTGATAAGATCCCCCTACATCTTCTCTTCTCCAGGCCAAACAGTCCCAGTTCTCCTTGTATAAGACTTGTTCCCATCCCTTAAAAATCTTCATGGCCCTTTGTGGGACTCTTGTCTAATATGTCCATGTCTCTCTTGTCCTTGGGAGCCCAGATCTAGGCACAGTACCTTAGATATTATCTCACCAATGCTGGCGAGAGGGGAAAGACCACCTCCTTTCACCTGCTGGCAATTTTCTTAATTCAGTCAAGGAGGAAGTTGATTGTCTTTGCTGCTAGGGCACATTGTTGGCTCATGTTCAACTTGGTGTCCATCAGGACCCCCAGGTCCTTCTCTGCAAAGCTGCTTTCCAGAAAGCATGCACCAGCATGCACTGGTGCATGGGGTTATCTGTCCCCAGGTGCAGGACTTGGCATTTCCCTTTCTCGAACTTCAAGATGTTCCTATCAAGACAATTTTTCAGGTTGTCAGGGTTCCTCTGAATGGCAGAGCAACGGTTCACATTATCAGCTACTCCTCCCATTTTTGTATCCTCTGTGAGAACTTGCTGAGAATGCACTCTGTATATCATCCAGGACATTAATGGAGAAACCAAACAATACCAACCCCTGGGGTAAACCAGGAGTAACTGGTCTCCATGTGGACTTTGTGCTGCTATTCACAACCCTACATACACGGATAGCAACTGTTACTCAGGACTTTATGAGTTTGGATTTAAAGTCCTGCCTTCTGAGACATGATCCCTGTAAAACAGAAAATGCTGAGTTTGCCTTCTGTCTTTCTCCAAAAAGGAAAAAAAGAACATAGTGTAAGCTCAAGCTAATTTTAGTAGGAATTACTTTTCATGATTCAGAAAAACTACATACTAAATACTGTATATGTATATGCAGATATGCATATAACTGCATTTTATCTGGAGATAACAGCAAGGTTAGGATTCAACGTTGGATTAAAGTATCTCAATCTATATGTCTACATACATATATTTACATATGTTCTATATATCTATTATGTATGTGCTCTATATCTCCAAACTGTTACTGCAGCTAGTGCAAATACAGGGTAACATTCAATTCCTAAAATACCAGCAATGAGTGCCAGTTAAGATGCTGTTAAAAAAACCATCTGGTGTCCAGCTACTGCTCTGAAAAGCCTCAGGTCTTTCTGTGGCCAAGTGACCAAAGCCCTTTGTCAACACAGTCAATGAATTCCAGTGCATTATTCAGCTCATATGAAGACAGACATCTAAGAAAGCAACTCAGTTGCCCAAAAGTGTCTAGTGCCACCTAAGATTTCTTAGAGTATCGAAGAAATTAGTGTACACAGTATAACGTACAGGTAAACAGATATAAAATTCAGAAAAGCAAGTGAATATTCCTAAGAGCAATTCCATGCCCAGATAAACATCATTAATAGGCATGTGTACCAGTGTGTATATTTTACCTGACCTTTTTTTCTTTTACAGGTTTTGTAAACCAGTCTTTCAAATTCACTTGTCTTACTGTCTCAGCATACACTGAAATTATGACATTGGTAATTCAGGGAAAGAATATCTGATATTTCATTCTTTTCCTTTTTTGTGCCAGCTCAAATCACTAATCAATCCAGTCCAGAAGGGTTATTTTTCAACAATGACCAATTTCAGTCACCTCAATGTAAATGGAATAAAACTCTGAATAGGAGATTCACAAATTGAGAAAAAAATTCTACCAATACTCATTACTTAGAATTTTATTTATATCCTGAAGTACTTAGTTCCATCCCTCATTTTCATGTGTTCTTCAAGATCGTACTGACAGCACCAGGCAGTCAAGGAGATAATAGTTTATTCTATAGCACCTTAGAAACACAAGAGCCATTTTCAAATAATGATAGTAATTAGGTCCCAAGGCCTCTTCAGCTATATGTTAATTACTGATCTGTGTTAGTCCTCATTTTTATCATGGTCTATTCCTCTTATCTTCTACACCACACCTACAACAAATAATTTCTAAGGTTCCTGCTGGAATGGAAAATGAGGTCTCTCCTTCCCAGACACATATGAACAAACTAGTGGTAACATGAATACAGTAGTGGCAAGTCTGAAGATCCCCCACTGGCCCCTCGGCTGTGAGGCCTCATTCACCCTCCTGTCCCATCTATTTCTAGGCATCACCATACACTCCACATCATTGCTTAGGCTCATATGTCTGCCAGGTTGCATCATGATTGTTTCATCATATCCATCATGCTATAAAGAAATAGTATGGATTCTTAAAGAACTATAGAAAAATCACTTAAAACAGCTCAGAGCAAGGAGAGGGAAGCCAAGGCTGTTTGGCAATCTGTCTCAAAGTTACCTTTCAAGGGAGGTACACTTGCAAGAAACTGTGGGAACACGGCAGGATGTTGAAGTGTAGCTCCAAATTTGGCAACTGGAAAAAAAAAAAAAGAAAAAAGAAATGTTGCCTCTGTTAAAGCCAACAACAAAATGAGGAATAGCACTGAATAGAAAAATACAGAATGTGTTAGAGCAGCCAGGAGTAGGAAAAAAAAAAAAAAAAGACTGAACTGGAAATCGTGATAATACAGTGTAGAAACATCTGTATCCACATAAAAGAGTGGACTGCATGAAGTATGTATTTGAGCCACCGTGGGTCAATTGCCTTGGGATGCAGAGGCTTTTCCCAACAGCAGGTCAAACATGCAGCACAGGGCTGCCACTGAGCTCCCCAGGTGACCTGAGAAATGACACCTGAGTCTGAGTTGCTCTGAGTACTTTCATTTGGTTTTACTCAGATATTTTTAACAGTCTAAAACTTTGTATCACACAAAACCTTTGTTCAATGAGATTTTTTTCTTTTCTTTTGAATAAGCTTTTTATGAATTTAAGCTGATATGATTTAAAGTAGGAATGCTTTATTCAGCATGTAACATTTTTCGGACAAACACTCATTCAAATCCTATTTATACTAAAATTGCAATGGATATCACTATTAAAGTTGTGTAATTGGTCTCAGTGTAATTTAAAAAAGCAGTAAGCATGAAGAGAGAGAGATTTGTAGGGAATAGTTTATTAGAGGACAGGTATCTGTAAATATTTTAGAAAAAGTATAATTCTAAAAATAGACATTTGAAAACCCTTTCTATATGGACAGATAAAGCTATTCTTCTTGAATGTCCTTTTTAAATTTTCTTTAGATGTACCTGTATTATTAAATGTACCTTGTACCTCCCAGGAAAAAAGTACTGAAGTACTTTTTCCCGTAACTAATGTCCTAGCACTTTAAATAAATATTTTAAGGTGATAACTTTCCCTAGTGTAGCTCGTGAAAAAGAACAATAAGCATTTATTTCCTTTGGAAGCAACTATCGTTGTTCCTTTCATGACTGATAAAAGATGAAGCCTAACTATAGCCATGTAACAGGTTTCCTTTGCCTTTCTCTGTTTGTATAGATAGGTAGATACAGATAAACATTGTTTATTTCCCTATACCTGTATTTTTATATGTTTACAAAAAAATATCTAATTCAGATCATAACAAGATTTAGATCAACATATCAAAGATTTCAGATTAACCTTAATATTTCCATAGCATCTTCTCAGGAGCATGAATTAAAATAAGGGGTTGAAGCTATATCTGCTTATTTTTTTGAGTTCAGTTCTACTCTGAAATAATTGTGTAAACATGAATCTCATTCAGCAAATTATGCCTTTTTCTATGTGCTCTGAGTCACAACTGATTATAACAGGAATTAAAAAAAGTTGTTTCTGACTACAGTAGACTAAAAAGCTAGTGTAGCTCTAGTAAAACCCGGATTCTACCTTTGCAAATCTCCGCAAGTTATTAATAAAGTTCTAACTCCCAATTCTTTCTTCCTGGTGATGCACAAAGAAAGAATCTGACTTGACAGATTTTGCCAGACAAAATTTGCATGTCTGGCAGTTGGAAACTTTGTCTTTTCTTTATTTTGCAACTTGTAAATGGCAAATGCTAGAGACAATATACCTGGTACCCCATGAAGCTCTTTTACCAGCTCACATTGAAGAGGAATAACATGCTGAGCTTCTGTGGCTGAGGACTCAGTCAATGCATCTCATCACCCCTCACAGTGCAGAGGACTGCGCTAAGATCACCTGCTGTGCATGCCTAATTTAGGTGTCAGAACTATGTCTCTCCAGGCTTGTCAGGCAGTCTAAATCAATTGTTAGTCTCTTGAATTTAAGTCACATGGAGGTTTTTCTCAGTGGCCGTTTCTGATTTTCCTGCTTCTCTCAATGTCACTGCCTCTCTCATTTGGGCTGGCAAAAGAGTTTACAGGACCATGCAGTGAAACTGGTTGGGATATTTCTGACCCAAACAATCTACTTGATCCAGTTCACCTTGCACTTCCACAGACAATGGCACTGGTACAACAGACAGGGTGGCCAAAGTGCTCATGGGAGCTTAGTCACAGATTTATAGCAAGTGAACACAATGTTAAGTACAACAAAACATTTTAATAGCATAAACTCATAATGCAAAAAATTGTTTTCACAACCGCACCTTGTGCAAGGATTCATACTTCAGTATCTAAAGCAGGATATGGATGTTAAAAAAATTACAGCAAATTCTGGTTGTATTCATACACATGCCACACATGAAAGATTATAAGAGAACTCTTGCCAATGGGCAAAAAACGTACTGCCCAATACATACAGCCAATTCCCTTTCTTTGTCCCCTATAGCTGTGTCTGTAGGCAATTGGTACTCTATAGTAGGAGAATGTGTTCTCTTGTTTATTTGTAATTTATTTATATATATATATGTAGCTAACACCTTTGTGCTGGCTGTTAAAAATACTTTTCATGTCTGCTCACATTCCTGTTTTTTGGCAGACAGAGGTGTTCGTGAAATACCTGACTTTCACATTTTTCTTTCTAAAAAGATCAGATATTTATCAAGTAAAACAAAATATGGGATACTAGGCTTTCAAAAAGTTAAAGAGCAACATGACCCTGAAGAATAAATGTTGCTTGTCATGTGTATCTTTAGTAAGCTATGAAAAACCCTGTATTTGCAATTTCTGAGCATTGGGTCAGGTTTTTCTTCTAAACATTTGTGATACTACTGAATTCCATGGATATAACTGCAAGCATAGCTTGACTGTATTATTTACACATAAAACTGAACTGATACATTTAATAAAATAAGATTTTTTTAAAAATACATAACATTGCAGGTAACAGTAATTTGTATTTCTCTGCTCTATGCTGGTTATATGTATACCATAGCAATAAAAATTTAATTTAGCAGATAAAAAAGTATATTGTGAATTCTCACTTATATGACTCTACGGAAAAAATAATGTATTTTCCTGTGAAATATGTAACTGGATGTTAAAATTTTCAGCATTTTAGTAATCTAAACAACAAGGGTAAGAAGAAACTACTTGTGCTGAAATATGTAAATAGACTTGCACATTAATACCTGGTTAAATGAGTGTTTTGAAATACTGTCCTAATTTCTTTTATTTCATTCTTTTGCCCTGAAAATCTTGTTTCTCTAGAACACTTCAGAAAACAACAAAGACCAAACACAGCTTTTGACAATGGAATTTCTGTGAGAAATATTGAGGTATACTCTTGATAGGCAAAAACATTTCTAAACTGTATCAGTTTAGTTATGGTGGTGTATGAATAAAAAACCACAACAGATTATTTTTATGGAAGACTGTTATTATCCATGCAATTTCAAATTCTAGGAAACACTGTAAACCCACTCATTAAAATAAACAACATAAAGAAAAATTCCTTTAGACTGATCTATTTCTTTAAACAGAGAAAAAGTAGTCTAAACTCATGCATTTAGAAATTAAACTCTCACTGACTGATGCTTTTCTGCGAGTCCATCGCTAAACCATGTCCCTAAGCAGCACATCTACAGGTCTTTTATATACCTCTAGGGTTGGTGATTCCATCACTTCCCTGGTTAGCCTGTTCCAGTGCTTGACAACACTTTCGGTGAAGACATTTTTCCTAATATCCAATCTAAACCACCCCTGGTGCAACTTGAAGCCGTTTCCCCTTGTCCTATCACTTGTTACTTGGGAGAAGAGATTGACACCCACCTGGCTACAACCTCCTTTCAGGCAGTTGTAGAGAGCTATAAGGTCTCCCCTCAGCCTCCTTTTCTCCAGGCTAAATAACCCCTGTTCCCTCAGCTGTTCCTCATAAGACTTGTTCTCCAGACCCTTCACCACCTTTGTTGCCTTTCTTTGGACACTCTCCCACTTCTCAATGTCTTTCTTGTAGTGAGGGGCCCAAAACTGAACACAGTATTTGAGGTGCGGCCTCACCAGTGCCAAGTAGAGGGGGATGATGTCTTCCCTGTTGCTGCTGGCCACACTGTTTCTGATACACGCCAGGATGCTGTTGGCTTTCTTTATCACCTGGGCACACTGCTGGCTTGTATTCACCAACAGTTTCTATTTCTTTTGCATAGTTTTATGTTGAGCCTTCCCTGTTAGTCTGGGTCTTAAATTTGGTAGTTTCAGACTACAAAAGAGGCATTATGTTGGGTTTTCTGCACCTGGGGCCCTTCACAGGGAGGAATATGATGTTGATGTTTTACTGTTTCTCAGCCTAGGATTCACTTTGTATCATTTTTATATGTTTGCTAACAAGCTTTTATACCTTTGGTCTTTCTTCATTCATCTTTTGCTCCAAATTGCGTCTGCATTTACTATATATAGTGCCATTTACAAGTTAGATACTGTCTTTTGGTTCTCTTTGTTACCCTCAGAACCAGTTTTGTCCAGCTCCAGCTCTTCATTTCTTTAAGTGACAACAGGTCAGTTGTTTACAGCCACAGGGTCCCCAGTACCAACCCCATGCCCTGTCCTTTACCATACCATTCCTGTACTCCTCTACACTGCATCCTGTGTCTGCATGTCATGGTTCAACCCCAGCCAGCAGCTAAGTACCTCACAGCCCCTCAGTCACTCCTGCATGTTGGGATGGGGGAGAGAATTAGAAGAGTAAAAGTGAGAAAACTCATGGGTTGAAATAAAGACAGTTTAATAGAGAAAGCAAAAGCTGTGTGCACAAGCAATGCAAAATCAAGAATTCATTCACTACTTCCCATGGTCAGGCAGGTGTTCAGCCATCTCCAGGAAAGCAGGGCTCGGTCACATGTAGTGGTTACTTGGGATGACAAATGACATCACTCTGAATTTCCCCCACTTCCTTCTTCTTCCCCCAGCTTTATATGCAGAGCATGACATCATATGGTGTGGAATATCCCTTTGGTCAGTTGGGATCAGCTGTCCCAGCTGTGTCCCCTCGCAAATTCTTTTGCACCTCCAGTCTACCCGCTGGTGGGGCAGTATGAGGAGCGGAAAAGGCCTTGGCTCTGTGTAAGAACTGCTCAGCAATAACAAAAATGTTAAAGCATTATCAACACTGATTTCAGCACAAATTCAAAACATAGCCACGTACTAGCTACTGTGAAGAAAACGAACGCTATCCCAGCCAAAACCAGCACACTGCACTTCTCAAGGCCTCTGCTATTGCACTAAGTCTATTTCTCTACATTACATTTTGTGTTAAAGACATAAATATCTAATTCTATGTAGAATAACTGCTTGTTAGTGCTATCTGTATAAAACTATGGTTGTCTCATGCAAAGGTAAATGAAAGTAAAGCAAATTTGCCACCTGACCAACTAGAAAAAAAAACTGCTGTCACAGCTAATCCAAGCAAAACCAAGTTGCAGGTATATCAAGAGAAGTTCAAATAGGACAAATCTAACAAGCCTCCATCTGGAGGACTTGAAAACTCAATACAAAGCTGATGGCCAGTTACTAACCATGGCAATGCCATCTTACAAGGCCACGTAGTTACATCAGGACAGTCTGAGATACTCACGCCTTTCTGGTTCTGCAAGGAGGCAGTCGCCTTCTCAGATGTGTCTTGTGTTATTTCTGCCAGTTACCAGCAGATGCCTTAGGTCATCTCAAAAGGTATAAACAGCCTCCGTGTGGCCAGCTGAACTGACACCTCAGAATCAATGGAGCACCTTGAAAGAGTGATTCCTCTCATCCTGAGAAAGGTATCTAGGATGACATGGGTTTATGGCAATGAAGACATTATTTCAAGGGTACATAATATTTAATATGTGAGTTACAAGAGATAAATCTCAGTTTTAGTATAGTATTCAATCCAGTTAATTCCTTCCAGCTTCTCCTTCTAGAAGAAAAACACCTCCTGAAGTGTTACCTCTCTTCATTAGCTGAACAGGGAATTTGGATAGTTACCTTAGCAGGACTGGTCTTCTGCCGAAGACATCTCATGTTGAAGAACCAACCTGATCTACTGTCTAGTCTTCTACTTCTACAGTAGCACACAACACGCATGATGTGAAGGGCCTCTTTAATAAAACTATGGAACCTGTAGCCCTGAAACTGAGTAAAAAGAGTTATGGGAATGCTTATTTATTTTTAATTTGGGGAGGAAAGACAGAGAGACACAATTTTTGATTAGTAAAGCCTGTACATCAATTAACTCTTTCTAAAAGAAGAAGTGAGCATGCACATTCCTGAGAGGGCTGAGCAGCACTGGGAGAGACAAGTAGAGAAGTTGCTGTGGGAGTAAGCAGAGGTGAAGGCAGCACAGGCCTGGCTAGCCAAACATGGTCTTGGAGAGTCCTGGGCCAGAAGTGAGATGAGTGAGTGTCGTGGTTTGAGCCCAGCTGGCAACAAAGAACCACTCAGCCGCTCGCTCACCGCACCACCCCCCACCCCACCAGGATGGGAAGAAGAACCAGCAGAGAAAGGGGCAGCCCTCGTGGGTTGAGATAAAGACAGTTTAATGCAACAGACAGAGAGAAAGAGAATAGCAACAATAACAACTATAATGCTAACAAGAGAGAATACAAACGAGTGATGCACAGCACAACTGCTCACCACCTGGAACGGGAACTGGAGCCGCCCCGCGCCCTTCCCGGCCTCGCTTCCTGCGCCTCTCCCCAGTTACGTACTGGGCATGACATCAGTGGTATCAAATACCTGCTTGGCTACATTGGGTTGGCTATCCCCCTCCCAGCATTCTGGTGAAAATTAACTCTATCATAGCCAAACCCAGGCCAGTGAGTTAGGTGAAAAGACTGCTACATAATATACTTACTGACAATATCTCACATCTCATGACCAGTTAACAGTGGTCATGCTTGCAAAAGAGGGTATGAGCAGTTCAGGCTGTTACCATCAACAAGACTTCTCTGATCAGTGGAACAATGGGCACTGAAGAAGCTGAGAATGGTAGAGCCCTGTAAACCACCTCTTTCAGTGGCAGCAATTGGACCCCTTTGCTTCATTGATGGACTTTGCTAAGAA
>VZSC01003582.1:118446-141375 GCA_013398225.1 Steatornis caripensis
GTAGTGGTTACTTGGGATGACAAATGACATCACTCTGAATTTCCCCCACTTCCTTCTTCTTCCCCCAGCTTTATATGCAGAGCATGACATCATATGGTGTGGAATATCCCTTTGGTCAGTTGGGATCAGCTGTCCCAGCTGTGTCCCCTCGCAAATTCTTTTGCACCTCCAGTCTACCCGCTGGTGGGGCAGTATGAGGAGCGGAAAAGGCCTTGGCTCTGTGTAAGAACTGCTCAGCAATAACAAAAATGTTAAAGCATTATCAACACTGATTTCAGCACAAATTCAAAACATAGCCACGTACTAGCTACTGTGAAGAAAACGAACGCTATCCCAGCCAAAACCAGCACACTGCACTTCTCAAGGCCTCTGCTATTGCACTAAGTCTATTTCTCTACATTACATTTTGTGTTAAAGACATAAATATCTAATTCTATGTAGAATAACTGCTTGTTAGTGCTATCTGTATAAAACTATGGTTGTCTCATGCAAAGGTAAATGAAAGTAAAGCAAATTTGCCACCTGATCAACTAGAAAAAAAAACTGCTGTCACAGCTAATCCAAGCAAAACCAAGTTGCAGGTATATCAAGAGAAGTTCAAATAGGACAAATCTAACAAGCCTCCATCTGGAGGACTTGAAAACTCAATACAAAGCTGATGGCCAGTTACTAACCATGGCAATGCCATCTTACAAGGCCACGTAGTTACATCAGGACAGTCTGAGATACTCACGCCTTTCTGGTTCTGCAAGGAGGCGGTCGCCTTCTCAGATGTGTCTTGTGTTATTTCTGCCAGTTACCAGCAGATGCCTTAGGTCATCTCAAAAGGTATAAACAGCCTCCGTGTGGCCAGCTGAACTGACACCTCAGAATCAATGGAGCACCTTGAAAGAGTGATTCCTCTCATCCTGAGAAAGGTATCTAGGATGACATGGGTTTATGGCAATGAAGACATTATTTCAAGGGTACATAATATTTAATATGTGAGTTACAAGAGATAAATCTCAGTTTTAGTATAGTATTCAATCCAGTTAATTCCTTCCAGCTTCTCCTTCTAGAAGAAAAACACCTCCTGAAGTGTTACCTCTCTTCATTAGCTGAACAGGGAATTTGGATAGTTACCTTAGCAGGACTGGTCTTCTGCCGAAGACATCTCATGTTGAAGAACCAACCTGATCTACTGTCTAGTCTTCTACTTCTACAGTAGCACACAACACGCATGATGTGAAGGGCCTCTTTAATAAAACTATGGAACCTGTAGCCCTGAAACTGAGTAAAAAGAGTTATGGGAATGCTTATTTATTTTTAATTTGGGGAGGAAAGACAGAGAGACACAATTTTTGATTAGTAAAGCCTGTACATCAATTAACTCTTTCTAAAAGAAGAAGTGAGCATGCACATTCCTGAGAGGGCTGAGCAGCACTGGGAGAGACAAGTAGAGAAGTTGCTGTGGGAGTAAGCAGAGGTGAAGGCAGCACAGGCCTGGCTAGCCAAACATGGTCTTGGAGAGTCCTGGGCCAGAAGTGAGATGAGTGAGTGTCATGGTTTGAGCCCAGCTGGCAACAAAGAACCACTCAGCCGCTCGCTCACCGCACCACCCCCCACCCCACCAGGATGGGAAGAAGAACCAGCAGAGAAAGGGGCAGCCCTCGTGGGTTGAGATAAAGACAGTTTAATGCAACAGACAGAGAGAAAGAGAATAGCAACAATAACAACTATAATGCTAACAAGAGAGAATACAAACGAGTGATGCACAGCACAACTGCTCACCACCTGGAACGGGAACTGGAGCCGCCCCGCGCCCTTCCCGGCCTCGCTTCCTGCGCCTCTCCCCAGTTACGTACTGGGCATGACATCAGTGGTATCAAATACCTGCTTGGCTACATTGGGTTGGCTATCCCCCTCCCAGCATTCTGGTGAAAATTAACTCTATCATAGCCAAACCCAGGCCAGTGAGTTAGGTGAAAAGACTGCTACATAATATACTTACTGACAATATCTCACATCTCATGACCAGTTAACAGTGGTCATGCTTGCAAAAGAGGGTATGAGCAGTTCAGGCTGTTACCATCAACAAGACTTCTCTGATCAGTGGAACAATGGGCACTGAAGAAGCTGAGAATGGTAGAGCCCTGTAAACCACCTCTTTCAGTGGCAGCAATTGGACCCCTTTGCTTCATTGATGGACTTTGCTAAGAANCCCTTGGAGGACCCTACACCAGGGGAGGTGCCTTCTCCTGAAGAAGACCATCACTCTGTGGGCAGCCCACACTGGGTCAGTGCATTCCCGAGGGACTGCACTGCGTGGGCAGAACTCACATTGAAGGAGTTGTGAGGGACTGTCTGCCATGGGAGAGACTGCGCTGGAGCAGGGGAAGCGTGTGAGGAGCCCTCCCTGCCTGAGGAGGAAGGAACAGCAGAGACAATCTCTGGTGAACTGACTGCACCCCCCATTCCCTGTCCCCCTGCGCTGCTTGGAGGGGGAGGAGGGAGTGACATTGGGAGCGAGGGGACTCGAGCCCAGGAAGGAAGGAGGGGTGGGGGGAAGGGTACTTATTTGTGGTTTAAGATCTGGCTTTTCATGTCTCCTTATCCTATTCTGCTTTGATTGATAAACGAATAAATTGATTTTTTCCCCAAGTTTAATCTGGTTTTTGCCCATGACAGTAATTGGTGAGTGAACCCTCCCTGTCCTTGTCTCAACCAGCCAGGTTCTCACTATATTTTCTCCTCATCCCACTGGGGAGGGAGGAGTGAGCGAGCAGCTATGGGGTGCTTTGTTGCTGGAGGGGCCTAAACCATGACACAAGCATACTTTGAAGAACAAGAAATCTTTGTCTTTCAAAGATTTCTGAGGTTTGCCAAACGTATAGGCTATTTACGCTTTATTTCTACCTTGACATCGTTAAAGTTCTACTTAAGTAAACTCTCATGTAACTTACTGCTCTCTAGTAGGAAAACGCTCACTGGACACACAGACAGTGCAAATGAGTTTTCCATTCTCCTGGGTGGGTTTTTAGCCACACTTGTCTCTGAGTTTAATGAGAAGTACTATAAATTGAATCTGGATCTTTTTGCTTGGGAACTGTTTCTGCCAGGATTAATATTGCTATAAACAAAAAAATCATCCCCTCCTATTTTACCACTAAATTTCATCCTCGTTCCAGTTTCCTAGGTATCCTCCTCAGCTCGTTTTGCATTTTGATGACCATCTTTACATCTTCTGCTCATGAAACCTCATATATGACAGCTTTTTGTGTACAAATCACAGTTCAGTACTCACACAAATGCTTTCTGATGTGTTTTTGTTAGACATCTTTTTCTCCTTCCAGCAATGATGGACACCACACATACACAGATAAAACACATGTAATCCCAGGGATTTACTGCTTTAAGAACGAAGCTTTTCAGACATCACGTACATGACAGCAGGAGGTACAAAGGCTAACAAACCTATCAATAAAAAGCAAGAGAAAGAATTCCAGATTATTTTATTCTCTTTTTACTCCAAATTTTAAAATTAAGATGAAGGTAAGAAAAGTTTGGAAAATAAACATGCTGTACTGAACAGATTCTGGTTTAACTCTACAAATTTTTTTCAATTTTTGAGAAAATCTGAGTGTGAAAACGAGACTCCTCCAATAACAAAGTTATACAATGTATTTTTGGCTAAGCTGTGAATCACACAAAGGCCACCTACTTTTATGTTTCTGGAAAATTGCTGGAATTTAGGATCATATTATTTGAGGGTTTATAATTCTATGAACATACTTGCTAATATGAGCAATGATCATTCCTGTTTGAAATTTGTATAGTGTAATAACAAAGAAAATAGACCATGTCAAATTCTGCGACTTGCCAAGGAAATTAAATATGCTTGTGTCTACTGAGATTTTCTCTTCAATTTTCTGTTAATTTAATACAAAAGCTTGAAGCCATACTCACTGATTGTCACTCAATAAAACCAAAGCTAAAACAAAAAAAAAAGAAAAAAGAGAAAAGACAAAAGACAAAAGAGAAAAGAAAAAAAAGAAAAGAAAAAAGAGAAAAGAAAAAAGAGAAAAGAAAAAAGAAAAAAAGAGAAAAGAAAAAAAAGAAAAGAAAAAAAAAAGGTGGGGGAAGAATATGACGTCAGTCCAATAGTTAGAAATCTGTGATGGAAGTCTTGAGAAATTTCATTCCTGTTCCCTAAGTAGTTTATGCATTTCAAATGTGATTGTTCCCAGATAAAATACTGACACAGTCCAGGGAGAAAACAGTAAGGTTTTAGACTGTCTGTGAATAAAGCTCAGTGTCTGTGAGCTTAGATGGTAGAGCAGATTTTTTTTTATGTACCTCTAAAAGACGTTGTTGTCCTGCTAGATACCTCCTAGAATGTATCATGTCTGTTCTCGAGTTGCCAGAGTTTGCAGCCTAGCAATTTGCAGAAACACATTAGGGTCTAAATTGCTGCGGCAAGGACAAACACTCATAACACTACCGAAAAGGCAGCAATCTCCAGGAGAGAAGAGCCAAGACCAGTAATAGTTCCTCTGTTCCTAGTGGAAAATTTCTGCTAATGGGAATCAGAATACTGAGTACTGAAACTCTAGCCAAGTACCACTCTCAGCAGAAATGAGAAAAGAGAAATTGTGTGCTTACTTATATTAAAACATGCATCTATACATAAACCGACATGTACTAATATATCAGCTAAGGATCATCAGCACTACCTTTTCTTATTCCCTTTTTTTTTTTAGTTTCTTTTTTTAACAGATGTGATTTATTTTCCTTTAAGATTTTGGAAGAGTTTCTTCCCCTACTAAAAAAAAAATGGCAACATACAACTGACTGAACACTCAGGAAAGAAAGACAATGTAAATATTCACTTCTCCGTTTTGATCTCTAAAGAAATAAGCACACTTCATAGCTATCTCTATAAGGTGTCCATGTACCAGTCTTCAATGAGAATAATTGGTTATCTGTGCACTGAAACATCTGATTTTAAAGACCATAATTTGACTATGTAAAAGATCTAATGTCATCAGTATCCATTGTTCTTATTTTCCCCAATTAAACTTAAACCACACTGGGCCCAAATAGTAATTAACATGCAAAACAATGTAACCCTAAATGTTTGCTAAATCCCTGTATAACCATAAACGCTGTCTACTTCTCTGGCAATACAGATAAAAGCACGGCTGTATAACCACTGACTAGTATAGATACAGTTCATCCCCACAACTGCATAATCATTTTGTTGCTCTGTCACATTATACCCTAAAGCTAAATTGGCATGTTAATTCATTTAGTGTTTCGTATATTTGTCAATTTTAGCATTTTATTTCTAATCTGACTGTTGATTTCCAGAGCAATTCTGTTTCTTTGTAGGTTTGTTCATGGCCTACTAAAGGGGAATCCCAATGTTATTCAAGTCTGTAGAGCCTACTTCAGAAATCTATGCTTTAAAAATTATTGATATGAGGGAAAGCCAATCAAGACATCAGGTACAGGATACTATTGCTGGTATGCAAAATTCAGCCTTTGCTTCTAGACACATTCTGTTCATTTGGTATCTGTTGGTAATTTTAACTGACTTCAGATCAGAAATTAGAAGAATCCTCTAAATTCATAAAACTGGCAATATCTTCATCAGATTTCCTGGTGAGGAAAGTGGGAAAAACAACAAAACACAAAGTTCTTGCATTTCAGGTAGGCCTGGATATGTTTAGGGAAATAATTATGTGATTTGTATTGCCTAAGATACTGAGTAACTGCATTTCATGAATCAAGAGGTCCCACCCAGTCCCATGTTCACAACTGCTTTTCACTCCACAATGCAACATCCGTTTTGCAATTTCTGATTCTTCTACAATGACTATCACAAGATATTTTATTACTCATTAGCACTGAAAAAAACATAATTAAACAGGTATTGAACCCTTGAGGGCAGATGAAGTATGGCTGAGTATTTTCAATGAATTAAGACACTTTTCAGTCACAGAATGAAAACAACATTTATTCATCCACTGCCGAGTGGCTAAATAGGTTACACTCTCCATACACCCATCATACATATCTCTTTGGGTAGTAATGTTTGGCATTTCTGTTTATATACACAATCTTCTTCATCACGATTCTCTTTATTACTTTCATTTATTAGGGTGATAAGACATATCTCATCAGAGATCCTACCAATCCACACAAATTTACTTCTATGATATGCCAGTCTTTTCCAGACAGTTTAGCCCAATTATCACAGGAGCTGGATAAGACAAGTAACTGATAAAGTTCTTATGAGATGTTTCTGTTTTAGACTGGTTGTACAATTTTAGTCAAATTAGCAGGAACACCATTTGCTTTATTTGCTAGATTTTTGCTGAACTATATTGAAGAACACTGCAGTTTTAGGCATGTTGTGACTAGCACATTTGATTGGGAGTTTCAGCAAAGAGGCTGAGGTTTGAACAAGCAGAAGCTGCACTGCACCAACCTCTATCACTGATTCTTCCAAAACGCAGTTGAAGACAATGCTTTGACAAGGCAGTGTCAGGAAGCCTGCAGTACTTCTGCAGGTTTTTGTTTAGTGTCTAGATAAAAGACTTTAGATTCTTGTGCTGTCACTCTGACACATTTCAGAAACACAAAAATGGCTTGTAGAAAAGACCCATAATTCTGTCAAATGTTAGAGCAAAATCAAATATCCATTTCATGAAAGTTAATAATTATTATTTCTCAAACACTGCTAGCTGGTTTAGATAAAATGTTCTTGAGGATTTGTGATCTACAGTGCATTGTACTGAAATAGCTTTACATCAAAGACTGACACAGGCTTTTCACCAAATCATATCTTTGCTACGTGAAGTATGTGCATGGAGAGTTTCTCAAATTCTAAGGTTAAAAACAAAACTCTTGTTTGCAGACCTGTCTCTGCCCATTGTTTCTCTACCCTTCAGGCTAGATCTCATTTATTCAAAAAGCTACAAAACAATGAGTCTCTGAATTAAAATGAATTTACTAAATTCAAATATCCCATCTAAATCTTGCCCTACCTTTTATGACACAGCAAGTACATTGTGGGATCTTATATTCTGTCTTTCATAGCAAGAATCAAACAATTCAAAAAACAAAATCCACAGCACAGTGTAAGCAATGGCCAGTTTCTTGTGCAGAGAATCTATAGTAGATAAAAATACCTAAAAGACTCTGTCTTATCCCATGCAAGAGAAGAAACTATGAGACGTTCACTTCTTGATGCCATACAAGTACATGATCCAGGTTTAGATGATGAAATACATGACTTATTTAGGAAATAACTCAATCAAGCATCCAGGAGGCCACACAGAATGTTAGAGCAGATTTTTTTTCCTGAGATTGAAAATGGTTGTACTAATAACTTCCAATGCCTTGTATAAGGACCTATTAATTAAAGGGAGTATGAAGTTACTAAAATGTTACATATAGGGTCTGGGATTTCACTTAAGTGATTGAGTGTTCAGACATAAGTATGCAATACTTGGTGGTTCCTCCCATGGAAAGATTGAAAATGTGTTGTTTGTGCCTCTATGGTGCAGATCATATTTAATCCTTAACACTGCATGTGTGTAGTCAGTACTCAGGATTTGTACTGTACCTCCTGATCTGTTTTATGTTTCATGTTTTGATTAAAACTTTGAAAATATGCTGACTTCTCTCTGCCTTTGCATGTTAATTTGCATTTGTGTGAGGACATTGTGAATGAATGCCCATTTTAGATTATCAGTATATTCCTCTACTCTCAGTTACAACTAAAAGTTTTTTGAAAAATAAAAATAATTTTTAAAAACCTTTATCTATTACTTCTTTCGAAAATAACTTTATCAATAACTTACAGTAACAGGATCAATGTAAAAAGTTTCTGGTTTCCCGTACTATGTGCACTAGATCAGACTACTCTAAATGTTTCTAGAGATTATTAAATCTGGACTTCCTCCAATGCATGAGGTGCATCCTAGCTCACTCTGAACCTTCTGTCTGTTCTATCAGCAGTGTATACAAACTGTTATAGGCATGTAAGTTTCCACCAGCACACTTGAAAAGTGACTGAGTGAGAAGATCCATAGTCACAAGTAACAAATGCCAGCTTAAATTATAAGGTTTTTTTCTGTCTTATTTTTCTTAAAGAGAAAGTAAAGCCTTAATTAACAGTGAAGACGACTGTTAATCATGCGTTCAAAGGGGAAAAAAAATAATCTCAGCCTCTAGCATTGAAGAAATGTCTCATTCTATGATAATAAGATCAAAAAAGGTGGGCCAGGGGAATTAGGTTAAGGGGTTTCAATTCTTCTGGTTAATTTTCATCATAAAAATAAATTTATATTGCCATAGATGAAAGTAAGTCTATGTACTTCCAACTCCATGCAGTAGGAGGCTTCTATGAACTGCAGCATGTCACATTCACAAGCAAATCCATAAGACTATACCAGAAGAGGTGAGCATAGATCTAGGCATTCTTCTAATGTGTTTTATTCAGTTGCTAAGTCTTAATTTAAAAATTGCAATTGTAATACAGAAGGAATTATCTGATAAATGTAAGACACAAAACAAAGAGATACTGATATTCTGCTGAAACCTTAAGGACTCCCCCACTGCATTTCTGCAAGTGCTGACAGCTATAATTCCCCACATAAAGGAAATATTGATTTATTCTGAATAACACTTCTTCCCCAAGTCTATACAGAAAAAGTAGCATAATTTGAGATCAAGTTACATACTTTGTCATTGATTCTAGAAGTAACAGCAGATCCTGTTCCCTTGCAGGAAACTTCTAGTGTAGAGAATCAAGCTTTTGTCATGTGTTCTGCCAAAAAACATTGGCAAGAAAACAAACATTTTCATCAAAAAACTAAGTAGTATATTGAAATCTATTAGTATCTTGGAAGACAAGTACCATTCAGTGGACAACAACTTTGAACTATTGAAGAAAAACTTTGAGAAATCAATTTTAAAAGGAAAAGTGATAATTCTTTTCCACCAAATATCAGAAAAAGTGGTTTGGACCCTTTTTTTAGGCTACGTGTATATTCAAAGGAAGTATACAGTTCATAGAAACTATTACAATAAGTCTTGGTTTTTTAAAGTCCTTGAATGAACACCTAGTCAAAGATCTTGCTGGGAATGTAAAATAAATTGTGATTGTAGGCAGAAGAGATAGAAGTCATCTCACCTAAGCTCAGTCTTCTAAAAGAAAAATATTTGATCCAAGCCTGTCCAGACGCTGTCTTAGTCATCTGAGAGACATTTGCAGTACATCTAATATTAATATAAGTTTCTATAACAGGAAAAATGAATTTTCATCTGGAGATGTGTATCTTCCTCAACTCTGTAAAAGGAGCTTAGATGGCTAAATTACATGAGGTACATAAGCTCTTACACAGCAAATAACAAGACACACTTTGGGTGTCCAGCAGGATTGAGAGAAGTCACATTGCCTTACTCAACTCTTTCCTTTAACTAAAGGAATTCTAAACACAGTTGTGATTATGAAAATCTTTATTAGAAAGTTGATTATTATTATATAAGGAAATTAAACTGATATTATATAGCGATTAAAAATTTTGATGCCTTTCCAAGGTCTAGAGACTAAATAAAAAGCATAGGCTTAACTGCATCTATCAATACAGTTGATTTTCCAATGTGTTGGTTCCAACTAATCAACACTGCTGTTGTATCAGTCCCGTGGCAGGAATGATCTGGCAATAGGACTTCAAATTGGTTATATTTATAAGGCCATGATTAGACCAGGCAATGAAAAACATTTCTTAGAGAGCAGAAAGTATTATAACCTAGCTTTATGTCTAAAGATTAGCATTGCTACAAACTCAGTTTGGCAGGAGCACACATAAATTCAGCTTTCTGCTAATAGCTATAAATTTCAAAAGCAACAAAGTCATTTCCAAGGGATATTAATGGAGATGATCTGGACCTAAAAGGAAAGGTTGGTGCATTTTAGATCTTTGCTAATGAAATTAATGAACAAAGCCATAACATCTAATGGATTAAATATTACATTAGCAATCCATTTCCAAAGGATTGATGAGCTCTTTTCCTTGTTTCAGTTTATATTTAAAACTGACAAGTAAGACTGGCTTGCAATCTGAAGATCTGAACATCTCGGATATTGTTTACCAAAATGCAATATTAAAAGCACCAAATCCACCACAAAAAAACAGCAACAACAACAAAACAGTGATAAGAAAAGACTTTTTTGTAAAGCTGTGCTTGAAGGCAAGACTACCAAGTAATGCTTTCTCAGGATATGACTCAGTATCACAGATGCCTTATACAGAGGCTAACGAGCCTGTTGCCAGTACTGAAAATGCTATTTGCGAGTGGCAAAACTAACAGTAAGTCTATATTATCACTAATTTACTATTTTCTTTATTCACTAGCTCATAAGTTCCAACAGTGTTGCTTCTAGGGAAATATCAATTGCTATGAAAAAGCCATGTAAATATGTCATAACTCTACATGATTTTGTGACAAGGTTATTAATATTTTCAATTCACATGTATCATTGAAGATATGGAAGTTAAATTTCTCTAAAATCTCGAGTCAAGGAAATCTGCTTGAATTTAGAAATGAACAGTAAAGAACTAAAGGACAGTAAACAATCCAAGATTACTGTAATACCTTCAAGTGTTTTCTAGTTTAGTTTCTTGAGATGAAGAAGAGCTAATGGTTTGCCAACTTGTAAACGCAACAGTTCTCTTTAAAATACTGCTATACAAATATCCTTTAATAAAGTTCAAAGGGTAAATAAAATATTTATTTCTATGTTATGTATTTTTGTCACCTATTATAATATTTATTGATGGAGAAGCCCTCTTAAAAAAGACTATGAAAGTTAAAGGCAGGAAGTTGTAACTATATCAAGAAATTGTTGTTTTACTATGACAAAGTAGAAGTGAGCATAGGGAGTCTTGTAGCTATTTGCATCAGTTTGTGTTTAATCTCCAAAAAGTTTTATCTGAAAACAGTCAAGATAAGTTTGGATAACAAGCATGATGGGAATTTCATGATACCTAGTCAGGTATAGATTTTTTATCAAAACAACTTGTTTTAAGTCTAAATTTAGAGAAACATCTCTGTCCAAAATTACACTTGACAATGTGTTTTCTTCCTTACCATAAAAGTTACCGTATCTCCAGGGAAATTTTCTTGTAACATGTATTAACAGCTGTTGACAACTGAAAGAAATGTGGGGGCAGGAGCAGGAGAGGGGCATGGGAAGGAGAGGAGACAGGGAGAAATAAGGAGAGGAAGACTGAGAGAAAGGATGGAAGAAAGAAGGAAAGAGGGAAAGGGAGGGATGAAGGTAGGGAAGCAAGAAGTGAAGGAACAAAAAGAGAAATAGAAAGGAGAGAAAGAAAAGGAAAAGAAAAGAAAAGGAAAAAATAGAAAAAATAAGAAAAAAGAAAATAGAGAGGAGAAGAGAAGGGAAGAGAAGAGAAGAGAAGGGAAGAGAGAAGAGAAGAGAAGAGAAGAGAAGAGAAGAGAAGAGAAGAGAAGAGAAGAGAAGAGAAGAGAAGAGAAGACAGAAGAGAAGGAAGAGAAAGAGGAAAAAGAAAAAGAAAAAGAAAAAGAAAAAGAAAAAGAAAAAGAAAAAGAAAAAGAAAAAAGAAAAAGAAAACGAGAAAAAGAAAAAGAGAAAAAAGAGTCAAATAGAAAGAAAGTAAAGAAAGCAAGAAAGCAAAAGAAGCAAGAAAGCAAGCAAGCAAGAAAGGACAACTCTTTTCTCTTCACCATCTGCTTCAGAACTCTGAATATTGTTGTTCATATAAATGTCCCACTATCTGGATTTTGCTAAGATTTTGCCTTGGTGGTATTATGGACAATAAATTTAATCGATTGATAGCACATTTGATTAAAATGATTATTCACTTCAGTTTAAAGCTAATGTAATTTTACAGACAACCTTAACTTTTCTTTTCTTTACATTTTTACACTGCCGGGGAATGGAGTTAAACTTTCTTTTTCCTTTTTTACTGCCTTGAAAGGCAGGATAAGCCTATTAATGAGCACGTGCTGGTTTCTCTTAAGTATTTCCCTTTCTTCTCTTCACTGGCTGGCTAATGTTGCAAGATGTCAAGTAACATGACATGGAGAGAAAATGTCATAATAAAAAAGGCATTTAAATAAAGTAAGTTTGTAGAGAGGGTAAGACTATATTTAGTATTTTTGAGGATGAATTTAGCATGTGTGTTACAGTTCGTATTCCAAACTCCTGTAAAAAGCAACTATAAAATCCTACAGTTCCCTAATGAAAGGGAAGCACAAAACTGTGCCAGAAATCACTGCAATAAAATAATTTATCCCTGGATGACAGGCAAAAAGCAACTATATTTGCTTATTTTCAGGTAAAAGAAAAATTTCTGTCGATTTGCCCAACATTTTAAAGAATGTACGCTTTGTTTATTTTCCATTTACTTGAATAATGGCTTTTAAAACCTTTGTAAATCCTTTTGTTTGGATTTTGTGCGCAGAATATTCTGGTACAAGCAAGCTGTGTTAGATAACATGATGAATCTTATAAATGTCCTCCATTTCTTGTTACCAAGATGTCTAGAGATTCCTCTAACCAGCAGGCTAAATGGAGATCATTGGCTTGATTGAAAGCATATTGGGGCAAAATGGACTACCTGGAAATGCATCACAAGTGACACTAGTGAAAAATACTGCTGAAAGCACTTCTTTCTCCTGGGTGGCATCAATTTTTCTGCCAGTGCTGGTCAGCACGCTTCAGTACATTCATCCACAGCTCTCTGCTTCTTGGAAGAGCCAAACCGCCATATGGTATATTAAAGATCTTGCTTAATAAATTTAGCTAAGGAGACCTTTCCTTCAAGCTGTTTGTTTGTTTGTTTGTTTTATAATACAGTTTCCTGGTTTTGCAAAATCTGGGTCTGACAATCAGGACAGTGTACATTTTGCAAAGAGATTATGAATCTCTGTTATCTGCATCATTGACTTTCAGTGTTAGGAACACTTATTTTTCTGCTGATCCATATCTGTCTGAGATCCTGAAACAAGGAAATGTAAAACAAAATGTGGTGTAGGCAAGCAATGAAGGTATGTAGTGTTTGGTTGATTTTCTTCATTTTTTTGAATTTTTTTTTTCTCTTTAAAGTGTCATTCAGAAGGAAAATTTGCATTCTGATTATAAAGCTGGAAGTTAAAAGCAAAAAGTGGCAAATTAAATGGAAAAGGATTATTAGACAGGATATACATTAAGGCTTCCATCACAACTAAAAAGATACCATACTTAGGGTTTCCAGGATAGGTGCCCTTTCATATTACATCTGAAAAATGATTTTTTTTTATATTACTTCCAATTTGTCATATATTTAAATTATGTGCATGCACCTGTTTCATAAAAACTAAATGTCCTCTAGGCAGTCATAGAATGTCCATCTTATGTGGAAAAACTATAGCTCAACATCTTTGTTGCTACAGGTAAACCTTTATTTCTTTGGGATTTAAAAAATAAATGCTATCAATACAATACGCAAAATAAACATCGTGATTTTATTCTTTAATAGAAGACGCAAAACAAGCACAGTAAATAAAATAAAATTTATTTTCAAATAATTATGAAACACAAGGGTCTCGCATAGTAAGAATTCATGGATCTGGTACAAATACTGCCACATACTTGCGTATTTTCACATTCACAGACTTCCCTACACTCTGGTTCTAGGTGCCTCTGTCATACTGTAAAAGGAAATATCTGATCTCTGGCTTTTCTTTGTTTTCACATGTAAGAATACAGCGAGGTACATATTTCTGCAGATATTTCTCAATTTCTGATGCACAACCATAAAAAACTCTAGATTTTTTTTTGTTGTTGTTCCTTTTTCTCTATAAGACTTCCTTACTGAAAGATTTCAAGCTGTGTGACACTCCAGTTTGCACTTACCTCTATTTGTAGCCATAATAGTTGTTCCTGATAACTATCCACCCATCCCAAATGTGCTCCCTCATGTTGTTCTGTTACTCTTCAGTAAAGCATAACATAAATATTTTTGTCATGTATGTTCTTCAAAATACACCAACTTCTAGTATTTGCTTTGTTGTTTTATTTCTGCTTAACTATTTTCTTCATTTGTTCTTTTCTGATTTCCTTTCCCCGCTTTTTCAACATGATCTGCTCTCTCCCTGTCCCCGCTGGCAGCGAGGCTTCCTGAGTGCCTAAAGCCCATGTGGGATAGCGCTATGCCGAGAGTGCCAACTGCCAGCGTGTCTGTAACTGCACGTTCCCACTGCCTCCTGCATTCAGCTAACTGTGCAGTGAGGCAGATCAATCTATCAATCCTGCTGGAACTTTATCCAGCAACAACCCAACGTTTGTTTTCAGTCTCAGTGCCTCTTGCTCTAGCAGCAACTGCTTGTGGGAGAACCACTTCAGATCAAGAAGTGAAGAGTATGCCAGTCTTAGAAGTGGCTGGAGCTTGAAAATTATGGTGATGGGGACACTATCCTAGATCTTAAAAGATGTGCAATTGAACTCTCTTGGCCTGTTGAGGTAGGGATCCTTCTCTGATGAATCATTCTAAATACTTCACTGTCACATAAGAGGGAACAGGCTTGCCATCACCACAGGCTGTTTAGCCAGGTGGTGCCCTGCATCTGTGGCTCATGAAGAGATACAAGTGCACACACCTACAAACACGTACACCTACAGCCCTACAGGGTACTAAGATTTCTGATCTATCTTTATTCTCATTGTTCCAGTGTGCGAGACCTGAGGTTTTAATGTATATTGCATGGGGAAAATGGCTACTCAACAAAACCTGCAGTATTAAATGTCAGGCCTTATAGAGAACTTTTAAATCCTTAATTGAATATTTTACTCCCAGGCTTAAGAACTTGATGTTATCTTTCACTTGTTTCGTTTATTATTCCTCATATCAGTTCCTTACTAGAATGTGGTACAATTTTCTTTTAGAGTTCCTTCCAAACCTGAGAGAGGAAAATACATCACAGCTAAAGTTCTTGATGATGATGTAGCGGTTTTCTGTCTTAAGAATGGTGATCTTTTCATCAGTATCTCTCTTGTGAGCTCTGACATGCTGCCACAAAAATTTTCTTCTATTTCATCATTTGAAACTTGCTTTCTATCTTTCTGCAATCTAGTCAATGAGTCCCCTAATTTAATTTCACATTCACCCTCTTTAAACCACTCTATCACTCCACCTTGTCTGCTATCTCTCCTTCTGTTTCTATTAACAGTAGAGAATCTTTCCTCCTGACACAATCCACCATGCACTTTCTATTAAACAGTGCTCTGTGCTTGCAAGAGCAAACTGATAATCATCTGCTATATGACCTTTGTCAAATTGGTCCCTCAACCCCTCTTACACTGTGACAACAGTTCTTGCTGCTAAGTATGTTGTTACGGGTTTTCATTGTCCATTACTTGCATTCATTGCAATGAATTTACCTTAATATTGTATACAGCAGGACTGTAATGAATAGATTTTCTGCATTTCTTGGCTTTCTCCATGGGCACTGAAATAAGTCTTTTTTCTTTTTACTTCGCTCCCCCCTGCCCCTTCCAGCAATTTCAGTGCTTCAATGGGCTTTGAATTAGGACCCTATACTGAATTTTCATGAACAGCAACTTTGTCTTTTGGATATGACATTTGCACTCAATGTGCTTTCAAACACTGGGCATGTCACCAGGGTAGTAGAGGTAGGTCATCTCAATAGAAGAGAAGGAAAGGGAATGGTTCTCTCCACATTTTGAATTAAATCCTGTTAAAGAAATGGCTGAACTTGAAGGAGGTTTGTAAAGGTCTTTGAATATGAAAAAGTGCTGCAGATTAGCAAGAATGATTGATGATAAAATTTAATATCAGACAAGTTAACAGCAGCCACTTTAGGGTAGAACAGTTTCTGTAAAAGTTAAGCATTTTCTTGATAGATCAGCCTGGTACCATCAGGTCTTTTCAGGTGCTCATTGAAGTAATGCTATTATTTTAAGTGTTAATACTGATGGTATTACTGTAAGTGCTACTGTTTGTAACATTACACCATGAAAAAGTAAGGTGTTCTTCAGGAGAAGACTGAAAGGATTAAAAAACAGGAAGAGGGAAAATAGTTATTTAGTGAAAATGTTAATAAATATTAAATAAATAAATGATTATTTAAGTTATTTAATCGTCACCATGATTTTAGTGATAACAATTTCTGCTTGTATCATATAGAATTGCCTAAATACAGAGGAGGTGTGCCTGGTATCTATTCCTAGCATATGCCCATCAATTTTTAATATTTATAAATTCTTTTAAGTGCATTTTTGGGAAAGGTTTATTTTGTATTACGGTTTTGCTTCTTCTCATACACACATTTTAGCAAGGCTTGGACTGGCATCTGGTAAACCTTCCTTCCTTGAAACCTTTCTTACCAGAATGAATGATTTTATTTGATGTTTTATAGGAATATAATTTAAAGTAAGCCCCAAAGTAAACTGTCCTTAACTTCAGAAAAAGTTAAGATCAGGCTTAAGCATTAAGTCAATACTGCAAGACAGTTTCATCCTCACTTACAACAGCAATAATTTATTTAAATTGAGTGTAAAGTAAAATTTCTCGTACCATGTGTGCCTATAAGCAATCTCTAGTGAGTATGATTGTTTATCCAGATCACTGTGTTTTCCTTGGCCATTTTATTTTTCATTCTTTTGGAACATTGTAGTGGAACAGTTTTCCTGGAGAGACATCTAGTTAAAATTTTATGAGTCAGGCAACTTTCAGAACTCCTTCTGAGCTTTGCTAAGTTGAACATGTGAAAATAAAGTTGTCAGGAGTAAGAGCTGTTGAGCATTTTGCTAGTCTGGTTTGGAGCATGAAATCACAAGGTTTGTCCTGGGAACACTGATTTTGGTCACTGCGAAGTGCATCATTATTACTCAGACCGATTGATCAAGGAAAGCATTCACTTTGTTTAGATCAAGCAAAGTCACAAATGTCACCACTTGATTGTTCTGTACACAGTCGGGTACATGTCATCTATCTATCTTCTCATCTAAACCAACCTAATACACTTTTCCATTTTGTTACAAAAAGTAGGCTGGTTCCAGCAACTGAAAAGTAGTGAGTGGATGATAGATAATTTGGTGATTGCCAGGCTATACGAGCAAAAGAGAATGAAATAATAAAAATGAAAGACAACTTTTAAATCTTGCAAGTTACATGGAAGGAAGGACACATTTCAGTTGATTTTATTCGAAATAGTGTTGGTATCAGATAAATTAGGCATATCTTCTGCCAAACTGTTCACTCAATTTTGGAAGCAGATGGAATATTTTTATATTCTCGGGCCAACTAGGTGAGAAATAGTCTATTTGGGTTATTTGTAAACAACCCTAATTCATTCCATTATTTCATTAGACAACTGTCAAGCGACTTAACATGTCATGTGATTTGGTTTTGCATGTGAAGAGGAAAATTCTGAGCTCCTGGAATGCTGAAAATAGAGACAGTTGAGTTTACAAATGTTCTCATACAAAATTTTGTTTCATATATTCTTTAGATTCACTGGCAAAAAAAATATGTGTTCTAAGATCTATAATGCTCATGTCTCACAACAGAGTCTAATTTTCATTCATATTATTCAAAACAAAGTTAAAATGTGATGATTCCAGTGAGAAAACTTGAGCTGTGTGGCACCTGTAATTGCATTTTCTGAACTCTGTTTAAAAATCTAGCCTTAAACTAAAACGGTAGAATGTAAATAAAATATTACTGTTTGTTAGCTATTGACTCTATCCTTAGTTATATGTGTGTCATGGTTTAAAGATGGGCTGGCTGTTAAACGGACAAAAGACACTCTTTGTTAACTCCCTCCCTCCCCAAAAAGGAGGGGGGAAGAGAAAAGGGAAAGAGACTTACAGGTTGGAAAAGTTAAAACGGCTTTTATCTAACTACAATAATAATGTATCATAATAATAGGAAAAATAATGAAATATATATACAAATATGTACAAAACCAATATCGAGCTCCCCGCCACTGATGACGAATACGTCACCTGGATGCTGCAGGGCATGCCCTGAGAAAGTCCCGGACTGTACTCAGCAGCAGCAGGCAGGAGCTGGATTCAGCAACGCACGGATTGGGATCGAAGGCAGAAGAATGGGACAGAGTCCCCCTCGGACGCCAGCCACGGAAGAAAGAGAATGACCCTCGTGATCCCTCAGCTTTATACTGAGTATAACACATATGGGATGGAATACTCCCTTTGGTCAGTTTTGGGTCACCTGTCTGACCCACTTGTCCCTACCGTAGGGTCGCAGGTGTGACCACTTCTCTCCGCTCTTTCATTTATGGCGCATAAGAAAGTCAGCAGAAGCAAGCATCGACCTTGGTCTCCACAGGGATAACTATAAGCAAGAGCCTTACTGCATGACGTTCCTACTGGTGTTCCAGCACTAACTATAAACATCAAGCTTTATCACTGCTAGAAGCAGCTACTGTCTGCTACGTTCTGTCCTAGCCCAAACCAGGACAGTGTGAAAGAGAGCATGACTCATGCTCTACGAAGCTTGCAATCAATGAATTAAGCAAGATCATGACCAGAGCCAGTTCCTGAAGAAAGATAACACCTCCATAGATCAAAGTGAGTTTTGATCCCAGACTTTCATCTACCTATAGTAGGAACAGTATTTGAACCATTTTGTTAGACTATGTAGCTTTTGCTTTTCTGCATCAGTAACTGATATTGCTACAAAGTACAAGGAACACAACCTCACTATTTCTTGCACCTCCTTAGGGTTCATCATGGATATTCCGTGTTAATAGACAGCACTGACCCTCAGCCAGTGTTTTTTAGTTCTGCATTTTGAGACAGAGGTTATAATATCCCAACTGACAGACTAATAATGAAACAACTGCAGAAATAAATTCTACTGGAAAGTAATTATCCTGTTTTCAGAACAAGGTTTAAGTAAGTAGTAAATGAGGTATAGGGCACAACCTGAAGACTAGTGAGAGTAAGATAAATTATCAAATGATCATTAGAGTTCCGTGGAAGGTTTACTGCTGTTGCAATTATGTAATATTATTATGACTATGACAGCTGAGAGGAAGAGCCAAGCATGGAGAAACCTCTGTAGGTGCTTATCCACAGCGCTTGGCGTAAACACTCTTGTAAAAATGAGTTTCCAAACCTAACTCATTAATTTTCTCTGAAAATATGACCAATAAAGAAGGATTAAGGGACAGCAATGAACTTTATAAAATTAGAGAAGCAATTCAAGATTTTTGAGGAAATTACTCTTTCTCCCAAATTTCAGATTTATTCCACATCATCTGACATCTCTGCTACTGAAACCAAGCCATGATGGATTTAGGAGTGCAAGATTTATGAAAATAAAATCCAGATCCAGAAAGCAACTGATTCTCACCGATTATCTTGGTCCTGTCCCCAAGGTTGCTACATATTTTACAGTAGACAGTCACTGAGTATAATATACCTCAGAAGCAAAGACCAGACCTCTGCCTGCCATGCATGTTCAAGTCCATAAGCACATTTCTCCAGATAAGTTCAAGATCTACTACCTGAACATGAAGATTTGGGGACTTTTATTGAGATTTGGATTAGAATTTAGGCATTAAATTCCACTTTTAAATTCCTGTATTTCACTTTAAGCAACTTTGTGAGTGGTAAATTTTCTAAATAATAGAAGACTCCCTGTATGATCCAGCAGTTAAATTATATACCTCAATGTAGAGAACCACATCACAATCCACAGGCAGCTTTATTTCTAACCACTTGTATCTTCTTGAGTTCTTGGTTTTGTAACTTCAGCATTCTTTTAACAAAAACCATGTAAAATATTTAAAGTATGTGGGTTTGAGTGGTAAATAAAATTACTAGATTTAAAAAAAGGCAAAATTATTACAGAAACTAAATCCAGGAAGGACTTGATAATTCCATTTTATAAATAAAGGATGGGTCTCCCTTATCCATCCATCATATTATCAATTCTCTCATTAGATAGGAATACAAACAGGGACATTCCCATCCCCTGCTATTGCAGGCAATTTGCTAGCATGATGGTTTAAAAACCGACTCCTAAATAGGTCATGTCTTCAGAAAGATTAAAGAAAGTATACTCAATGAAGCTGAGAGATATAGGGAACACTGAAGATAGCAAAAAGAAGGAAATGATTTAGACCTTACAAGAGGGCTTAAAGAGAAAATTTCTGGGAGATTTCTGATGGTGGTATACTTATGGATGGAACTAGTAACATAATTTACATTTATGAAAGCATATAGGAATAAACATACACTTTCTTGTGAATATTTAAGGAAAGGAGGGCTTATTTATGGTCCTCTGCTTGGTCTGGGATATTGGGAAAAGAGTTCTTCTGTTTCCACTGCAAGGAAGATGATGTGGGTTTGACAGGGAATGGATGGGAATGAGCTTATAAATGACCTTATAAATGCTAGAAGGTGTAGTTGGCACAATGTTCAAAGAAACTTCAGTAGTCCAGGAAAGGAAAACCTCATTTATTCCTACCTAAAACATGGGAAAACTGGGAAGATCAATGCACAGTACTTTTTTTCCAAGCAGACAATAAAACTAAAATCTTTAAACAAAAGCCCTACTTGAACAATTAGTTCATGATTAGTCAAGATTAGTCAAGAATGACTGAGTGACTGACTTTATTTAATTGTGATATAGACACTAACTTCTCCCAACATCAACTGCTGGTTGTGATTCACACACATAATTAAATTGTTTCATCTAAAGATGTCCTTTATTATACCTCATCCACTACCATTTACCAGGAAAAAAAAAAAAAAAAAAAAAACCCCACAAAATCAAGTTTATAAAATCTATGTAAAAATGCCCCAAAATAAGTAGTTCTACAAAAGCCAACTAAAGATATATGTGGCTTATAACAGATATTGTTTAAAGATTTGTAGTTTTTCCATATTAACATTTCATTTAATCAAGATGAATACATAAATGACTTCTTAGATTATTTACATTTCCTTGGGTTTCTGGCATGACGTGACTATTGTTAGATACAGAGCTTCTATTAAAAGACTTTTTCATCAGTTTTATCATTCTGAACTTGCTGCTACAACTGCTAGCACTACCAGTGAACAGCGAAATTGAGAACGATACAGCTGATAGGTTTTACCCTTTATCAGCTTCATGCTAATTTAATGCAACACAGAATATTATTTGCATTACTTCGAAAGTAAAAAAGGTGCTTCCTGTGGGATTACATCACTATTAGACATTTCTTACTTTATTACGTGTGAGTCAACACAACATTCAAAACAGGGACTGTACAAACTTCATTTGTGATAATAAACTTAATGAGCAACACTGAAAAATGTCTAAAGAACTGAATTATGATGACATAGTATTTGCCAAATAGGGCTTTGTGGCTTTTTCTGTATTGTTTCATTAAAGGCATACTAGCTTTTTTGGCATGCAATTGAAAATGAAAATAGCAGTATGCTTTTTAAACATCTGCCATGCTGGGCAATCACTGGAAGGGAAACAATCTCCAAAACAGATATAAGATGTAAACTTAGAACACTTAAACTTGTTTCTTATGACATAAGATGATTATAGTGTTCTGTTATATTTTCTGTTGCTAAAGCAGTAAAATTCCCCAGTTTTAGTGTGCATCATTTACAGGGAAAGGGAAGAGGGATCAATATACATGACCTATTTCGTCAAGAAAAGTAATTATAATAGCCCCGTTTAGTATCAGAGGGAATGGCTGAAAATGGCACAACAACAGTGAAAAGCACCTAACATGGTCATTTAATACAACCACAGAAGAAAACAAAGAAAAAAGTCGTATAAGGCTCCATACCTACAGATTGGGTTTTGCCTGGTACCCAATAACCCCTCTGGACCCAAACATGAGGAAGATCCTCTTTCTTCGCTAGCTTCCATATCTGCGAAATTTAGCACCTGGAAGACATCATTCTGAAGAGCTACTCTAAAAGAAACTTAGCCCAGGAAACAACAACCACACAAACTTAAAAATTAAACCAAAGACTTCGTAAGAAATAGATTTGCCTGAAAAGAAACATGACAGCTTTTGCCCTGAGACTTCTATATGGGTCTAACAGCTACGACAAAACATGTACAGGAGACACTTGCCCTTGCGAAGTGGCATTCAAGAGCAGGAGATACTCCAGAGAACTATGAAAAATTGAAACTCTTAAACACGAAAATACACGGATACGGGGGAAAAAGGAGACAAGCTGTATTAATTCTGCTGTGGACTACAAGAGTTTCTATAACTTCTCTGGAAAATAATAATGGATGTCAGTAACAGAAATAATAGGTTAGTTATGCCCCATAATTCAGAATTCAGAGTGAAAATATCTGAAGTTGAAAATTTAAAAATATTTTTGCTTCTACTTTTCATAAATTGGAACATACCTTTTTAAAAAAATATCCATTAGTGTTGAATTTGCAACATACCTTTTTGGCTTACCATGTCTGACAGTCTTTCTTCATAGAATCATAGAATCATAGAATGGTAGGGGTTGGAAGGGACCTCTAGAGATCATCTAGTCCAACCCCCCTGCTAAAGCAGGTTAGCCTACAGCAGGTTGCACAGGAATGCATCCAGGCGGGTTTTGAATATCTCCAGAGAAGGAGACTCCACAACCTCTCTGGGCAGCCTCTTCCAGTGCTCTGTTACCCTCACAGTAAAGAAGTTCCTCCTCATGTTCAGGTGGAACTTCCTGTGTTCCAGTTTGTGCCCATTGCCCCTTGTCCTGTCACTGGGCACCACTGAGAAGAGTCTGACCCCGTCCTCTTGACATCCACCCTTTAGATATTTGTGAGCATTGATCAGATCTCCTCTCAGCCTTCTCTTTTCCAGGCTGAACAGACCCAGCTCTCTCAGCCTTTCCTCATAAGA
>VZSC01003582.1:150496-177522 GCA_013398225.1 Steatornis caripensis
TATATAATTAAATTATATAAATTATATTATTATATATTTTATTATATTATATAAATTAATTATAAATATAATTAAATATAATTAAAACTGCAGATATTATAGCCAAATGGAAAGTTAAGTATGCCAGTTACAATTTGAAAGGGACAGAAAGAAGCTGAACCTGAAGACTATTTGTGCGTTAATTTCTGAGTGGTTATCTATACACTGAAAGGACACAAATGAATACAGGATTCCAAATCCTGTGTTATGAATCACTGCATGTCCTTATAAGTAAGGTAGAGATGGTGACTCATTATTATATATAAGTACATATGACTTTTTTTGGTAACAACAGAACTAATAAAATGCATATATTAGTGAAAATATTGTTTGTAATGTGGAAGATACATACATCACTGAAGATAAATGACAATGCAAGTTACAGTACAGAAGGAAAATACGACAAGGTATGTGTATCTCAGAAAGACACTGCAGAATGAAATAAGCAAGATAGTAAGTGAACTGAATATGTTAATGGTAAACAACGTAACTGAGGTGCCAGCTGCTTTTTTCATAGAACCATAGAATTACTTAGGTTGGAAAAGACCCTTGAGATCACCAAGTCCAACTGTTAACCTAACACTGCCAACTCCATCACTAAACCACGTCCCTGAGCACCATATCTACATGTCTTTCCAATACCTCCAGGGATGGTTACTCAACCCCTTCCCTGGGCAGCCTGTTCCAATGTTTGACAGCCCTTTCTGTGAATAATTTTTTACTAATATTCAATCTAAACCTCTCCTGGTGCAACTTGAGGCCATTTCCTCTTTTCCTATCACTTGTTACTTGGGAGAACAGACTGACATCTACCTCGCTACAACACCCTTTCCTTTTACATCAAAACTCCTTCTGTCCCTATGTCTTCCAAATTTGCCTTTATGAAACACTCATACGTACAGTTTCAAGATACTGAAAGAGGAGTTTCAAACTTTTCTTCTGGAAAGAACTTCAAGATGCAATTATGGTAGTCCAGACTATTCATTTGTGTAAATTAGTCAATGTTCCTGAAGAACAAAACAATTTTGGTGTATACTGTGTACTTTGCTGTTCTTCATGTGTGTTGTTTTTATAATAAATTTTATCTCCCAGAAAGAATTGTCATTCAAAATATTGAAATGATGGACAGGTAATGAGAAACCATTCCATTTGAAAGGACAATATGACTAAAGCGAAAGAGATAAGGCCTCTTTTGGCAATTTTGTTGATTTACAGTACCTGGGAAATTGACCCAATGTGGAAATTCTTGCTTTCTTTGGTTTTCATTTACTTGCACTATGAAGAAGAAAGCATGGCAAACATATAGGGGAACAAACAAAAAACAAGTCATCAAGTCCTGTTTTCTCCAGATGTTGCTCAGGAATGCAGAAAAGAAAGAGAAGGAAATGTTTTGTTAGCAATGAGAAAACAATTTACAAGCAAAAGAGCCAAAACTGCCATTCCTATGTAACCCTGCTGCAGAAGTTTGGCCTGGACACAAACTTCTGGGTAATCTATGATTGAACAGTAATTTAGGAAATACAGAAATAAACATCAAAGTATACTTGAGGCCATAGTGCTAATTGTGCTACCAATCTCATTTATATTTGTCTGTTGAAAAACTTTACTGGGACTGAAGTTGTTGTATTCTAAGAGACATGTTTTAGGGTGGATTCAAAAGCAACCGAGCTTGCTGAAAATCACTACAAAAATGTTTTCTCTTTTTTCTGAAAACAATTGGATTCAATGACTATACTGTTCCCATGCCTTGCAAAGAATTACAATAACTAGTGCTAGCATACAGAAGGAAATGTGGCCACAGCCAGAAAAGAAGGCTGAATCACTTCTCTCAGTAGGAGCACTCCCCTAGTTCAGCATAAGCTAGTTACGAAACCAAACCCTAGGACAGGTAGGGAGAACTATCTTCAGAAGATGCTTAAATAGATCTATCAACTTTGGAAGTTATGTAAATAGATCAAAATTATCTAATACAGGTTTCACACAAGATTATTTGAGTAAAATTTTGTTTTCAACTTCAAAATCAAGGCTTAAATTGTTCACAACTGAACTGCATTTTTCCCCTTTCCGTCCTGTTGGGTTTTGTCCTCCACACCATAATAACAGTTGAGAGAGCATTTGCAGCCCTGTAAAGAGACGGATTTAAGACATTCTTCTGATCAATATTTCCTATTAATTAGTTTGGGCTATACATTTAGCACTGGGGCTGCTGTAAATTTCAGTTCAGGTCATTGATAAAAATTATCCTGATTTAAAAGCTTTCTTTCTGCTTATAAGAATGGGCTAAGGTGACGAAAACTTAATGCAGTCCATTTTATGTTCCTAAATTAGATACTACTATATCTACAAATAGATTTTGGGTGGTCATGGTGATTCTGACAATCTTACTCTGCTGTGTAGGTTCCCCATAGAGTCAATATGCAGAAAATATAGCTTTGATCATTGATTTTTCAGTAGCCTAAGCACCTAAGTTAGATTGTTCAAATTGAATGACCTGGATAAACACCTCTAATAAATTAAAACTCAGAAACCATAAAGGATATTAAAATCACAAACTGAAATAGTGCATTTTGTTAAAAATTGTTTTCTATTCACTTCTTTATGGTTGGGAAAAATTCTTTCATATTACTCAGTGGTTAAAGCATCAGTGAGGGATGTGATACTCCTTCATCAAAGGACTGAGTCTTGCTCTCTTCCTTACACTGAAAATTTTAAGGCAGATCAGGATATGTCGGAAGAGTGGACAGTCTGCATTGTTACCTAGGGCTTAATCATTTACATTTGACCTCATTGCAGTCAGAACTAAATTGCCTGGCTCTACCCTACTGGAATTAATCCATTTCATGCTGAAGCAATTGACAATTCAGAATTCTTCTCTTAACCTGGAGTTGGTCTGAACCTTTTTTGAGATCTCCAGCAATTTACAGTGAATCTGATTTGTATTATTTATCTTTTGAGAAACTGGAAGAATGGGCAAAAGACTACTTAATGCCTCATTTTGGCCTGATATTTCCACAATGCACTTTTCCTTGCTTACTCAGTGCAACAGGAAAGGAAATAAAATTAAAATCTATCATGTGTCTGAAGGATTCTCCTTATAGTGAAGACAGAATCAGAGACTTATATAGGTCAGAGAAGACCTCCAGAGGTCATCTGGTCCAAACTCCTGCTCAAAGCACATCCAGCAGGTTGCTCAAGTCCATGTCCAGTTGATCTTCAAATATCTCTGAAGATGCTGTTACAGTGTTTGACCATCTTTTTTTTTTTTTTTTAAATGGAAGGATTTTATTTCATTTCCTTATCCTGTGTTCCGACTTATGTCTGTTACCTCTCACTTTCCACTCTGCATCTCTGAGAAGTTTAGCTCTATCTTCTGTCTTGCATTAGGTGCTTGTAGGCAGCAATAATATCCCCATTAGCCTCTCTTCTCCAGGCTAAACAAGTTGCATTCTATCAACATTTCCTCACAGGGCATATGGATCAGTACATTCAAAAATCTTGGTATGCCACTGCTGATCTCTCTCTTTCCTTATCCCAGTTGTATGAACAGAACCTGGTATGTACCATTGGCCCATGTTTTATATGCATCCTCAGATGTCTTTTCTTAATTCAAGTAGAAAGAAAATACTCACTCATTTGCATCCTGGATTGTTCACCAGAAAGATACAAATGTCACAGAAGACTCTTGGAACAATTGCCTTACGAAGTATTTTGAATAAATTGTGATGAATTAGTAACTTCTCGTAATACTGTATACTTTTAATCCTCCAGTTGCTAGGAATATAGAACAGAATATATTATTCCCTATATACATACATATATAGATGTCCTGGTTTTGGCTGGGATAGAGTTAGTTTTCTTCCTAGTAGCTGGTATAATACTGTGTTTTGGATTTAGGATGAGACTAATGTTGATAACACACTGATGGTTTAGTTTTTGTCAAGCAGTGCTTACACTAAGTCAAAAACTTTTCAGTTTCTCATACTGCCCTGCCAGCGAGGAGGCTGGGGGTGCACAGGAAGCTGGGAGGGGACACAGCCAAGACTGCTGACCCAAACTGGACAAAGGGATATCCCGTGCCATATGACATCATACTGAACATGCTGAACAATAAAACTGGGGGGAGTTGGGCAGGGGGCACAGTGACTGCTCAAGGACTGTCTGGACATTGGTCAGCAGGCGGTGAGCAGCAGCATTGTGCATCACTTGTTTTGTATATTCTTTTATTATTATTGTAATTTTCCCTTCCTTTCTGTCCTATCAACCTGTCTTTATGTCAGCCCATGAGTTTTACCTGTTTTCCAATTCTCTCTCCCGTCCTGCTGCAGGGGAGTGAGCAGAGGGCTCTGTGGTGTTTAGTTGCCTGCCAGGTTAAACCACTACAATAGACAATTTTAATTTGCATTTTCCTTTATTTCCAGTGCAAGTAAACTAGAATAGCTCAGACTCCTCGGAGCCAGAGTTTAATGAAGGACTGTATCTTAGGCCACTTTGTTCATTATTTCTAAATTTAGCCCTGGTATTAAACTAAACTCTGAAGCAAAGGGGGTTTTTTATAACATCACATTTTAAATCTTACAAAATAAATTATTTGTACCAGTCTACTCAGAATGCAAAACACAGAACAACTAGAAAAGTCTCCTTCTTACAAGCGATAATTTGTTTTAATGACCATATTTATTTAAATCAAGACTACTTTCATTTTGTAAGATTTCTGTATTGCGAATGCTTGGCATATTTAATGAGGTACGGGACTTCATAAATTATAGAATGGAATCATACAATCAGAGAATGACTTGGGTTGGAAGGAACCTTCAAAGATCATCTAGTCCCACCCCCCCAGCTATGTGCATGGACATCTTTCACTAGATCAGTTTAGTCGAAGCCTAGTCTAACCTGACCTTCAACACTTCCAGGAATGGGGCATCCATAACTTCTCTGGGCAATCTGTTCCAGTGTCTTATCACCCTCATTATGTCCAATGTAAATCTACCTTCTTTCAGTTTAAAACCATTGCCCCTTGTCCTGTCACTACGTGTCCTGGTACAAAGACTCTCTCTGTCTTTCTTATAAGCCCTCTTTATATATTGAAAGGCCACAACAACATTTTCCTAGATCCTTCTCTTCTCCAGGCTGAACAAACCCAACTCTCTCAGCCTTTCGTCATAGGAGAGGTATTCCATCCTTTTGGTCATTTTTGTGGCCTTCCTCTGGACCCACTCCAACAGGTCCATGTTCCAGAATTGGATGCAGTATTTCAGCTGGGGTCTCACAAGAGCAGAGTAGAGGGGTACACTCACTTGCTGGCCATGCTTGTTTTGATGCAGTCCAGGATACGATGGGTTTTCTGAGCTGCAAGCATACATTGCTGGCTCATATCCAATTTTTTCCCATGACTATCCCCAAGCTCTTCTCCACAGAGTTGCTCTCAATCAATTAATCCCCCAGTCTCTATTGATATTGGAGATTGCTCAGATCCATGTGCAGGATCTTGCACTTGTCTTGTTGAAATTTGTGAGGTTTGTATAGGCCCACTCCTCAAACCTTCCAAGGACCCTCTCAATGGCATCTCTTCCCACAAACATGTCAGCTGCACCAGTCATCTTGGTGTCATCTACAAATTTGCTGAGGGTGCACTCGATCCCATTACCTATGCTACTGATGAAGATATTAAATAGTATTAGTCCCACTATGGACCCTTGAGGGACACCACTCATTACTGTTTTCCACTTGGACACTGAGCCATTGACTATAACTCTTTAGACACGGCCATCCAGACATTCTTTGTCCATCTGACAGTCCTTCCATATCTCTCCAGTTTAGCAGCAACAATGTTGGCATTGTTGTCAACTCTCTCACTGTTGCAAAACAGTATCAAGGGTCTTACAGAGTCCAGGTAGCTCTTCCTTTGTCCACTGATGCAACCAGCCTATTGTAGAAGGCCACCAGATTAGTCAGACAGCATTGCCTGTCCCTAATCACCTCACTGTCTTCCATGTATTTCCATATGTCTTCCAGGAGGATCTGCTCCATAATCTTACTGGACATAGCAGTGACTTTCACTGGTTGATAGTTCCCAGGTCCTCATTTTCACCCTTTAGAAAAAATGGGTGTGATATTCCCTTTTCTCCAGTCACTGGGGACTTCTGGCTGCCATGACTTTTGAAATATGATGGAGAGTTTCGTGGCAACTATGTCAGACAATTCCCTCAGGACCCTGGGAACCATCTTGTTGGTGTCCCATGGACCTGTGTATGTTCAGATCCATCGGGTGGTCTCGAATCTGTTCTTCTTCTGTGATGGGAGGGATTTCATTACCCTAGTCCCTACCTTGAGGTTCAGGGACTTGAGAGATGTGAGATGAGTGATTACTAGTGAAAACTGAGTCACAATTTGTTGAGTACCTCAGCCTTCTCCATGTCAGTTCTCACTGGTTCTCCTGTCTTACTTATTGGGGTGGGGTATATTTTCTTTAATCTTTCCTTCTGAGCAATGTACCTGTAGAAGACTTTATTATTATACTTCATATTCTTTGCCAAATTCAGCTCCAGCTGTGCCTTATCTTTTCTGATCCCATCCCTACACATCTGGGAAGCATTCCTGTATTCTTCCCAGGACACCAGTCCCTGATTCCTCTGCTTCTGTATTTCCTTCTTATAATTTAGTTTGACCAGGAGGTCCTTGCTCAGCCACACTGGTCTCCCACATTCCTTGCCTGATGATAAACATATATGTTATTTTGCAAGAGAGCACTATGATGTTATTCAAGGGAAGAAAGCTCATAGGAAAAGAAGTTAACAAAAAAAAAGATTCACCAATACAGTTAATACAGTAATCTGTGAGACTGTGATTTCAAATATCAAAAGAGGGAGTATGCCTTAAATGTTCTTATGTTTTAAATGGCGAATTATTCACAGAAGGAAAAAGATTGCATCAAGCTCAGGAGACTATGCTGAAATGTATTGTATTTCAATGTGTTTATAGGAATAATAAACTGATTTGCTAGGAACTGAGGAAATTTTCATAGTTCTTATGACGCCACAAGTCCCATAAAAATCCCTCTAGGTATTAATAAGATTTTTTTAAGGAAAAAAATAATACAGTAAACTCATGTTAAAATATAATTTTTGTTTTGATTATTAAGGGTTTGGTTTGCACAGAACACTGTATTTTTACCCTAGTGTCCATTCTGGGTTGGGTTCACTTGGTTAAACATAAGCAGCTAATGTCATCTGAGGGGCCACAGGCATCCAAGTTGTGTGAGTAGGACTGGCAGACAGGTTCCTGGACTTCCCAGAGGTCTATGACTTGCTGGAGAGCAGCTGGAGACCAGTTGAGGTGCCTCACAGCCCCTAAAATGACAGGAGACACCTAGATGACTAAAATTCATCTCCAGAAATATTTTCTACTTGCTCCCTCTTAAATATTTTGTGTTCTTTTAATAAATAAAACAGATGCTTAAGTAATAATGTAAATGGCATTAAAAGTCATTCAGTTTTTTAACACATGCAGTGTTACAGCCTTCTAATACAGTTACTTCAGTTAAAGACCTTAAAGCTACTGCAACAGATCTGACTCCTGCATTTCTCTCTATTCAGCCTCTTTCTCATTATCTTTAGGTCTTGTGACAATTTAAGTGAGCTGTACACACACCCCTAAAAATTCAATCCTGTCATATAGTCCTCCTGTAGAATTTGTCTAACTTTCCTATGAACAATACCAGTTATCCATTACTCCAGTAAAATGCATCACAAAATTGAGGCATTTATAAAATACATTTATTGCTGGTTTTTTTAAACATAGCTACACTTCAGACTCTCATATTCATAATACTTTATTTTACTTCTACTGTACACTTTCTTTTGAAGCCTCTATCTACTATCTATTGTGATCAAGGTGTTACCGTCTATGAAGTGATGCTAAAAATTTGCTCTGAATTTGCAAGTCTGGTGTTTATGTCTTTTTATTAATTGTCTCTACTTCTGTAATAGCCTCACCTGTGTGCCTGGCAGGATCATGGAGCAGATCCTCCTGGAAAATATGCCAAGGCACATGGAAGATAAGGAGGAGATTGGTGACAGCCAACATGGCTTCACTGAGGGTAAATTGTGCCTGAAAAATTGGGTGGCCTTCTACAACGGGGTTACATCATTGGTATTGTAATCTACCTGCACTTGTGCAAAGCATTTGACACTGTCCTGCATGACATCCTTGTCTCTAAATAGGAAAGACATGGACATGACATACAGAACACTCACTGGATAAGGAATTTGCTGGATGATTGCACTCAAACAGTTGCGGTCAAAAGCTTGATGTCCAAGTGGAGACCAGTGACAAATGGCATTCTTCAGGGGTCTGTATTGGGACCTGTTTAACATCTTTGTTGGTGACATGGACAGTGGGATTGAGTGCACACTCAGCAAGTCTGCCAATGACACCAAGCTGTGTGGTACGGTCAACGCACTGGAGGGAAGGGAAGCCATCCAGAGGGACCTTGACAGGCTTGGGAGGTGGGTCTGTGCAAACCACATGAAGTTCAATAAGGCCAAGTGCAAGCTCCTGCACATGTGTGGGGGCAATCCCAAGTACAGATACAGGATGAGTGGAGAACGGATTGAGAGCTGCCCTGAGGAGAAGGATTTGCAGGTGTTGGTTGATGGGAAGCTCAATGTGAGCCAGCAATGCATACTCACAGCCCAGAAAGCCAACCATATCCTGGGCTGCATCAAAAGAAGCATGACCTGCAAGTCAAGGGAGGTGATTCTCCCCTCTACACCATCTTCGTGAGACCCCACCTGAAGTACTGTGTTCATCTCTGGGGCCCCCAACGTAAGAAGGACATTGACCTATTGGAGTGAGTCCAGCGGAGGGCCACAAAGATGATCAAGGGGCTGGAACACCTCTTCTATGAAGACAGCCTGGAGAAGAGAAGGCTCTGGGGAAACCTTACAGCAGCCTTCCAGTACCTGAAGGGGGCCTACAAGAGAGCTGGAGAGGAACTTTATACAATGGCATGTAGTGATAGGACAAGGGGTAACAGTTTTAAATTGAAAGAGGGTAGATTTAGGTTGGATATTAAGAAGAAATTCCTCACAAAGGTGGTGAGACATCGGAAGACGTTGCCCAGAGTAGCTGTGAATGCCCGCTCCCTGGAAGTGTTCAAGGCCAGGTTGGATGGGTCTTTGAGTAACCTGGTGCAGTGGAAGGTGTCCCTGCCAATGGCAGGGGGGTTGGAACTAGGTGATCTTTAAGGTCCCTTCCAATACAAACCATCCTATGATTCTATGATTTTATGAAGTGGCTTAAATAGTTAATATTCATATGGAAATGATTATTTATATATCTAATTACTGATAAAAGATGGTAAAAAAACTAAATTAATCAAACTGCTTTATTTATTAATAAACAGCTTGTGCCATTTTCACTGTAGCTCTGTTTCAGAGACCTAATGGAATTCCAGTGCTTTTTGTTTTATTGACAGATATATTTTGAGATATAATAGTAAAAAATCAAGAAAATTATTTCAGATGACTGATATTTTCTGGTATGTTAATTTGATTTTAGTATAATTATGTCAATTTTGTTTACTAAAAAAATGTTTCTCTATGTTAGATCACTTTTTAATCCTGCAGAAATTGCCATCATAATATTGAGGGACAACATAAGAGAGATTAGCACTAAGAAGGAAATTTGTAAAAAGTGACTGGAAAAATGAAGTAGCTGTTTGGTTTTTATTTCTATTTCTGTTTCTAGAAATATCTATGTTTTTCAGAGCATTCTATCTCACTACACTGCCTGCTTGCTCTTATTTTGCTCAGTCTTGCAGTGAAGTAACCTTATAGGACTGAAATACTATCTATAAACTGGGTTTCATGGGACTTATTGTAGACTGCAAATTAACACTGGTCAAAATCTGTTTTGTGGGAGGAACAAGAAGGCAGTTTCCTTAAGATTCATATAAACATAGCATCTTCCCATTTTCAGGATCTGTGTGAGACTTCCTAAGCAAATGTTTCCTGCTTGAATACTGAAAACTTGAAAAATAAATCTCTCTGTAACTGAACACAGTATCAACTGAAAGTTCATAATTTTAAATTAAATTAATTCAAATTACTTCTAGGCTAATTCATGTAAACAATTATTAGCCTGTAGATTTCATTTAAACAGACTTTCTCAAGAATTTGAGCCTTGCTGACAAAGACAGTCACTAAGAGAACTTTTTTTTTCCACTCAAATGAACACAAGTAATTCATATAATATGGCTTCCTTTCATCAATTCTAAGACCCATACTAATTGGCTGAAGTATAAGGAAATTATAAAAAAACATAACACAGTAACTTACAGCAGTTTTAAAAGTAGAATGCATTTTAAATTGCCCGCTAATTTGCAATTCCCTTTTCTAAAGAAGACGTTTACAACTATCCAGATCCACAGCTAAGAAATAAGTTTAATCTCCATTTCAGAAGTCTTAAGTTAGGAAGCAAAACTGATCTTGATATCCACATTAAAAAAACAATGGGCTTCAAAAAATTACAAAAAATATTTGGAGACCTAACAGACATTACTAAATATCTTTACACACAATGTTTTATTTAAACACATTTTATTCTATCTTCATCTAGTTCATATAATTATAAATATTATAATTATATATAGAATTATATATGTTATCATATATGTTAAACAATTTTATATATTTTTTTTAAAAAAAACTCCTTTTTAGTCTGTGCTTTGATTAAATTTCTTTAATTAGCTCTAGGGAAAGGAAATATGTTCCCCTTCGTGAGACCTTTTTCCCCAAACAATTTCAGAAGAACAGCTGTTTGCACAAAGGGTTTGTGGCCGCTGTGTGAGGATGCTGAAGATCCTTTGCCTGATCTTCGATTGCACAGACCAAAGACGGTGCCCCAGCACTGTGGGCAGGACAGAGGGTACCCGATTTTGATTGGCTTAGGGCCCTGAGGTGTCTGGCGATTGGCTGTCGCCATGGCTGCTCACTGCCCACCCCTCGGAAGGCTCTCACAGGGCCATGTTCGGCTTCGTTACACAGGAGCCACTGGAGGTGCACTGTTGTGTGGTGCACTGCCAAACAGCTGTGCAGGCATGGTTTGCCCTTGGCAAAGCCATATGGGCTGTTCTTGATACCTGTTTGTCCTTCATGTGCCTGGGCAAGATTTCCCAGAGAATTTAGCCCTTAACCTTCCCAGGGATTGAGTTGAGACTGTTGGTCTCCTTGTTGCCCTTCTTAGAAAGAAGTGTGACTGATGTCTACCTTTTTCCATTCACCAGAGACCTCCCCCAGTTACCTGTTACCCTTGAAGATGACAGCAGCTGCCTTGTCATGGCATCTAGGTCTCTCAGCACCCTCAGGTCCATCTCCTCCAGCCCACTGGTTTGCTGTAATGGTCCCTAACTGGATCATCTTCCGCTGTGGGCAACCACGCTTAACAAAATCTGGTAACATCACAGCTATGACAAAACAAAACATTGTTTTGTGTGATACATTCTGTCTTTTCTCTGCAGCAATACTTGTTAAAAGATCAAGGCCATCAGATCTCCAGAAAATTTGGCATTTGTAATTCTACTCAAAGATCCTGTGACTGACATGTAAGAAATCTGTGAATATAAAAGACAGCATAAGGACAACAAATAGTTCTGGCTGAGTAAGCAGTCTAGTCATTCAAGAAGTTTATACTGAATAAAAAAAAAAAAAAAAAAGAAAATAGGAACCTGATTTCCAAGCTTATATTTCTGGTTTGCAAGACCCAGTAACCACAAAGGTCGTATTTGAGCTATCTGGGAACATGCATTGGAAGCTCCCAATGCCCTGTATTGATCACTGCTCTAATCTTATAAAGTTCTTCTTTACTAAAACCTCCTAAAATTTCAGAAGCCATTTCAGATTCTGAAGGCACAAAGCCCTACCAAAAGCTGTTTCCAAGTTAAAAAACAACAAAATAAGACGCTTGATTTCCCTCTCTTTTTTCCTGCAGTGTATGGTAAAGGTGAAAGGAAAATCTCACTTCTGTGTGTCTGATGTTACAAAGTCTCCTACAGTATGCTAGTCTTGATGAAATCCTTTTCTGTAGGAGCATTTTGTGGAAAAATGCAACAGAAAATCTGTTTCCTCATCTTTCAATATTAAACATGGATTTGAACTAGAATTTAAAAAATGAGATAGTTCTTAGCAATAAACATCATTAAATTCTTGATTTCAGCATTAAAGCCTGTAGTCTATAGGTTTCAATAAAGCAGGAATTCCTGACGCATTTTGTCTGATCTTCAGAGCTACCACAAAAGTTCTACTTTGTTCTGTGAATGAGCCTTTGTGTTAGGGAAATGTGAACAGAACACAACACAAATAAATTCTGTCCATTGTATGCCATGGCTAATAAAAAAAAAAAATCTCTAGTAATACGCAAAAAAAAGGAAGTATTGTTAAGGAAAGATAGTCTTGTCCTACAAGTTATTTTTCTAATGGCCTTTTGGAATAAAAGCATCAGTAACAATTTGGACATCTGTAGATGCATCAGTACATCAGCTCATTTCAAGGACCTCCTCACCTCCAGAGCGATGTAATCTAAGATAAATCTCTATTCTACGTATTTACTTTTTAAGGAGCTGCACTAAAATGTATGTTCTTATGTAAATAATTTATTATATTTTATATAGAATTTGCATAATGCATTAAAGGGAACTGCTTTAAAATCATATATTGCTCAGAAATGTACTCATTTATAGACCTAATTTTTAAGAAAGTGACATTAGATACATATTCTATCTTTTAGCTGTATACTTTTCAAAAAACGTTATTTCATCTAAGTGCCAAGAATATTTAGTTTGATTGTACATCTCAGTGTATTTCAAATATTAAAAAAATTATGTCTCATAGTAACTCCACTGGTAGATTTTTCACTCTGCACGTTTGTTAGGTTGGAAAACAAAGTTGAATTACTTCAGACAGACAGAACATCTCAAATTGGACTTTGAAGGCAAATTAGTATCTAAAGGTTTTGTGCATTTCATAGGGATGTTTCCTAGCTTTAGACTCTTGTCTGTACACAGTCCTCTCTACATCTCACACATCCTCCTCTGACACTTCTTGATGTAGTTGCACTTCAGCAGCACACTCTTATGAGCACTGTTAGCATTCTCAACAACTTTATTGATAAGCTTGCATTTACTTACCCATCTGTGGTAATCAGGTGTTAGGTCTAGCTATTCTTCCAAAAGGCTTGATTCAGCAAAATCTTTAATCACATGCGTAACTGCAAATATTGATCAATTTCAATTCTGGAGCTTTATTTTTTTTAAGTTTTCATAGAATCATAGAATGGTAGGAGTTGGAAGGGACCTCTAGAGGTCATCTAGTCCAACCCCCAAGTATTTTTTTTTTCCCAAGTATTTTTTTCTTGAAATGCATTTTTGGAAAAAATGCATGCTATCCAAGTCGCAAACTATGAATAAGTTTACAACACTCTTACTGAGGAGAAGTAAGCTATATTTATAGAAGCCAATTTGCAAAAGAGAATAAAATAAAAGTTGGAGCTCCCTGAAAAGAAGATCATCCAGAACAAGTTGTTATTTTTGGCTACAGACCAAACTGATATTGTTTGGTTTCTTTTTTCTTTTATTTGATTTTATTTCATTTATCAACTATAATTGCAGAAGAACAAAATAGAAAATGTGGATAATGAAGATAAGAAGATAAGAAGCATGAAAAAGAAGCAAAGAAAACAAAGAGGAACCAACCTTCAAGTCTTTTCTTTTACTTAAAAGACACTGAGTACAGGTGAAAACAGAGAGAACAGAAAAAAAGAAACATAATTATGATGCAACAGGAAGCTGAAAAATCCCAAACCATATTTCTTCTTGATCTTATTGACTGCTAATGTGAGCAGTTGCAGCAGCATTAAGTGGACTTTCTATAGTATGCATTGTACTTAGTGTCAAGCATTTGAATTCAATTGATTGAATCCAGAAATTTCAGTTCCAAAATTTAGTTGCAATTTTACCTCACTGACCTGGTCTGCAGTCACATTTTGGAAAAAGCATTATGAAGTGACTTCTAATTGCACTATTCAATATATAGATAGCATGACAGCAAGGGAACTAAAAATGAAGTGGAGGATCACAGTGTCAGTCCTGGATTAAACTGTAAAGGGATTGTGATGAAAAAAGAATGATGACTGTATCGCTCCTGACACAACACACAGTGGAAGCAACTCACTGAAAATTTTCTGTAAGATTCCTAATTGTCTCATCCCCAAGGAGTTTAAATTTTGAAGAATGTAGAGCATAGATACATAGCACAGCATAAATAATTTCTGCCTTGTCTGTTTCATTAAAAATGAATATAACCTCAAATAACTATAAATATGGAGACCAATAGAAAAAAGTCTCACCATGTTCTTAATTTCTTTATATGCTTTCTACAGCATACCAGAAATGTGAAATACTGAAGAATAATTTCCCAGTTCAAGTTCTAAACTAAAGAACCCTCCAAAATTTGACCGTCGCATACTAAAAGACACCATATTTGAAAGTCTGAAACACTCGTATTTGATAAGCCTTGTGCCTAAACCCGAATAAATATTGAAATATATCACTGTGCCAGTATATGGAATTTACTGTGTTTCTAAACAATTTATCTTCTTAAATCAAAGGCTGTTGATTTGAATTCCGCCTCTTTCCATTGTCAAACTGCATTGTTCCTATTTTAAACTCCCAACGAAAAAAAGCACTGGAGAAGAAAATGGGAACATTATGTCTTATGCATTTCTACTTCTCATTCTTCAATTTTTGCCCTTTACAGGAAAATAATTTTAGCTCTGTGTCAGAATTATCTAGTAACTTCTAGTAACTTAATGTTCACCATTTATTCAAACTAAAATCTTTTTCAAGGACCAGCTCTTAAAGGTCTCTCTCTTTTGAAAGCATCAAAGCTCTGAAATCATCTGTTTTACTTTTGACTTTCTAGAACACATTTAATTTTCTGTTCAAACAATTTTTCATTTGAAAAATTAATTTATTTTTGAACACACAAAAAAAAATTACAAAACCAAAGCAAATTTTAAAATCCCAATGACATAAAAGAATGATGCAGCCCTTTTTGATTTGGAGGTTTATCAACAATTTGAGATTTTGACGTTCCATCTTTCATATTTACTGGAAGAGTTTTGGTAACAGACACTGCTGGGTCAGAGAAGAAAGCTGAGTTCAGCCATAGGATTTAACATTGAAAATGCAATTCATTCACGTAAACGAAAATATCTAATTGATTCCAGCAGGTCGTGTGTATTCATATATATCTATATGGGGTACTTCTGCAGATAGCAGACACAATCAGTATCAGACCATAAAAACTGAAACAGAAGGTGATGTGAAATAGAGTTATCATCATGGTGGGCCACTTGTAAAGGAATATCATTCACTGAAGAACCTGAAACTGAAGTTACTGCAAGTGAGGGGATTCCTCAGCCACCTGCAGGAATGCAGCAGGGTAGCTGCTGCTTGGTGAGTAGAACATAACTGTTCAAGCCTGCTGAATTTGTAGACCACAGATGTGGCTGCTGCAGCTCTCTGTCTCCAGGTACAATCACTAGTGATGTTGAACATGGTTTCTCAACAGACATGCATGGGTGGACACCTGCACTCACACACAAAATTCACACACACATGGCCAGTCACCCCATGCTAACTTGGGTGGAAAACAGTGCCTTCACAAACACACACACACACACACACACACTTACATGCACAAACCAAAACTTGGATTGGTCCAGCAGCTGGTCTTAGACACTCAGTCTATCCAGTGGCTGGACCTCGGATTCCCTGGTCTTCCTAGTTGCTGGCACTTGGGCCTATAAGCCCCCATGATTTTTGTTTCACTCACTGCTTGTACACTTGTTGGCTAATCACAGAATAACAGAATGGTAGGGTTTGGAAGGGACTTCTGGAGATCATCTAGTCCACCCCCCTGGTGAAGCAGGCACCCCTAGAACACTTTGCACAGGAACGCGTCCAGGCAGGTTTTGAATCTCTCCAGAGAAGGAGACTCCACACCCTCTCTGGGCAGCCTGTTCCAGTGCTCTGTCACCCTCACAGTAAAGAAGTCTTTCCTCATGTGCAGGTGGAACTGCCTGTGTTCCAGTTTGTGCTCATTGTCCCTTGTCCTGTCGCTGGGCACCACCGAAAAGAACCATCCTGAAGTCATCTAGTGTTCACATATATGCAGTCAGAATAGAGAGCGTAACCCGTAACCACACAGAACATAGTTAACGATACAGTTTAATGAGAATACAGGCTAGATTGTGGTGATGAAGTACAGGGCACAGATAACCTGTTTATGCTTTTACTTTTTATCTCAATTTTTCTCTGTTTTCCCAGGCTTGTTCCATCCCTTTCCTTGCCTTTGGTCCTTCCAGTAAAAGCTCTATAATAAGCCTTGCACATTCTCACAGTCTCCTGAATATATTCAATGATAAGTCTTAGACAGTCCTAAAATGCTCTTTCCTCTGTATCCCACAATTAATCCAATACTCCTCTTCAGCAATACTCCCATTCACTCCCCAAGGCATTTGAGGAGGAAGCTTCTTTCCTTGACTTATTTTGCGGGGAGAACACCCAGACACTGGGGGGATTGCTCTTCTTGAGCAGCGCTGGACAAGCAGAGTCTTCTTGCACTCATGAAGTTACTGGGAACCTTGGCCTGTTATTGTTCCTCTGCTCCTCACCAGGCCTTAGTGGCTGTGGTGATATAACAACCTAAGACACTCCAAGTCGTATTGAAAATACTAAAAATTGAAAGATTATTTGGTTACATTAGAAGCACAGGGCACTCGGTATGAACAACATGGTTGGGAGGCTTGGGAGCAGGAAGGTCAGGAAGGGCCAGTGCTTTAGCTACAAGCTAGCAGCCGTTCCCATGAAGAAATGGCTAGCTCATTTTAAAAAGGGCCTAAGAGGATAAGAGTTGAAGCAAGGTACTCTGAACCAAATGGCTCAGAGAATGAGGATGGCTACTAGGGGCGTATGGTGAAGGCAGCAAAGGCTGTCATACTTGGTACGACTCTCTGGAAGGAGCCATTTACCTTCTCTTGCCTCAATCCTCTGTCTGAAAAATTGGAACAATAATATTGCCCTATCTTAAAGGATGGAAAAATGCATAACTGACAGATACTCAGAAACCATGTCACTATTGTAACAAAAGGAGAAAGTATTTCTGATGGTAAACAGTCTTTCCTTATCAAGGCTGTAAAGACTATTGAAGTCTTGTACACCAAGTCATTAGAAGTCTCGTGTCTCCTCTGTCTGCATGTTTGGTTTCTATCTGAAGAACAGCATGGGACAGTGCACTTTCTCGATTGTTATTTCAATATACAGTTGGTATACATATGACTACTGACAATGTCAAAGGATTTGGAACTGAGAAGCCCTTCCCACCCTGAGAACTTCTGATGTGCTCTTCAGGAGCTTAAAACTCTCTCATCCATGTGGTAAGCAATCATGTGGCTCAGCTTCAAGATGTTTCTGGGAGAAAATGACAGTTGTGGTAGGGTTGCTGTCCGCTGTTTACTTTTTTCTCCCTACTAGTGAAAGGACAGGAGGCAAGATAATCTTCCTTTAAACCACAAGCTTGAGACACCAAGACTTCTGAAGGAATTCTGACAATTGTGATGTGTACTGTGAATATATGGAGTTGTTTAAATTTTTCACTTTTGGCATGCTGAAAAAATTATGTCCTGTCAAAAAAAATCAGACGACTTTTTATAGAGAACTACAGAAGACAACTGTAACAAGCTGCCTTGCAAAGTAGCATGTCAAGGAGTTCCTCTGCCCACAGTGATTAGAAAAACACAGCAGGAAGCCAGGAAGCAAGCACATGTTTTTAGGACAAAACCCATATTCTTTGGATAATTAAATAAATAATTTAAGTAATAACAGTTATGCCATTAGAAAAATGTCATATTAGCAGTGTATATTTCACACACACTACACTGACATTTATGAGAAGCGGCTAATATCCAGGTTAATATAGCGTATACCAAGTCAATGAGGTAAAAGTTCCTACTTTGCATCTCATAGAAGTACAGTATATTGAGACATCTGAAAGAAATATGAATTGAAATAGTCACAAATTTTCATGTGGAATTTTTCAATTTAAAAAGTCATAACTTGTTAAAACAATCTCTTAGAAAGATAGTGTCACTGAATTTTCTGGGTAAAAAAGAATTTATAACTGTCAAAGTTTTATAGCTTTTAAAATCTATTTCTTATTCTTCAAAAGAAAGACTTTTAATAGTAAAATATAAACATGTTTATGAAGTGAAAAAGAAAACTCAAAACTGAGGTGAAATGTTTTAGAAATTACTGGAGCAGAATGTTTTGATTAATCTTTACAAATGTTTTTCTTTCTTGCATTTTCATTAAGATATATTTCTCTTGTATTCTGTGTTTCTTTCTAACTCAGAAAAAAATTTAGTTGCTTAAAAATGGGTGACTAATACCATTATAGCTGATCTAATGTTTTTTTCTAATGCCATTATAGTTGATCTAATGTTTTTTCAGATAGTTGCATGGAGTTAGCATGTCTGACCAAGGATCATGGCAGATGAGGGGTAGCAGGTGGGTACCTCAAAGAGCCCTGCATGTCTACATTTAGGCAACTGAATCCTGCATTTTGTGACCCTGCAAGCTGAAATTATTCAGTGAACATATGTAAACTTAACTTCACATTCGATTATGCCATTTCTTTTGACTTTTGTTTGCCTCTTGCCAGAAACCAAGTGAAAAACTCCACTCTCCTTAATTCTAATGCAAAAATAAACAAGAGAATCCGCAAAAATGTTACCTACTTCTACTCTGGTCATGTAAGTTACAAGACTGTTTCAGCTGCCTGTTTGTTTTTAATAAATTCGTTTTACTGATCCCAGGTTTTGATGAGTAGAACTTGCAAATTGAAACTTTAATATCTCACATTATAGTTCTTTATAGAGTAAGAGTGTAAACAGGAATTAAGGAGAAATACGTGTAGTATATGTTTCACATATTAATCAAAAAGAAAGAAACAACAAAGCTAAACTCTTCTGAAGAGTGTTGCTCTGATTTTGCACTTCATATAAATCTATAAATTAATATTATTAAATACAAAATTTGAATGCATAAGGAAATCAGCTATTGGACCTTTCTTTGGTGTTCATAGGGAGAAAAAGCAGTAGAAATATTTGCATTAAATCAGGTAAAAAAAATGAAAATAACTGGCATTCTTGTGTTTAGTGGTCAGCATTCTGATCCTTGGTTCATTAACCATATTTTTCTTATGAATATCTGAAACTTAAATTAGGACATTTTTTAAAAAATTGATTTTATGCTTACATTCATGTTTGCTACAGGTCAAGATTGCCTGAGACTAATAGTCCTATTTCAGTCATAGCAAACTACAACGTTACACAAATACAACATAAACTGTAGAAAATTGTTTTCAGTTTATCCTTGAAGCTACTTTGTTTCTAGTAGTTTATCTTTTTAAGGTTTTGTCTGAATGTAATTCTAAACATACTCTTTCTTTCTTCTTATATATATACGTGTCTCAAATACGGACATGGGACACACATCTACTGCCTCAGTAAAACACTTATAGCCAGTGGAATTAAAAAGAGTTACAACAGTATCATCAGAGTATCTGGATCACTCAGGAGAATAACATAGTGGCAGGGAACAGCAATATAGTGCCTCAGACCTAGAAAAAGCATGAAAACCATGGACAAAATGTGAAGAATTTGTTAATGTCTTTCTTCTCGCTCCTTTGAAAAACACTATTCATTTTTTTAACATTTATTCTATTTTTTCTTGAACAGCTTGAGGAGATCCAGTGAATTACGTGCTAAAAAATGAAGTGCTTCCTCCAGATTAGTTTCATCCAAATTAATGATTGCTCTGAACAAAAATCCTGGATCTTAATGTACATTTACTTTTACTTTATACAGATTTGCATCTTGAAAAGACAGTTTCTAATCTCCCTCATGGCCCAATTTACAGTTCTGTATCTCAGCTCTTATCCAACTTTGGACAAATCTGGACACAGCAAAACTTTGTAGGTCCAACTTCCTTTGCAAACTTTACAATAGCGATATCTTTGGAGATCTTCACTAGTTTTGAACTAACAACAAAAAGAAATATGTATTTTCCAAAGAAATTAGCTTTTTTTTTTTTTCAAATATAACCCCTTTTCTAGTCAGAGGAACATCTTTTCAACCTTACTAGTGTTTGTGACAGGTTTTATGTCTTAATTCTAGCTTCGTAATGGAAAGTCTTGACTGTGAACAATAAAAGAGTAAATGCTTCATAATATGCAGTTATGTCTATAATGACAAACAAATGCTCCTAAAAATGTACTGTAACTGAACTAACTTGTTGAAGGCTTGAAGGCCAGTTTGAGACAAGGGACTTGGCAAATGGAAGAAGTGACATTGCCCACAGAGGTGCCATGTCCTATGAAGTATTTGCTTCTAGAACTGACCCAAAGACACTTCCTTTCCAACACAATGCATTCTTGATTTGTCAAGAATGTGGCATGCTCTATTAAAAGTGGATACTCGTAAATGTCTTCACAGAGCAAGGTCTGCTGAGCAGCCTGCAGAAGTGTCACGTTTTGTTAGAGCTGCTACCCTGTCCTCATGTCTGATTATGCATGGACAACTATACTGGAGGGTATCAGTTAATGAAATCAATGCTCAAAATGAAACAAAACCTGAGACGGCTGCATGACAGTACTGCAATACGTCTACCCACTTTAGAACATGTTACAAAATAAGGATACAGCTCTCACTATTTCAACTAGCCTCATTATAACTGATTTTTATGTACTTGCAAATCACCTTAAATGGCTGTGGAAGAACGTATTACTTCTGTTGTTTAATTTATTCAAACATGTCTGAATTTACTATTCTAACTTTCCTCTCCTATACATTACTCTGTCTTTTTAACCTCCTGTGATGACTTGTTAGACAAAGATTTCTTCCAGTGTTTGCCTGCCTTAACTTGTCTATGCTGGCTTGCATAATCTGAGTCTAACACACATTGCAACCCGCAGGCACTATTCACAATATAAATAATAGGGAATGACAGATAGCAACTGAGAAAATAATGCAAAATATAGGGATTGAGAGGCCATCAAACAGTTCTAGTGGCACTAACGTTGCTTTACCTCAATATTCTATGTGGCTGTAATGGAGATTTTCATTCTTGAAAGAAGGATCTGTCACTGAGGCTGCTAGATCATATCTGAGACAACATTCATGCTGTCTTTAGCGAGTAATGCCAGAGTGTTACTAGAGTTCCTGAACAAAGTGGCATTCATCAGTAATAGCTATTCTTTGGAACGCTTAGGTAAGGGTGTGTCCTTCAGCATCTCTAATACACTAGTGGGATCCTGGAGGAGCATAATGGGTTGCACAAAATGGGTCAGTTTTCACGGTCTTCCTGAATGGCAATGCCTACTGCTCCTCAAGAAAAACACTGGGCAAGAAGAACCATTGGTTTGACTTGGGGGAGGGGCATTTCTTGTGTTCTTGTGATAGGCCCAAACCCAAATCCCACCGAATAACTTCCTCTTTCCTCTACTACCCCGCTTCCATTTGGAAGTTTATATGGGAAAGGGAAGACAAGCATACAGAAGAGTTTCCCTTTGAAAACTCAGCACTCAACTACTAAGTAGAAGAGATTTATAATATAAGAGGGCTCTTGACTTCACAGTCTAGTACTTAAAGCACTCCATCATGCTGTGGAGTTCTGGATTATGTTCCCTGTTTTGTGTTTTACATTTAAGAGTCATTGATTTTAAAACATCTGTTGCAGTAGAAAGTACCGATTCCCATCTGGGTTTCCTAGCCACTAGGATATCTAATAATGCTTTAGGCCTTTAGCTCTGAAGAGAGGCAATGAAGTATCCTGGGACTGTTTTTAAATAACAATATAGAATCTTTAAGTTTTAAATTTGGATCCTACATGGTTCAGTCCTACAGAGATAATGATTTATGATAGTCATAATCTTTGTTATCATCATGCAATTAATTTCATTTTCCCCTTAGCTCAGCATTCATGATTATAACTTTTATAAAGTAATTTCAGTCAATATTCTGCAAGACCTTGATTTACAAGGGCATACAGGGATGAGGAAGAGAATGTAATGTATTGCATAAATAACTCCAGATATGTTTTTCTTGGTAGTGTTTAGCTCACTTCGTTTTCTACTCAGTCAAAATATGTATTCTGTTGGATTTCTTTTTCTCTCTTTGTGTCAAGTAAAATGGAAGGGAAGTCATTTCACAGTGTACAACATATTTTCACCTGTTGTTTCTCAGGTAATGAATAAAGTTATGCATATTTAGCATTTGTATAGCTTGCTCATCTATTAGATTGTGCTTTCTTGAATAATTCATTATGCTCCTTACACTCATGTAGACAAATTAGGATAGGTAAGGGAGTCTGGGAGAGAGACATGAAACTGTCTAGGAGTTGTGATCATCAGAGCAGAGGTTATGAAACAAGTCATTCCCCTGCTCCATTGTCTTGCCTCGAACTGTTATAATGACTTTATGTAAAGATATTCCTGAATCGTAGCAATATAGGAGAGAGAGAGAGAGAGAGAGAAATCAACCTTATCATGCATCTATACGATTTTTGAAAGGCAAGCACAACCCTCATCTGCCTTCCTCTAAATTAGTGTCAATTTTTGTAGGCTCAAGCAATCCACACAATGTGTTGATGTTGCTAACGTAATGATTTCTCAAGCTAACTGATAGTGACTATTTATATTCAATATATATATATATAAGCATTTAATAAACTTATGAAAAAAGTTTTGAAAGTTCTGACTTAAATGATGAGTTTTCTTCTTATGCAGATCACTTTTTCAAATCAGGAATGGAAATATTTTACTTGATTTTAAATTATTTATTCATTGCATATAAAATTGTATTTATTACATTGCATTACAGCTACCTGGTTATGAATGAAGATTTTAATATGCTTAGCCATATCTAAATATACTTTTTCCTTTTTATTTTCTATCAAAATTAATTCCTTATAATCACTAAGAGAACAAAATAAGATCAGTTATACTAACATATCAAGAACATATTCTCTTTGATGTAGTATTCTTAGAACCCTTGTTCTAAATCAAGGTACTGAAAGATTTTGTGTAAGTAAGTGCAAAACACAAAGTCTTAGGGTCAGATCCAGTTAACGAAACATAGATGTCGGAGGGCCATTTGAGTTGCTTTGGGATATTCCTCCTGGTCCACAAACTCTTCTTTAAAAGCTCATGGGCTATCCATAGATTTCGTATCAACTAGCCTGGTGTAGATAGTGGAAATGTCCATGAGTATCCAAAATGGTACTTGGCACCCGTGTACAGGCACTCAAATCTTACTCCGAAATCATTATTCACCTAAGTGCCTACCTTCCCACCACAGTCAAATGAACGCTGGCATCGTTTTATCAGTTGGATCATTCTGTAGACCACTGGCTACAAAGCAGTTAATAAGACCTATTATTATCCTATTCGGCCCATACTCTTCCAGAAGGACATGCGTCTTCCATAGATCTTGTGTAAGATCTGCCAATGTGTGACATCTCAAAAGGCACCAAAAGTCTTTGAGTGGGTACCTGAATTGAGTCTGAAATTTTCCACAAATACAATGGTATCTTGGATACTATCTTACAAATTGACAGCTAAATGTATGTGTCTAAATCTGCTTTGCAACTTGTCCATGTTGGCAATTGTCGTACTTTCACTATAAAGGAGAGCACACACAAGGCGTGTTTTAAAATTGAGGACATTACATTTAATTTCCCCACAGTACATGGTGTTTGTGTTACTTTTGTGTGGTCATCAGTCAGCAAGACCCTACGAACTGAAAACAGAACATCAGCAGACATTTCACAAATTTATTTAAAGGACAAAAGTTACAGTAGTATAAAAAATAACAGATAATAAAACCTGTTAATAAAAGTATATCTTTTGCAGAAGAAACCTTCCTTGTAATGCAATCTAAATCGATATACTGTTGATTACAGATCCCAGATTGCAAGAAGCATGAAACATAGAGACCTTCTCAATTACTTTGCATTCAACTTCTCAATTACTTTGCCTTGAAGTCCCTATTTGTAGTTCACGGCATTTGTGCTTAACAATAACTTGTATCTGTTGGTTTAAAAGCAAAAACACTTGTCTCCTCTTTATTTTAAATAATTAAAATGTAAAATTCATCATTTCGCATTTGAAATTTATTGTATAATTGGAAGTAGATAGGAATCTAAACTCTTTTATTCATTATGCTAGACACTCACCATTTTATATGCACCACAAAAGCTTAAGTATAGTAAGTATCTGCAGCTGTTTTGTAACAGATGGCTATAGTCAGCATTTGATTTATTTTTTTTTACTGCTATTGAGTGCAGAGTACTTGATTCAATGGCCCGATCAAAAAAAAAAAACCAAAAACAAAATAAAACCCCACTGACCATTTTAGAAAATACAATTTATCTTTTCTCTCCTTTTGTCTTATAATTGCCGTATAGCTTCATTATACTATTTCCTCAGCTAGGTTAAGATTTTCTGGGTTTGGTATTTTTCAAGACTTCTACTTGGTAGCTTTTGAGTTAGCATTGTATGTACCCCCTACTGACATTCTCTCCTCTGAAGTCTTAAGACTTCATTTCACAGCTTCAAAAAAACTTACAAACATTTCAATCTTGTTTGGCGAAGGGCTGGGAATCAGGAAGGTAACATTCAGGTGAAATTTTTTCAAGCACACTTCAAACCTAAAAATTATCCCCTTGGTCTGAAATGCCAAAATGAGACAAATTTGTCAAAGCTACCTCAGGCAACTTCTACCCTATTCCTCTTGGAAGGGAGGAGGGACCGAGAGATTATGATGGATTGCTCTACAGGTTTCTTAAGCTACGTATATAGTCCACTGCTGATCATTAATGACATGTAAAGCAGATCACAACAATATTGTCCTCATACTTGCTTTTTTTTTTTTTTTGCCAATGAAGCTTGATGCACAACTGCCTACAAAAGTGTGTATATGTATGCACACATATGCACATCATTAAGAATCTTTAACTAGACAATAAAGAAACCCTCCCATTAGATTGTATTTATTAATTTCTAGCTTCATAATGACCCTGATGTTTAATGCTAAAGCTATACAGAAATATCTTTCTGCTCAAGTTCCTTTATTGTTCTTCACACAGGTTTAGTAGGCTCTTCATGGAGAAAACTGCTCAGGTCTGGCACTTTGAATTCCTAAAGCTTTGCTGAATGTCAGTAATTTCTGCACTGCACTGACAAAAGAACTGTTGAAGGCTTTGCATTCAGGAATCATACCAAGTACAAGAAGATAACTACTTCTAAAAAGCTAAGTTCTGCCTCTGTATATTTTAGGACCTTCATAAAAGCAAAGTCAGTGTATCCCAAGAGGACATATTAGTGAAGTCTTCATGGATCTCTGATTAACATATAGTTTCTGTTAATCAGAGTTTATTTAATCAGCTGTCTACTTGATTCTAGAATAATTCATTCTAGGACAAATTGAGATTATCTAAGAAGTATGTTAGAAGTGTCTTAGAACTATCTTAGAAACCTCTCATACTTTGCAGGTTGATCAGCAGATACATTATGCAGCCTTAGGCTTGCTGTTGCCACCTTTGCAAACAGCATTTTCCCTTTCTCATTTATACTTTACGACTTGTACTAATGCAGTCTAAGCTAGCATGAACGTCAGGAGAAAGGACAACGAAGGGAGCACCTCTAAATGAAAATTCTGCAGCTATTTTATTCTAGTCTGTAGCATACAGACATAGAGAGTCTGATAAACACAGAATTAGAAGTGGAAGAAAATCATAAAAAAGAGGAAGTCATAAGATCTATAAACCATATTAAAAAAATAACCAGATGACATGCTTGCTTTAATACCAGTTCTCCTACGTAGACTATTAAATAGAATAATAACTTGATAGCTGGAATCCAAGGTATCTTATTTCTATCTCTCTAGTTTCAACAACATCTTTTGGAGTCATTTTAAAGTTCTTTGGAGAATTTAATTATTCCTCCCTCCTCCCACCGAGCAGATGAACTAACCTAACATATGGAGAAATCAATATCAGGACTCCATTATAAAAGCTGCTGTAACATAATTTGGAAAAAGCTACATTAAAAGACAGTTGTCATACAATCACTTGGGAAAACTTGGCCCTGCTTTGAGTAGGATTTTGGAGAAGATGACCTCTAGAGTTCCCTTGCAAGTAAATAATCCTATGAATCTGTGATTCTAAAGCCTGTTTTATGTTCGAAGGAGTTTGTGGCTTAATTGAAGACAGATCACAACAGCCCATCCTAGAAAGAAGGTGAGGATCGCAGCAAAACAAGACAAACTACCCTACTACTGTATCATGCAATGATCCTTGCACACAAATCAGGAGAAATGGCTACAAGGATAGCGAGCTATTAAACTAATTTGTCCAACTGGAAAATTATGTCAATAACTGTCTCCTATTTAATTCAGGGCTTACGAGTAGTTGAAAGAAGGCCATACTTCACACACATGTGAAAGGACTACTGAGGGCTGTCAAGCTTGTTGCTTCACTGCTAATTCCACTCGAGCACAAGACTACTGTTTCCAAATATGCAAGTACCCTGGTAGACATCAATGCATTGGCTGTCCTTGGTACAGGTTTTTAGTCCTTTCTGTACTGTTATGTGGGTTAGAAACAGAGCATGGTAAAGGGATATTTTTGCCTTCTCTTCATACCTTTCTTTTATCTTCTTTAACCAAAGATAGACAGTTCAAAAATCCTACAGATTCAGAAAGTAAGGTCTAAGCTTAGGTTTTAATCTGGCTTTGGAATTTCAAAACATGATCATAGAATCATAGAATCATAGAATGGTAGGGGTTGGAAGGGACCTCTAGAGATCATC
>VZSC01003582.1:201108-228327 GCA_013398225.1 Steatornis caripensis
GAGGTTGTGGAGTCTCCTTCTCTGGAGATATTCAAAACCCGCCTGGATGCATTCCTGTGCAACCTGCTCTAGGCTAACCTGCTTTAGCAGGGGGGTTGGACTAGATGATCTCTAGAGGTCCCTTCCAACCCCTACCATTCTATGATTCTATGATTCTATGATTTCCACAAAGTATAGAGCCAGTAAAAATATAAAAATCTTCCCTCAGTTAACTTTTGGATATGATAAAAAAAGAAAGCAGATGAAGAAACGGGCAAGGAGGTGAAACTAAGAAGGTTTAGTAGCATAAGCTTGCTTACATGATTAGCTGATCTTGTTGTATGAAAATCCTTTTGCCACTGTGACAAAGAAGGGGTTGTGAGGGCTAAGACAGCTGACTGAAATTTCCCAGTATACATTGATTCTTTTTTCCCTTAAATGTTTTTTTTTTTCACCTTGATTTCCATAACTTTAAATGATACTCTCCAATGAAGAGTAGGTGCCTTTTTTGTACTGAAAGGATGATTATGCACAGTGATGATACAAGCAACTGTTACTGTCTGCATGGAGGTAATATCTCACAGAGTAAGAGGTGAAAAGAGAAAAGCTTGAAGTATACATAAATAATGGAATCGGGGAGGTTTTGGACAACACTTACGTATTTTACTGTGTGTTTGCTTTTGTTAAAAGGCAAGTCTTGAGGGAGTATCTCAACAGCGTTAACAAAATCCAGTCCCTCACATAATTGATTGAGAAAAAGGCAGGATCCTGCTTTGAATCATCCTCTGGAAGAACCTAACTTTATAGACTAAATTAGCAGCTAAGAAGCCTTTGTCTCTTCTCCATTGACTGTTAAAGAAGCAAATTAACATCAGCCTCTCTAAGCACAAATTAATACTTAAGACAACCTTTGATTTAATTGAATCATGCCTCTAGGTGATGTCACATTGCAGGATAGTTCATCAATGTTCCTTAACACAGGCAGCCCTGTGCGATAGCTGGCTCTAAGGACAGAGATGCAAAGGCAGGGGGTAAATGGAGCAGTTGACAAGCCATATCATGGATAGAAAGCAAGGGGGAAAAACAGGATATTTCAGACTGAGGGGAACAACAGAGTTCTTTGGAACACAGGACTTGTTTAGAAAGACAGGAATTTTCTTGCTCCAAATTGTCAAGTCTTTCTGCAATTTTATTCTAGATGTGTAGAGAGAAGCAGGACTGTGCACGTATTTTTTCTAAATGACCAGTATTATAAAGAAGAAATACTCAATTTCTGTTTCCAATCAAATATAAATTAATTGCATAGGCTTATGGTCAGTATCTTCAAGATAGTTAATAATCTTAAATTTGTGTTCAATAAGATTTCATGAACTTGGAGCTGTGTTGAGGTAGATTTTATTTTCCTACATGTTTGGGAAGTTTAATAAGATCTGTTTTAGAGGTGGTTTTCTTCTGAGACAGCTGGAATCAGATGCATTTCTAGTCAGTGATATAGGTATTTGGAAATGAACTGAACATGCAATGCATTACATAGAGAGGTGAAAGCTAATTTCAGATGGAAGTAATTTTTTCCAGTGGTGCTCGATTCTGCATTCATATGAAAATACAGGGGTAAATGCTTGATGTCTATAACCAGTCTCCTTAATCATTTGTGTCTCCTAGATACATACAAAACTTAGAATAGACTATTTTGGTTGGAAAGGACCTAGAACTGTCACCTAGTCCAACCGCCTGACCAATTCAGGGCCTATCAAATGTTATTAAGGGCATTGTCCAAGTGCCTCTTACACACTGACAGGCTTGGGGCATCAACCAGCTCTCTAGAAAGCCTGTTGCAGTGTTTGACCACCCTCCCAGTAAAGAAACGCTTCCTAATATCCAGTCTGAACCTCTTCTGATGCAGCTTTGAACTATTCCCATGTGTGCTGCCACTGGATCCCAGGGAGAAAAGCTCAGCACCTCTCTCTCCCCTTCCCCTCCCCAGGAAGCTGCAGAGAGCAATGAGGTCGCCCCTCAGCCTCCTTTTCTCCAAACTAGACGAGCCCAGTGTCCTTAGCTGCTCCTCGTAGGCCATGCCTCCCAGTCCTGTCACCAGCTGTGTTGCCCTCCTCTGGATGCATTCAAGGACCTTTACATCCTTCTTAAATGGTAGGGGCCAGAACTGTACATAGCACTCCAGGTGAGGCCACGCCAGTGCTGAACACAGCGGGACAATCCTCTCTTTCAACCAGCTGGTTACTCTGTGTGCGATGCACCCCAGGATGTGGTTTGCCCCCTTGGCTGCCAGGGCATGCTGCTGGCTCCTATTAAGCCTGCTGTCATCCAGCACCCCAGATTCATTTCAGGGGACCTGCTCTCCAGACACTCCTCTCCCAATATATGCTTGTGCCCAGTATGATCCTTCTGCAGGACTGGAAGACTGTATATGTATTTCTGTGTTTGTATAGCCTACCAAGACACTCACTGATGTCTTACTTTCAGAAAATAGGCATTTCACACAAGGACATTTGCATAGAATTGTCCATATTTGTTTAATCAATGCTATTACAGGCAAACTTTAAAGTAAAACACATTCACCAGATCATTGTGTAAATGATTCATCAACCAAAATGTCCTGTGGAACTGTACCATTACCGGCAAAATCTGGTAAGTTTCTTTTGCAAAACAGGTACTCAAACCAGCCAGGCTGTAGTCAGGTGTCTCACCATATCCAGCTATGGCTTCTAGCCACCCCTGGAGGGAAGCAGAAGCAAAATGTAAAGCCCACAGCACCTGAGGATCCTGTTTTAGACTCATAGTTCTGCATCAGCAGGGATTCCCTGCTGCCCAGGAGTGAGCTCCTCTTCCTGAATGGGAACAGCGTTGCTTCTGACATACAGAAGTGTTCCTATTGCTCTTTTCTGCTCAGGTCTATTAGCAAAGTAATTTTGTGTCAAGACAAAAAACTCTCACAATGTAAGTTGCGTTCACAGTTATTTAGAACACATTTATACCTATTTAAACTCTTAATTGCACAGGATATATATACACTACAAAGTAATGATTTATATACTGTTGATATTAATAGCTAAGAAAAGACCAAGCAAATCACACTTCAGTCTTAAAATGTATAAATGATATAACCAATGAAGTTAAAGCTTAATTACAATTATTTCGTTGGTGTGAGACTTTTTATATTACGCAGTTCTTTATGTTCCTCAATACATCCCTGATTTGCTTATAGTAGGATGTTTGCACCTTCACCAGTAGGAAAAACATTGTAGCAAAGTAGGAAATTTTGATTTTAAAATGAAATTTGTGGCTGGAATTCAAAACCGGACATCATTCTGTTCAAAAACTGTTCTTTGAATGTTCTGTGTGTGTGTGTTATTTAGCTCAACAGTAAATATACTCCTATAACAAATCTCAAGTGAAAATTTCAGTTATTAGTAGTGTTTATACTTTTGGCAGTATTGTGAACTTTACCTATTAATGTCTCAATTTGACTGGAGTTGTTCAGTTAATCCAAGTGTGTAACCATGGATAAAACTGGGAAGCCTTGCACATCAAAAAATAGTCCTCCTCTAAAGAGATAATGCTCATAATTAACTGATTAACTAAGATCAATTAATTGAAATTTAGCACAATGACATTTTCTGAGTTTATTTACGGACATTGATTTGTTTATCTACTTCAAACATCTAATGACCACTGAGTTTTTAAGTAATTAAACAGCATTTGAATAAAGGAAGTAATTTTTAGACTATGAAAAGGAAAACAGCGGGCTAAATTCCCATTTCCCTGATACAGAAGATACACAACTGAAATCTAGATACGTTTGTATGAGTGTAACTGGGAAAAAATAAGACAATAAGGTTAGAAATAATGTATGTAGAAAGGAGGGAAATAATGTGATGTTTAATTCCTGGTTATTTTATCAGAGATATCCCTAAGCCAAAACAAGAGCTGTGACAATGATCATATTAAAAGTAGCAGTCCATCCCATTTGTAAATTCATATGTTAACATTTGTATTACAGACAACTACTTCATTTCTAAATATTAAATGTTTTATAGTATATCTTTAACAAACTTTAAAAAGAAGTATCAAAGCTCTCTCTGGACTATCTTCTCTTTTCACAGCAGCCACAAGCCATTGTTTAAGAATTTATGAGCACAAAATATCATAAATATAACAAAATCTGAGCATATCTCAGTGGAGATGAGTAAAAGTTAAGGTAATGCAACAAACATTACATTGAACTAAGCACAAATTCAAGTGATTGCATGCTAGAAACATTTGAAAATACATACAAGAAGTAGTTCAGTCATATTTCAGTCCCTACTCAACTACCCTTGATAATGCCAGAAATATTCTCTTTGGTGTTACAGTAGGGTACCAATTCTCATACAACTGGATTCAAAATAATCACGAATATTGTTGACATGAAGATAAACCATTTGCAAGCAACCATTCACATGCACACCAAGCAACGGCATTCTTATAAGAGAAGACAATAATGGAATGAATCTCTGTTCACATCTCCAAGCCATGATTCAACTCATCCTAATATAAATGTTAAAACCGGGTGAAGTAAATTCATTCTAAAAGCGTCCAGCTTGGACTTAGACATCCAAAATTAGGAAAGATTTCTCATCCTATGTGGTTTTGAAACAAGTTCTGTTTAGGCTGTTCCTGTTACTGAGTATCTTACCAACAAGGAAGCTTTCCTCAGTAGTGGAAGATTTTGTCCTCCTGGTAGGTAGGATACATCTCACTTAACTTTAGACAACTACAATTGAACCAGTTTGCAACGCTCCCTTTAGAGTTAATAGAGATAAATAGGCATCTTCAATCAGACTCATTGTCTATGAAGACAGTCAGGACAACTAATCAAATGTAGACATCCTAATTCACTTATTTGAATCCTAAAATACACGGCTAATTCTAGATACAATGTTTTCAGTGACAACCAAACACACCTCTCTTTTTCCCTTTTCTCTCCCATCACAATTCTTATTCCTTACTACATTATGAAGATACTTTGCAGTCCTTTTAAGAGTGATTAAACACTAGTTTAAGTAGATAATCAATGTCTGCTGAGACAGATCATCTTATTAAAGAGAAATTTAATTTTAGCCATCTCCAAAATCTGGGACACAGTATGTAATAAAACCTCAGGGCAGTTCATCAAGGTCAGGTTCAGAAAGAAATGTATCAGATCAAGCAAGAGCAGAAATAACTACATGCAAACAGTTGAAGCAAAAGCAAAAATCACAGGCATAGGGGTAATTTGTGTGTCAACATAGGCAGAGCAGGACTATGTTGTATGAATCTCTTGCTTAACTTTAAATGACCTCCTGATTCTGCACTTAAATTATCCAGAAAGAAAGAACATTTACTTCATTAAAAGAGGGATTTTTTTTTTTGCTGTGTTAATGATAAGGCCTTTACTGAGAAATAATCGGTTGCTTCAGTTATCTTCTTAAATTCCAAGTATTTTCTTCCTTTCTGACTAACAGAGGATCCATTTCTGTTCCTATTTTTATGACTTCATATATCATCTGATATATTTCTTTAATGATGCCAAATTGATGGGGTCTTTTGCCACCTCTGATGTACAGCTGGCTCCAGAAGAAAACCTTCTGATGATCCCCAATCTGTATTTAAAAAGCACACACCAAATGATGGATAAGAATTTGTTCACCATGAAACTGGACAAAACCTGACATTTTGTCTCCTCATAGTCCTTGTGGGCATTAATGATACTACTAAAGGAGACTTTGAGCAGATAAAGGGTGGCTCTAGGGGCTGACATGAAAGATATAGCTGCCCAGACACTATCCTTGATCCTGAGGGTTAAAAGGAAAGGATTGGATCAAAGAAGATGCACCAGAAAGTCAACTCCCAGCTTCTCAGGTGGGGGTCACTGGGAGGTCTTTCCTCTGACCATTGACCCCTCCTCAAGGGATGAGAACTTCTGCAGACAGAAGAGACAAGCTCCAGCCAATGAAGGCAGAAGGCAAGATTACGTTTACCAGTGGGATTGCTAGTGTGAAGGACTTTAAACTAGGCTTGGTGGGGATGGAGGCCAAAAAAACCCCATAGAAATGGGGGAACAGGGATTTGGGGAAGCTCACTGAGGACAGCATGATGAAAACGGGCCTCGCACTCCCCTTGGGAGGACAAGATGTCAAGTGCCAGTAGCCTATGAAGTAAAAACAAATCAGAAGGCTGTACACAGCCACTGAGCTCTGATACCACTAGAATAAGAACGGTGTGGCAGGATAGCTCCATCACCCGGAGTGCACCTATAAATGGACATGGACAGGCTCTCGGATAAACGTAGATGGAAAAGACATGCAGTGCGGACTGCTCCAGACACAAAGGAGCAACTATGGAGCATGGACCTCTGCTATGGAACACCCTATTGAGAGCTTATGGTTCAAGATCAGAGAAGAGCCTGTATTGGGTCTGGCAGGGAAGGAGTTAAGTTTCTCCATAGTAGCCCTCATAGCGCTATGCTTTGCATTTGTAGCTAGAACGGTGTTGATAACATACCAATATTCTGGCTACCACTGAGCAGTGCTTGCACAACACCAAGGTTGTTTCCCCAACAGCCCCATCCCAAAGGTCAGTAGGCTGGAGAGGGGCAAGAGGCTAGGAGGGGACATAGCCAGGAGAGCTGATCCAAACTGACTATATTCCATACCGTATGATGTTGTGCTTAGCAATAAAAGCTAAGAGAAAGGGGGCAGGCAGGGGAGGGGACAACACAGTTGTTATTAAGGCATTTGTCTTCCAGAGCAACCGCCATGTGTATTGAGGCCCTGCTTCCCAGGAAGAGTTTGGGAAGTAGAGAAGAAATCTTTTTGCTTTCTTTGCTTTGCTGCGTGGCTTTTCCTTTTCTTTATTAAACTGTCTTTATCTTGACTCATTAGTTTTTCCCTTATTTTCTACCCCTGTACCAGTGAGGACGGTCAGTAATATAGTTCGGTGGGCACCTTGGCAGCCAACCAAAGTTAATCCACGACAAAACTAAAAGGCAAGACACTGTAGTGGGCATCTCATATAGTCCAAGCAAATCAAGAAGTAAAAGTGGATGTCTGCTTAAACCAGCAGAAAAAGTGTCCCATCACAGGCCCTGGTTGTCACAAATGAGGAAGAGTTGTTTTGGTATGTGATAGTCACTGGAAGCCTTGGCTGTGGTCACCATGAAATGGAGGAGTTTAAGATTCTGGGAAGAATAAGGAAATGAAGTAGCTGACTAAAAAAACTGGACTTCAGGTGACCTGATTGACCTGTTTGGTTAACTGGGAGGCAGTGGTAGCAATTAGAGGATATCTTGAAGGGCAAAGGAGCCCCAGAGAGTTGGTCGGTCTTCAAGGACAACTTACCCAAGGCACAAAGATCATTCGCTTGTATTTGCAAGCAGAAAGGAAGGCAGAACAGAAAGCCAGCTTGGCTGACTGAGGAGTTCCTGGCTAAGCCCAAATCAGAAAGAATCCTAGAGAAGGGATGGCTTCACAGGTGGAGGGTAAAAGCATAATCTCTCCCATTTTCTGGGATTAATCATGGCACTTAGGCACTGAATTGAGTGTGCAAGTGAATGTAGATGAAAAAATGCGGTACTTCCCGAGTGTTCTTTTTGTGTCTGCGTTGTTGGGGTGCACCTACCTTAGTGATTTATCTCACAGTAAGAGTCTCTTGATGAAAACACCCTTGTGGCCTTTCCTGCTGCATATTCAGAGCACTTACGTGCACTTCAATGTCAGATGCTCATTTCCTTCGTAACAAAGTCAGAATGTGCGCATTTCAGTGCCATTTGCTTTCCAGTGCCACGTAGCTAGAAGTACTGCTGACAGGGACAAAAGGTACAGAAACATGAAATGGATCATGTCAGTGCTGAAGTCCACCAGCACTGCCTGATGGCACATGATTTTTCTGCTGTTCCATAGGACTTCAGGTTTTGAAAAGGAGATTAGTCTTTTGCCACTGTTTTGGCATTTTGCATGAGACAAAGCATTGTATGCATCTATTACAGGCAGCTTCTCTGGTTTTATTGTTGGAATTAATCATTACTCTGCATTCGTTACTGCCAAATTTCATTTCCCCAAATTCTCATCTCCTGTGTACCTCAAAGCCTTGCGACTTCTGCATCTGCAATTACATGTGGCCACAAACGAAGAAACAAAAATGAGAAGAGGTATCTCTGTGGTGCCACCCAGGCATCATCAGAGATTCTCATGCCTATAAACCTTTGCAAAGAGAGAGTGTTTAGGGGTAGTGGGAGAAAGAAACACAGCTCACAAGGCAGGATACCAAAAACACTAAACAACTGACTGCCGTAATTTACTTGGAGACCAACACAGCATAAAATCTAGAAGCGAGACGACTGTTTTTCTAACAAGAAGGCTGTTTTTCTAAAGGCAAGGGATGGCATACATGGCCAAAATTTTTAGTCCAAGACTTCCCCGCATATTTTAGCATAGATTACCACAGCCTCTGACATTTTTAAATGAACTAAGGCAATGTTACAAAAAAGCCACCTTTTTGTCTCTGACCTTTGTATAATCAACGTTATCCTAGAACATTGGTAGAAACTTTTAAAGGGTGAGAGGTGGAAGGGAAATGGTTTTTTGTACCTGGCTGCTGTTCCTATAACTTATTTCTATAGGGAGAGGTATCCTACCTGTGCAGGTATCCTACCTGCAGCACTGCCACCTTTACACAGATTTCCATGATACACAGCTGTGTTAACCGGTGGACCCGTTTCCCTTTAATCATCTCATGTACACCTGGGACAGAAACTTTTCTTTTGTAAATTTAATAATTCGAATAACAAAATCTTATTTGAATCATACCGGGCACAGAATAATGTGGCCATACATGCACTAGAATACTGGCATTTCCTTCTCCTCCTCTCCCTGCCCCCCAAATATGCCTAATTTAGCCCTTTATTTCTGTGTACTGTAGTTATGCTGTTACCAAGAAACAGGCTGTGTCTGCTTCTAGTAGGCAGAGGATGGGAGAGGTGGAAAAGGCTCAGTTTCTACAACAATCAGGCACACCGAATTTTTCATAAAGTTACCAAAAGGAAATATTTGACATCACTTTAGTATCGTTTATGAATAAAAACATGTTGAGCAATAGACAACTGGGGTCTGTTGTCCAACAAGTGAATAAAATAGAGGCAGACGGCAATACATTAACTGTAACGTGTTTATTCCAAGGCACCCAGTGCCAGCTGTGCACACCAGAATTTCCCAACATTAACTTCCTTCTGCTTCATTGCCACATGCCACCTAGTGACTTAACGTTGAATCACAGCTTAAAAGCTATTAAGACTGACCGGGAATTGCAGCATACCACGAGGACAGTCTTGTTTCTGAATGCTTAAGCATGTAAAACTGGCCATGCAAACGACCAAAGGCACAGCATGAAGAATAGCTTTACTTCTGAGTGCAATTTCTCTCACAGACCTCCAAGGACAAAGAAGCAAAACAAAAAAATCAGATGTATCTGAATGATCCAAATTTTGTCTTCCATTATTTGTCTGTGAAACTGAAATACTAAAACAGAGATCAGGTCATTTAGATGTTAAAATGAAAAATAAAACTGCAAGAACGTATGTTTGCTAAAAGATCAAGCAATAAATTCAGTTAATGTATAAAAATAACAAATATTCACTTCTTACTTAGACTTCTTAAATGTTTTCCTTTACTCTCTTATTTATTTCTGCATATTTTCAACTTTTTAGAAGTGATGCTTTTATTCACGTGAGTTCTGGGCTTTTATATTTTTATTTTCTGAAAGAACACAGAAAGTGGAAGAGAGTTCCTCTTTCTAACCGCAAACTAAGGCCATGCTACAGAGATGTTTTGATTTTTGAACATAGCATCGCATTTCTTACGTAGAATAGTGAGAGTATGATCTTTGTCTCAGAAATTAGAGATCTCTAAGACATAATTTTAACAGCTTTATGACTAACAGCAGCCCTAGAAACTCACTGAATGATGTAATTACAATAACTTTAAAATCAAAAATTTTGTGCTTGAGCAGACACTTCTAAGAAGAGATGTGGTGACCTCTGAGGATTCTTCCTGCTTAGGAAACAAAAAACCCAAACAAAACAAAACTATGGGGTACTCAGGATGCTTATCAAAATACTGTCTGCTTTCTCTCAAGTGTATTTTGATTGAACACTGTCTGAGAGGATCTTCATTACACAGGCAGTCCAGACATTAGAGATTCAGTATGACTTTATGTAATGCAGATCAGAAAGCATTTGATGGCAACTTAATATTTGAAATGTAATGAATTATTCACTATGTGTATCCAGAACATCATTCTCTAACTTGTTACGTTAATAAAATTAAACTGCAAAGCAATATCATCTCAGAACAAAACAGGATACCAGACCAAATCAAAATGACATTTGTCATACAAGACTGTTAAAAGATCTTGTAAATGAATACTGCAATGTATTCTCCTTTGAGGGAGGGTTATCTTGTGACAGGTAACATAAGAATTATGCCATGTTTGTCTTTAATATATTTTTCATGTGATAACTCCTGACCTGTTTCCCCAGAAGGCACTTCCCCTAATCTGCATCCAGGAAACTGAAGTAAAAAGAAACAAAGAACCTGTTAAAGATTTATCTGTTGCCTTATTCACCTGCAACTGTACAATAGCCAACACAGCCTGTTTTTCAAGAAGATTTAGGAATTAAAATCTGAAATACATTTTCCTGCTCTGTGGATTTTTTTTAAAGTTCAGACATAGAGTGGTTTCACAGTTTTAATGGTGCAAGGTATTCCCTTGCCCAGCAGTTGAATGCTTACAGAGATTTCAGGCTGCATTCAGTGAGCAGCAGTATTTATAATCCTGTCCTGTGTAAAGATCAAGAGTAACTGCATTTGAGAATTCGGTTACTTTGTCTGTTTTCACTCGACAGGACCAACAAAAATGTCTTTCATTATAGTATTTAAGCTCCAGTCTTCCTCACTTATGGAGTCTAAGATTTACATACATAATTCTGGCATGTAATTCTGAGATTAACCAAAAAAGTCTCAAGTATCCAAACAGAGAGCATGCTTGTAATGCTGATACCACGTGAAAACAAGCCTGGCCTGGTGCTACAGATGGGCTGGTGCTTCATTAGTATTTGACAAAAGACAGAGCAGGGAAAAGGTGGGTTTGGGTAGGCTTAGGTGTTGATAGCAAACATTCAAAATGCTCTTTTAATTCAGGCGCTAAGTATTCTTCTAAAACTGTTGGTTCTCCTTCAGCCTGTCACGGATATCAGCCTTGACAAATGGGAGGATGGGAGTGATTCATCCTTCCTAATGTTGTGCACTACAGCTGACCTCGGTCTCTCCTGAGAGTTCCCAGAGCCTGCTGAATTTATTGGTATAACCTATGGCTCATAATTAAAAATTTGAAATAATTTTTACTGCAATTTAAATATACTATATATATGTATCTCAGTGAAGAGATACCAGAGAGGGTAATGAGGGCAATATATACTGTGTCACAAAGGGAATCTGCCTTTGAACGGCTATGTGTTCATTTGGTGTTTAAAACCCATCTGCTTTACAGGAGAAGGGAGTGCACAGTGTAACACACCATAGGCTGTTAGTGCTGTATTTACTAGACAAGGACAATGCCAGTCAAATTTTAATAATAACCTGTTGTGGCTGAAGCCAGACAGAACAGATTCCTCCAGCTTCTTTGCAGGTGTGGCAGTTTGGAGAAAATCTGCTGACCGTTCCTCGTGCATCATGTCTCACGCCCTGAGAGTAACGAATAATAATAATAATCCCTATGGTAATGTGAAAGTGTAGGTTAAAGTCATCAAGTAATCACTATGTTGGCCTAAAAGGGTTGCAGATCTTTTTAAAAATGGTGAGTAGGTTACTAGCATGATTCAGGTCACCCGTAGTCTCCCTAGTCCTAAAGAAGAATTGCATGTCGTCTACATTGAAAAGCAAAAGGCAGCAACCTCAAGCACTGGCCTCTAATTATCACACCACATAATTGTAAATCCCCCACTAGCTCACTATTCAACTGTCTCAGTTTTTTTTCCAGATTAAACCTGAGCTGGATGTAGGATATAGTCAATTCCCAGAAGCGTAAGGGTAAGACTGTAGCAGGATTGCTTTCCTCCACTCTCCGCATACTCCAACACAATCTAAGGACATCTTGTGGTCTCAAACGTACCTGAAGACCCTTATCCCTTCTCCAAGGCATGCAACTAACACCCTTAGTTTCACAATAAGACACCATTCTGGTGAGCTGCATCACAGCCCTACGTGATTTCAGACACACCTAACGGAAGCAGAAGTGGAGGTAGAGCAGGCTGTATGTATAGAATGTAGGACTGTTTCTTATAGTACAGTCCAGTCTTCCCTTTCATAACACGACCCATGTTTGTTGCATTTCAAACAAATTAACATGCCATCATGCTGCACTTTAGGAAAATGGGCCTGCGTGAGCTATGATGCAGTTCAGTGGTGGAAGTGGAAGAGCCTGAACTACTCTTTAGTCTCTGGCAGGGTAAAACTGGCAGGCACAAAACATGTCAACACAAAGTCTAACACAGACAGGCATCACAAAAGGCACAAGTGACTCTGGCAGTCACTGAGTAAACATGGTCAGAGCAGTGTATGGAAGGCATATCCTAAAGATCTAAACTTTGCTCAGGCAGCAAGCTTGGAGTTAAGGAATAACTCACTCTATTGGTAGTGATCTGCCACATACCACTTGTACCACTTGTACGTTACCAGGCTGTGCGTTACAGAAAGAATAAATTGAAAATGCAGGTTTGTATACGATCTAAAGAACATTAAATGAACTTATTCTAACCTGACTCATTATTAAAAATTAATGTTATATCACTACTATGTACCATTCTACATACACATTAGTAATCTAATACCAAACAAAATCAATAATATAAATCAGTTAAGAATTTTAAGTGAAATCAACAGAATCATAAGTGTGGGGTTTTTCTAAATGCAGTAGTTTAACACAGTTCAGCCAGAGGAAACTGAACAGTAAAAAGTAAGCACAGAAATAGTTTAACTATGTATTTACAACCTATGATTCTTACTATATAAAAATACAGTAGATTTCAAGGCGCCATCAAGGACTTACACAAATGAACAAGTCATTGTGGTGCAACAGCTTCATGAACCTCAGCTGNGCTGAACAGTAAAAAGTAAGCAGAGAAATAGTTTAACTATGTATTTACAACCTATGATGCTTACTATATAAAAATACAGTAGATTTCAAAGCACCATCAAGGACTTACACAAATGAACAAGTCATTGTGGTGCAACAGCTTCATGAACCTCAGCTGATTTGTGGCAGCTGCCTGTATACATGCCCTTAGCTTGTAAAGTAATTTGAGCTAGTTTAGCCTTCTTTCATTAACTTCTTACCCTGTGGGAACTTTTTCATGTGTTTAAACTTTCTGGCTGACACCTATCTTTCAGACTTATGCACACCACTGAAACATGACAGCCAGACTGTGCAAAAGACTATTTGGATTTGAAAATGTGTATATCATTTTAACCTACACTGATGGAAAGAAGACTTCACAGGATCTCACGATTTCCTTTGTATCTGAAGAACATAATCAAGCTTTACTACAAAGTGAAAAATCCAAAAGAAAGTGAAAAAAATCCAGATGCATATACTACATGCATTTTAGCAAACCAAGAGACAGATTAATAAAANTTCACAGGATCACACGATTTCCTTTGTATCTGAAGAACATAATCAAGCTTTACTACAAAGTGAAAAATCCAAAAGAAAGTGAAAAAAATCCAGATGCATATACTACATGCATTTTAGCAAACCAAGAGACAGATTAATAAAATCAGTGTTCTCTAACACTGTTAAAACTCCCTCACCTTATGAAGCTGTCTTCAAGGATGTATCAGCTCTTAACCATTGTCTGTCTGAGTGATCTACTGAGAATCCTTTCCTTCTGATCCCTTGATAGCCTTTTGTCAAAAGTGACTGCAAACAATAATAAAGAAGAAGAATAAGAACAAGAAGAGCAAGAAGAAGAAGAAAAATGAGAAGTTAAAATAATTACATTTTAAAATATTCTTAACCTTAGGAGAGAGGGGGAAAAAAACTTTTTCCAAATGACTCCAGCACTTGTAGCTTTATTTACATTAAATATTTCAGAAATATTTCTATTTTTAAATATTTCCTCAAAATAACAGTTATTTCCTGCTCAACTTATCCCATTTTCACAAACAACTTACCTATTTTTTCAAGTTCTACTCCTTTCTTCTGGTTCATGGAAGAACTAGAAACTGTCTCTTCTGATTTCTGTTAAGACTTTTAATTCACAGTTCTGCTCCTGTGCGCTTGATGGTGCAACCAGCTTTGGAAGTGTTGAAAGCAGAAATGTACTTGGTGAGGGAAAATATCCCACTTTGAGATGGGTGAGCATACGTGTTTTTATTTTATTAATATGGGAGGGAAATGTGGAGGGAGGGCTATTATTCTCATCTGACTATAGACATCCAAAATATTAAAGTCTGTCATCAACAATTTTTATTGATGGCAGAGAGAAAGACAGCTCCAAAGAAAAACTTAGGTCACCCTAACATAGATACTTAAGACAGGTCAGATTAATCTTAAGCTGCCAGTTTCTTTCTCTCATCACCAAAAAGAATTTAGGATGACCACTTCTGATTTAGATACCTAACTTTCAGATATCAAAATTGTAAAACAGACAAATGAAGCGTTTAGAGTTATCCATCCTGGCTGAACTGATTAATTTCATGAGTGTAATATGCAACCAAATAAGAACTAGTCCCCTTTGTAAGTATTCGATAACGTATATGCTCCCAGTACTTTAAATAGCCCATTGTTTTCATAATTTATTAAGACAAGTTGCCCAGTTACTGTTTAGGCTGATTTCTATAGCTTCCCTTTCTTGTGCTATAAATGCAGTCTGTTTTTCTTCTATCAGATGATTACATCCGAAACAGTTTTTGATATATAGCACCCTCCTTTTAGCATCTCTCAATTAAAACACAATCTGTCTTCATATCCTATTTGAAAAGGTCGTTCTTTCTGCAATAATCTTAAACTGGCACCTATCAACCACCCAAAGAAGTTTGGAATTTTCCCATCACAGCTAAACTATCAAAATGTCAACTAGCACTAACTTAACTATATTTTAAATATGTATTATTTTAACTACTTCCTCTTATGATATCAAGATCTATTTTTCAAAGATAATAGTGTTACCTCTGTAGAACATTTCTGTAGCTATTCCTTGAAGTAAAATGGATACTAACCAAATGGAAATATTTATGTGTAAGCAGGACCTCAGAAAAATATGTTACGTATGACTAGGAAAGGAAAAATGAGCAGGGCTTGGAAGAATAACAGCAACAAGAGATATCACTATCAGAAATAAAANTACTAACCAAATGAAAATATTTATGTGTAAGCAGGACCTCAGAAAAATATGTTACGTATGACTAGGAAAGGAAAAATGAGCAGGGCTTGGAAGAATAACAGCAACAAGAGATATCACTATCAGAAATAAAATTAAATGTAGACAGGAACATCAAACAAGAATGTTGTATTATAAATAACCATGTCCCTAACTGAAACCATAAATCAGACTTTACCTATCTTTAATCTCTCTCTTGAGCATTGTAGATGTAGCTTCATCCTCCTAACTACAGCCCTGACTGGCATTTGATCCCTGGAACAGTGCAGTCAGCCTTGAAGCAATGCATTCTTCCTCACATTAATCCACGCCCTGGACCAGATTTAGGCTTTATTTCTACTCTAAGCTTTATCTCTTTCCAGGCTACTTTTAAATTACTTCCCTGGTTCACCTCGAGGAAAATTTTGAGAATATGCATTCTGTACGATTCCTCGGCAATTGTCATGCAGCCAGCGTAATGCACCCTGGCACAGGCCCATTAAGGCTCCAGTCCTGCCTCCAAGGTCCGACCCTGCCTGCATTTCATCTTCAGCTCCCACTTCAGCCGGACCGCCTCTGCTGGCTGCACGAGCCTTGAAGGTCATCTGGTCAATAAAAAGATCAAAAGTGAGTGTTTTAAGACAGGCAAAAATCATGAAGTCTAAATGTACCTAGAGGCTGCAGAAGAAAGCAATGCAATTGTACTGTCGGAAATAACCGACACAACTTTTGCAAGAGAAGTAGATACATCGTCAGTTATAGCTAATAAATATATGACTGCCTTTATGACTTACAGATTTCTTATGCATAACGCTCCTCAGTTATGGCCTTTCCTGTCCACTCACAAAAGAAAACAAGTAAACAAGTTGATTTCATTTTTTGCATCTCTCACTTTGATTAATTTAATTAACATTTTTGCATTGAAAATTGCCATATCAGCCAAAAATATCCAGAAATATGCTCCTCTGAGTCCCTTATCTGACTGCCCATTCTTAGCTCAACTATGAGCTATTTGTCTTTAAAACAGTTGTGTATGTCCTGCATACTGCATACTGCGCTCTCCTGAATACCTACCAATCAATACATTTGGGTGACTTGAACTAAACTTTTTAAGAGAGTTCTATTTGTTTCTTAACATTGTCTAGATTCAAACCATCATTTAATTATTGTTGAAATACAATCAACTAAAAAATGAATAATAAAAATAAAGTAAAATTGAAAGGAGGAGAGTTTAGAAGACACGGGAGATAAGGAAAAGTAAAATCCAATTATTTTAGCTCCTGTGCTGCACTACCTATTGTAAAAATAAATAATATAGACATGCCTTTTTACAGGAAAAAAAATGAATGTTGAACAATCTTTGGTATAAAATTATTTTTACTAATTGCACCACAATCTTAATAACCTATAAATAACTGCATTGAAATTATACCAAAATAAAAAAAAAGATCTTATTTATAGAGTCTCTAACTAGTGAATAAGAAAATTTATAGAGTCTCTAACTAGTGAACTGTTACAAAGTAATGGAATAGAACTAGTGTTAAGCTAATAAATATGAATGAAGTATGTTAGAATTCAAAAGAGAGGAAATCAAGATGACAAAAGTATTAGATATACTATATCTAGGGTCATTAGTTTAAAATTTAAATCAATAAATATAATATGCATGGATTTAAAACAATAATTTTCCCCAGTAAAACAAAAAAAAATCAGAAAAATCACAGTGCAAAAAGTATGTACTTCTATCCTTTTTCAATGACTCCTCTTTACTATCACAACTAATCTGCAACATCAATGTGAAGAACGAGTCAATAGAAGGTAATATAAAATCAAGGTATTTGTTTCTGAGGAGTGTTGTAAACAGAAGTCATATGAAGAGTGTGACACTGATGGAAGAATTTGAGAAACAAATGTAGAGTGGCAATATTCACAGTCTTCAAAGCTCATAATATTGAGGGTTGAAGAAAACAGGATATGCAACAACACTTAAAATCTCTTTGTTTTCTCAAGCCAAGTGCTAATGAGAAACATACAAACCCTGATAGATGCACACTTCAGCCTTGTGTATCACAAAAGAAGTCTAGCAGCAGGATTACCCTGTGGTTTAATATGTGCTATGACCTTCGAGGATTCTGTTTAATTTCATTCCAAAATCAAGTTACCCATTTCCTTTCCTAAGTAAAGTTGTACCTGTGTTGTGTGTATCTTCCACACAATACAAAACAAAGACACACTTTCCCAGCGTGTTTGATTATTATTAATAAGAAACGTTTATTCAGTGATCAGTTTTCTGCAATTGTTACTAAAGCGACGTAGTCAGGAAGTCTGACAGCAATTAAGGCACATCATCATTAGCTGGTTTGAAATAAATAAATGCAAGAATAAAGCTTCCAGAACCAAAGCTGTTGATGCAACTGAATGCTCAGGGTTGGACATCATCTAAAAGAGACCAGGAATAATTATTTTAGGAAACTAAATGTACATTTGACGACATGTGTGTGAACACTTGCTAAACATCTAATTAAAATGAATCTTCACTTACACGTTCTGTGTAGCAGAAGAGTTTGTGGTGAAAGACCGAAGATTACATCAGTCAAAATAAAATGACTGGTCATCTGCAGCTATATTCCTGTCTTTTGTAAAATATGCTTTTGCATAAAACACAAGTAGAAAATACCATCTTTTATTTAATTATTTATTTAGTTCTGCTTTATTAGTGCAAAGTCTTGCATTGCTATTTGAGACAACAGACATCAAGAACCTTTCAGCCAAACAAATTACCATGGCAGAGAACTGCAAAGAGACTTTATTCTCTTCGTGGAANAAAATATGTAAAATTTTGTAAAATATTACATACATTACATACATTACATACATTACATACATACATACATTTACATTACATGTAAAAAATATATTTTGTAAAATATAATATCTTTTGTAAAATATGCTTTTGCATAAAACACAAGTAGAAAATACCATCTTTTATTTAATTATTTATTTAGTTCTGCTTTATTAGTGCAAAGTCTTGCATTGCTATTTGAGACAACAGACATCAAGAACCTTTCAGCCAAACAAATTACCATGGCAGAGAACTGCAAAGAGACTTTATTCTCTTCGTGGAAAAAGTGTACAAAGAATTAAAGAAAGATTGGTACCAAGTTTTTTGACAAGTGAACAGTAGTCAACTCCTGAACTTGGAACTCAAGCATTGTAGTTGCTGCCTGGGCCTTAAAATCCATGACTGCTGAGTGCTCATTCAGTTCATTTCAGAAAATTCAGGACAAAAGACTAATTCATTTCTCTCACAAGCACTTTTGACAGTTGAATAGGTTTTATTCTAACATAGACATTAAAATAAACTCTGAAAACTGAAAAAAAGAATGCTTTTGACTGCCATATAGACAACTGTTCTCTGATGGCTCCAATTATAATTTGCAAACGTCCTTATTGCAGACATTCAGTTTCTTTTCCATTTTATTTTCAATATTAATTAGCAAACATATAACAAATGCATAATTAACAAACGCATTTGCTTTTATGTGACTGTAAGTACACAATTTGAGGACAAAACCATAAGTTTATTGTAAATGTTATGGAACAAAAGGGTAAGAACATACTTAAATGTCAAAAATTATTCTCAGTGTGTCTCAAGGCAATTTTAAATGCCTGCTTTTTGTTAATGTGATTAATGTGCTCCCTTTGAAAAGATATTCACAGAAGAAAAATGTGGCAATAAATTTTGTTACAAATAACCAGAAATATTTAGAGTTTTGCTCTTGATTTTCATTAAAATAAATTGTAGTTTCTATAAAATCTACCTATAACTCCTGACCAACACACGTCCTTTGAAACTTCCAGAATTGGAATTCTTTAGTCTCCTCAATGTTTAAATTGGCACATTTTCATAATATAAAGAAATAAATCTTCCCTTTCTGAAATTAAATCTCTCATAGTCTACAGTAAACACAGAAATTATTTCTCTTCATATCTAGCATGCACAATTGTATCTTACAATGCTTTCATTGCATTACAGGAGCATTTAATTGCAGGAACATTACAACTGCAACCTTCTGGACACTTTCTACCTGGTGTTTATCTACCCTATGTTGCAGGCAAAAGCATATAAGAAGGAACTCTACCAAAACCAGCGGAAAGTGGTACATCCTTTGCCTTTGAGACAGTGTTCCTATTAATATATTCTGATAATAATAATCACATTTTTTTGCAATTGCATGAGATTAATCACTTTTTAGCTTTGATCTTGATCCTTTTGGATATTTATCTCTATTAAAATGAGAAAGGGTTCAATAACTTGAAAATGAAACCAATATTTTCATAAGACAGAAAGAAAGTGTTCGACATTAGTCAGAACAATAGAGTTTTCATGTTTCAAAAAGAAAAGGGAGGAGGTCTGGTAATTTGACCCACAAGAAGTGTATTTCACACAGCTATTTGTGGGAAATATTTAGTATTTAAAAAAATAATTTTTTTCCTGTCTTATTCATGTTAGGTATTCTACTTTCATTGTCAGATCATAGTGTTGAAATCAGAATATTTTCTTTCACATTTTAAAATACTAATATTTGTAAAATTAGTCTTTTAATAGTTATTTATCTACTTATGTTAAAAACCATGTCACATACTTTAACCAATATTTTAAATCAGACAATTCAATTCTAGGATCAAAGATTAAGCTAGACACAACCAAGGTGATCCTTCATATTCTTCTCAGCTCTCTCAATAAATATTCCACCACTGCTACTCCAGGATAAATGCCATTGTTAATCAAATAAATATATAAACAATTGTATTGGAATAAATTGAAAAAATATAATAAAATCAGCCGAGTGTGCAAACACTGCTGCACCTTTTCTAGCAAGCCATATTTAATTATGGACTGACTATTCAACTCCGGACAGTGATGAACAACAACCAATTCACCACAGCAGTAGTTAATTCCTCCTCACTAGTTCCTTTCATTCCATTTCCTTTGATCTGAGAACTTAACTGCCTGAACACTCAAGCAACTGTCTCTCCTTCCACTATTACCGTTAGAGCAGTGAGAGCTCTTTCGGTTGACAAACACCAACAGTGCTTTTCCCTCACCTAAGCACAGTTGCATCAGTGACCCAGTCATGTAGGCTGCAATCCTTCTGTGAAACCCAGGAGTCCAGCATCTTCCAATTGCATGTCTGGGCAAGAGCTAGGCACATTCGTAGTCCCTGGCCCCTACGACTGCAATTGGAGGATCATCGTTTGTAACCACAGGTGCAATAAAGAGACTTCAGCGTGCTCTAGCAGTTCTTCTGGAGAGAGACCAGGACTGCAAAATTAACTGGGGAGCTACGCTACCAAACAACTCAAAAGCAATCATCGCAGACATTGGGGCTGGTCAATGCATTCATTTCTGTATTTTAGTTTTATAATTTCAAGACATCATTTTGAAATTCCAGCCAAGTTTGTTTACATGTAATAGGTTTCAGACGTTTGTAAGAGGACTGCAATGTTTCTCTCTGGTGACAGTGAAGAGGTGAAGGCTGTAGGAGCACCAGCCAGTGCCACTGCTATTGTCTAGAACTGAAAAATTTACCACAATTTGTTTACAAGAGCAGATGTTTACCAAGATTTTAGCGGACAAGTCCTCACATAAAGGCTAGAGCAAAGGCCTCCACCACAACAACACAGGCTGAGACTTGACCTGGGACTGTACAGTTACTGTATTGTAGACAGTAGTATATGATTATTCCCAAGAGGAGCAGTCAGGGAGCTTGAAGACACGCTGTACCACTGCGTGACAATAATTTATTCAGTTAGTGTCCTGTCTGAACTGATGTCCTGTTCTTTTTTGAGTACTGCTGATACTGACTGCTTTCGGTTGTTGACAGGAAAAAGACAAAGGACTATTTATAGTTAACCAATTATGGAAACAAGCATTGTGAAACCCTAAAATGAATCGCTGAATTCCTACATTTCACTTAGATTTCAACAGCACCCTCTTTTGAAGCTACCATGAGCTATGTAAGAATTTGTAGCTATCATCAACAGATCTTAGTCGCATATAAAAGGCAGAACTATCTCCCATTATGATTTCCTCCTGGAAACATTCCCTGCAGGAAGATAAACATATGGTAAATGTGAAAAAGTTAATTGGCTATATATTGGCTGTAAAAGTTAATTAGCTGCATAGTGTTCCATATATTGGTATTTTAACAATTTACCTTCAGATGTCAAAAATAGTCCTTTCATTTTCCTAGGTCTGTTACCTCAAAATTAGCTTTCAAAAAAGTTCAATGCAATAAACAGATCTTCCTGTCCAGAGACTGCGTGTACCTCACAGAGAAGTGGTATACTCTTTTGTTAGTCATCGCTGTGAAAAAGAAGTGCGTCCTTGGGATTCTTGCCATCTGAGTTTGTGAATGGCCAGTCAAAAGCTAACGTGGCAAAAATGTAAGTTCTAAGCAAAATCAGCTCCCTGAATCAATTCATTGTCTAGCCACACAAGTACAAGGGCTCAAAAAAGAGGTAGGAAGATAAGACATCATTTATGTGGCTTTAACCTGCCAAAACCCCATAGTTTAATTCTTCTCATATTCTGTCGCTATGACTACTCCACTTTTTAGCCTCTTGTGCTCAAGCTTGAATTTGTCTCGTACTCAAGCTTTGAGCAAGCTTCGAAACATGGGGTGTGAGGGAGGGAGGGGAGTTTGAGATCCAAAGACCCCTTAGGACAGTGCATCGAGTACCTAACTGAGACGTACAGGCACCTGGTAATGGCCATAGCCACATTCTATCTATTTCTACATTTCTCATACTGCCTACAGATGCAACACATAGCTAATGTCAGACAGAAAACCAGCCAGACTTCTTTATTAGGGGCCCAGTAGGACAAACCAGAATTTTGAATTTCTGGGTAGCTGAACAAAAACTGTCCGTATTACCATGCCCTGTCATAGTCCTGATTTTAGGCTCCTGCAAAGTGCTGCTCATCTAGCAAGAACTGGACTGCCTTGAGGAAGCCTAGTAAAATTAGATCTAGGGGAAGGTTCTTTACTTCTCTCTTTTTTGGGCAAAGGAAATGTAGAAAGGGGACTGCCATTAAAAAATGAAATTATTTTTGCATTTACAGAGGGTTTTTTTATGCAAGAACCTTACAGTATTTATGAATTTCATGTACTCATGCAACTTACTTGTGAAAGTTCACTTTTCCAGGTGGCTAATGGGTCAGAAGACAACTAGCTTGTCAGTGGCAGAATATGTACTAGATTACCAAAGACACTCTCCCTGATGCCAGTTAAGGAATTATTTCAGAAGGAAAAAAAAACACTGGAAAGTACAAGTTCTTAACTTGGACTGTAGTCTCAACTTTCATCAAAGCTGCAGCTATATTTGTAATAAAATCTGTAACATTCATTAGAAATTCCCCTCATGTTTTCAACTCTTCTTCAACTTCACATGTATGATTTCTTATACTATTGATAGATGCTTCTGGGGTTGCTTTTCAAATAAAGACATCCTTCCATCAGAATCTGAATGCTCAGAGACTGACAACCTTTTCCATTTCACTAGATGTCTTAGTAGTCATGAAACTAAGTAAAATAAATTACTATCAGTAAATGACCAACAATGACTACCCAGCTTTTCTCACTGCTGCCTCTAGTCTAGCTTAATTGGCTAGTAATTCAGTGATGAATGCTTTTTGCAGATTTTAATTCCTTCTTTATATGCAGATTATTCCCAAAGAAACAGTAGAATTTTCTAAACCATGTTAACTCTGTTTATTTCTGCATATTTGAAACAATTCTCATTAGATTTTATACACAATTCCAGTAAGCTTTTAAATCAGAATTTGCATAGCCCAGAAAATTTGCCTTTTTACTGCTCCACTGGCAAAACTGGAGTAGTGTAAAATGACCTTGTGATGGTCAAACAAAGCATTGGACTGTTTGTTCAGTCCTTGTTTGACAAAAATCTGAGGTGTTACACTAGAAACAGTTGAGTAAAAAGACAAATCTGGGCTATCTTCGAGAAGGGCTTGTGATTCTTAAGTCAGTATAAGCGAAATTTTCAATGCCCAGGTGCAAAACTAACAGATGGGCATCTCTGCAAGCATTTACAGCTGGGCACTTCTTTGTCTACGTCAGACGGTTTCAGCATGAAGTTTGCTTTGCAGCACCAGCACTTTAGATACCCGTGAGTCTGATAAAGTAGGTATGCTTTTAAACACATCTAGTCCACAGGCCTTACTAAAGGCAAAGCATTTTCCTTTTAAAATAGTGAAGATGAATATGCCCATTATCTTATGAAACAGATGTAGGTGATCTAGATTCCTGTCCCTCCTCAGACTATGGAGCCATAAATCCACATCTTAAGGCTACTATTAGAGCATCGAGAAACTAGTTTCCTTTCTATGTGATAAGGCTGTGGCAGCATATGTTGAAGAATATTAAGTTCCAGGGGGCAGAAAACAAGCAAATCAATGTGTCCACTGGGAGATGAGGCTCTGATTTCATTCTAGCTGAGCAGGGAATAGAATTCAGGCTTTTTATTTTGTGGTTGAATGCCTTACTGATTTTGTAAACAAGTCTTGAAAGTGGGAAATGTGTCACTGCCACATTCTCCTGATCCTTCATCAGCTTACCTGAGTCTTTTAGTGCATAGTCATATATGTGGTTCCCAGGATCAGATCCTGAGTGGTGAAGGTGTTTGTATTTTTTTCTCTTGATTTTGGTTTCCTAAGAAACTGGTAATTCTAAATTAATTGAGATTTCAGGTATGGGTAACTGTTGGCTACCTTTAGGCCTGCCACTGTTTTAAACAATGAGATCTTTATTCTTTTTTTATTTAGTGGAGTGAACTTTCTCCTCTCAGTTGTATTAGGATTCCTCTTCTGAGTTCCTCTCTGGCAGAGAGTAGAGAACAGGTCTTCATGGGGTTTCACCTCCATCTCTGGGAATGACGACTTCAAGGAATACTCAGGGGCAATATGGTATCTGAAAGCATAACTGACTAATAGTCTTTCTGAATGAAAGGAACTTCCTTGTAGCCTGTCTCTGTAATCAATACACATGTTAAAATCAGCTGGTCACAGCATGCACATCTGTCCCAATCTGTGAGATTTGGAACCTCCTCCTAGTCCATCCCAGCTACGCCCTGAGCTCATCTCAGACGTGCATGACTTCTCCCTTCTCCACACCCTGTTTTTTTTATGGGAAGAAGGAGTTGCACAGCATTCAGGTGAGTCCTCTGAGCTGGAAAAAAACTGTAATGTGCTCAGGAAAGGCATCTGTCTCACCCTCCTGACAGAGGCACAAAGCCTGCCAACGATGAGCCTGGTTAGGACCTTTACAAAACACTGATTACAAAAAAATCCAACCCAAAATGCAAGTCCCTCTACCCTGAGAATGTATACAATGCTGTATGTAAACACAAACCCCCTGACTTTGAGTACAAGCTACCTACTCTACAAATGGGCTGAGAGATCTTGTACATCACTGTTGTGGTTTAGGCCCGGCCAGAAACAAAGCCCACTGCGGCTGCTGGCTCACGCCTCCCGTGCCAGTGGGATGAGGAGAAAATGTAGCGAGAACCTCGTGGGTCGAGACAAGGACAGGGAGGGTTCACTCACCAATTGTGGTCATGGGCAAAACCAGACTTAACTTGGGGAAAAAATTCAATTTAATCAGTTATCAATCAAAGCAGAGCAGGATAAGGAGATACGAAAAGCCAGATCTTAAAAACGAACAACCTTCCCCTACCCACCCCTCCTTCCTGGGCTTGAGTCCACTCACTCCTGATGTCTCTCCCTCCTCAGCGGCGCAAGGGGACAGGGAATGTGGGGTGCAGTCAGTTCACCAGAGATTGTCTCTGCCGTTCCTTCCTCCTCAGGCGGGGAGGGTTCCTCACATGCTTCCCCTGCTCCAGAGCAGGGTCCCTCCCACAGCACACGGTCCCTCGTGAACCCCTCTGATGTGAGTCCTTCCCTCTGAGTCCTCCCGTGAGTGCAGTCCCTCAGGAACGCCCCAACCCAGCACGGGCTGCCCACAAAATATTGGTCTGCTTCAGGAGCAGGCACTTCCCCTGGTGTAAGGTCCTCCACAGGCTGCAGACCCATCTTTGCTCCTCTGTGGTCCTTCATGGACTGCTTCACCATGATCCTCCATGGACTGCAGGGGCACAGTCTGCCCTCTCACCAAGGGCCACTGGTGACTCTCTGCTCCAGCCGCCTCCTCCCTCTCCTTCCTCACTGACTCCCAGTACCTTCATAGTGTTTCTCTCACATCCCCCTCCTCCCTCTGCTGCAGGTCTCAATGGCAGTTTCTTTGTTTCTGTCCCCTTCTTAAATACGTTGTCGCAGAGGCGCACCTGTTGTCTCTAAATGGCCTGGCCTCAGCCAGAGGCTGGGCCGACTTGGAGCTGGGGGACCCAGCTTTTGGACCCAACGCAATCACTTACTTGTGAATCCCTCCTTACAAGCCTACTTAGAGGAGTCTCAAAAATGCTAGAAGCTGCCCACAATGTTTATAGTTATCCTATATTTGTATGTGCCAATGTTCTGAAGAACCAGGGGCTGGTTCTATCCTTCTGGTGAGTGGTGTGAAAGGTCTTGTGGGTTTGCCTAGTCAATCTGGCCATTCTCAACACAAAGGAAAGCTCTCATTTTTCAGCCTGGGTGAAGTACTCAGATACAGTTGTATAGATTTGTGACTGATGCCAGGAACTCGAGAGAAGCTTTTTAACACCTCAAACATGTTGTTAGATTTTATCAATCTAATTTGCAACTGGTATAGATCTACAGAGGGCAGCTGAGCCTCATTACCGAATTAAGCAGGTAGGCAGGGCAGGTAGTCTCAAGACTAGCTAACAAGCCCACTATCAAAAATGATAAAAGACACTAGTCTGGGCAGTGAAGGAAAGAGGTGCAGATCAGAAATGTTGCCTGAAAAGACCAGAAGCTGTGTCATGAGGGAGTTATTAGTAGATGTTTGTATATTTTTTGTTTTCCTGCAACGTAACTGAAGTTAGTAATGTTAGATATGGTTGGACTCATGTTTGGAGACTTTGATGCGGTGAACTTCAGAAAGCTGCCAGTGGACTCTTGATCTGCTATTTTTTTCCTTGCCTGTAAGTCTGAGCATAACATAGCTATTGATCCTTGCTGGTTTTGCTTATTACGGATAAACACGATCTTCTTATAAAGTGCAGTATATTTGGCTTAGCTCTCCTTCCAGAGTGGAAGCTGATCTTTGCTGTTTAATATTTTTTCACTGTTTATACTTTTATATGCTATGTGCATTGGACAATACAACTGCATAGTACTTGAGTTATGAAAAAGTAGTCAACTAGGCTCAAGTCATCCAACTGTAAATCAGAAAACATAACTTGTATTTATGCTGAGAAACACTTGCTTATTCTTACATCTGAGAACTTTAATTGCTGAACTATCATTACTTTTCACATTGTCTTTTTGACTCCTATTTTGTCGTTTTGTCGGTAGACAGTAGTGAAATAGTTAGCAGCACTGAACCTCTGTTCCTTATGCTTGCATCCCATAATCACTTAAAGAAACATATTTAGATCTAATTCTCTTCTTTACTGCCTTTTTGCCTGTCATCTCCTTCAAAGCAGCCACATTTTCCAAAGACATATGCAAATATAATGCTCTCATATTGGTCCTCTGTTCCAAATGTTTAAATCCCATAATCATTCTAAGAAACATGTTTAGATAGGAAAAGATCTCTGCCACCCCTGATTTGATTTGGGGGCAGGTAGTCTGGGATTTTTTCCGAGTT
>VZSC01003582.1:228538-246417 GCA_013398225.1 Steatornis caripensis
AGTGCAGTATATTTGGCTTAGCTCTCCTTCCAGAGTGGAAGCTGATCTTTGCTGTTTAATATTTTTTCACTGTTTATACTTTTATATGCTATGTGCATTGGACAATACAACTGCATAGTACTTGAGTTATGAAAAAGTAGTCAACTAGGCTCAAGTCATCCAACTGTAAATCAGAAAACATAACTTGTATTTATGCTGAGAAACACTTGCTTATTCTTACATCTGAGAACTTTAATTGCTGAACTATCATTACTTTTCACATTGTCTTTTTGACTCCTATTTTGTCGTTTTGTCTGTAGACAGTAGTGAAATAGCAGCACTGAACCTCTGTTCCTTATGCTTGCATCCCATAATCACTCAAAGAAACATATTTAGATCTAATTCTCTTCTTTACTGCCTTTTTGCCTGTCATCTCCTTCAAAGCAGCCACATTTTCCAAAGACATATGCAAATATAATGCTCTCATATTGGTCCTCTGTTCCAAATGTTTAAATCCCATAATCATTCTAAGAAACATGTTTAGATAGGAAAAGATCTCTGCCACCCCTGATTTGATTTGGGGGCAGGTAGTCTGGGATTTTTTCCGAGTTAAAGATGAAAAGAAAATTATTTGAAATATCAACATTTCATGGATGCCTAAATAAAACACTCTCATTCTAAAAAAAGAATGTGCATATGCACACTGCACAAAATGGAAGAAAAATATTATTTCAAATCTTGTTATCTTGACAAACCGAAAATAAGTCACTCTCAAGCTAAAATTGTTTACCTATTAGTTAGGGGTAAAATCAATGCAGAACTGTGAGGAGAAAAAAAAATGCAGAAGCTCAGAACCAATTTCTTTTCCAGAGTTGAAGAAAATGGAAAACTGAAATAAGGGGTAGCTTATCATAGGCACAAACATGCTTTTAATTTTTTTTTTCTTTTGCTGGAATACACGACTCTGTCACTCTATTTTAAACCTGCTGACATCAGAAGCTCGCAGAATTATTATAGCAGGCTACCTTTTTGTGGACAATTTTTGAAGTAACTTTTTGGACATGGAAGTGGTATCCACTTAAATTAGGGCTGCATTTGGAAACATAAAGCTGTCAGACATAGGATGGAACAACTTCATTGTTGATATACTGGTTTATCCTTCGTTCTGTTTGTAGCTAAGCAAAAAATTCTACTTGCACCTAGAGAAATTAAAACAAAATTCCTAGGGCACGTCTATGAGACTATACATATGAGATGAAGGGGATCAAGCTGTGTCTTCTACTTTTCTTGCTGGTTTTGGAAATTCTAGGAATTGGGATCAATGCTTTTTCCAAAACCACAAAACCAATACTGAAACTGGAACAGAATTTTGCAAGCAGTTGTGGCACACTGCTGGTGCAAATTTGGGCAGCTCGTTGATAGCTCACTGTATTACAGATCCTTTTTCATGCTGAATTTTTTTTCCAGCTCTTTCAAGCCATGACGTGATATATTTACTCCTGTATATTTCATCTTTTCTTTTCGGATAAATGAGGGATTTTATCAAGCTAAAATAATAGATGTAAGGGAGTAGGACAGTAAGTTTGATTTTTGAAGGCCAATCTTATGATCATTTCAAGTTTCAATGATGTGTCTTGATGTTGAGTTTTTGAGCCGAATCTTCAAAGGAATGACACTTTCAAAATACTGATTTTGTACTTTCTGAAGGGCAGTCTGCTTTTAAAATGTTCAAGATTCAGCAACCAAAATCATTACTCTCTACAAAATATAATACATATGCATTCATATTTGAGTAAAATACTGTCTCCTAGTTTTTCTGCACTTCCAACTAAAGGCAATGCATGAGTAAAGCCTGACAAACTTCTGTGAATATTCCCTGATAATATGTTTGTCCTGTTAAACCAGGGAATTAATTCGATATAGCTATTTTTTCATATTTTTCTTCAGGAAGGAGGATATTGCTACATATTGAACTCAGAATTCTGATGAGTTCTAGCTGCTGTAAAGATTGGGTTTATTTTATTTAAACAGTAGACTGTGCTCATCCTTTCAGAAGACAGGTTCTGTCAAAGAACTTGCATTGATTCAAAATCAGTTCCAAACAGGAGGAAAATGAAGATTTAGGGTGATGTTAAGATTAATTTTCTGTATATACTATTCCTGCACATTACAAAAGAAAACCGGAAAAATTTCTCCTTTTTTAATGTAGAGTCAATGTTTTTAACGAGGTTCTCTGCTTTCTAGAGATAGACTCAGGCTAATCATTATAAGTTGGTTATGTCCATTTTGTATATTTGGATACTATTTGCATAAACAATGCAGCTACTATTATCAACTTTTCTCAAAAGATTACAAAAATACTAATTAATCTAATTTACTTAAGGATAAAGACTGTTACCTGAGCTCATTTTCTATTGTTTTCTCCTTTTTTTACCATAGTAAAATGCCACATTTTTTTAAGATTCACACTGTATCCTTATAGAGCTGGTTTCTTATAAATATTGTTGTTTGAAGTTTTTTATGATAGGGCTCTGTTCCCTGCAAATGGATTATTCTGTGATTATATTCCCCCAATGTTAACTGATATCATGCACCCATTCAGCTGAAAATGAAATCCTGGAGTCCTGAGCACTCTCAGCACTATAAATAGCCTCCTCTTTAGTCTTATATTCTCACATGCATACTCATAAATGACGAATTTGTGGAACAGGTTAACCCCACTGCTGTGTTTGCCCTTGAACACTGAATTCCTCTTCTTTTCTTTTACCTTTGTGGTCTTGGATATCTCTATATGCATGTTTTCTTCTCCAAAAAGGAGATGCAAGGCTATTTTAAAATTTATGTGAGCGAAAAAGCATTTGCTTAGTTGAGTGGCTATCAGGGTTCAATAGATTTAAATCCCTAGATGATTGATGGGTACATTCTTTGCACTCAGCATCATTGTAGTCAATGAGCAAACGGGTTTCAGGGAGAGTGAAAGCAAAGACCATACCCAAAGGATTGCTTCTCCCAGTACCAGCAATAATAATCCTGAGTTTTATCCTTAGGCTACACACATGAAAAAAAGGTGTACATAAATAATTTACAACTATTAAACATTAAAACAGAAAAGTTTTTTTCAGAGAGTATGATGCATCAATAAAATAACACAGAAGGGAATAACAGCATACTTTGCTGTACTCTCCTATTGGCATCCAAATTGAAGGGAGGGTGGGAAGGACAGAATTTCCAAAGATTGGTTCTGAGTAGTTACTTGAGTTACAAGTGTGGGCATAAATTCACATAGCTCAGTTCTTCTGTTACCTGTGGTATAACTTTTTTCCTTGTAGTACACAGTTCACATCATTGTCTTGTGGGTTTATGGGATATCTCATCGCTTTCCTGGTATAATAGAATCACTATAGATGAATAAATAATTTTTCCTGATTTTTCTTGCTATTGCTGCTTGTCATGGATATGAAGTAATCATTGCGCTTGATCGTGACGTAGAGGTGGAAGAGTTGCACAGGGCTAGCTGCATGCGGGACTACTTGCAGTGGCACCCAATACACTTCCCTTGGTGTGAGGTTTCCTGCTTCTGCCTACCAGGACAAAATCTCCCAATTCCCATACTTTTGGGTCAGACCTCATGTACCTTCTCTTGTACTGTACCGGTAGTTATCATGATGTTCTGGGTCTGGCACCTGGGATTCTGGCAGTTTTCCTAATGGCAGTAGGAACAAGGTTTTCAAAGGACGTGAAAACAAGCAAGAACCTTAAAATATCAGAGTGCATGGCTACCTTATATTTTCTTAAAGGTGAACTTATTTCTTTAGACAGTGTTCTTGTTTGCCCAAACTAGTTCATGTGGCTTTTGGGGCAATTGGGCATGAATCTCCTCAGTCTTTGGCTTTTCCTTTGCCTTTAAATACATTAAATGTGTTTTCTTGTATGGCTTTCTTCAAGCTGCACTTACAATTCCTGATGCTTTCCTGAACTTTCTGTGGACTTGCTCCAATTCCATGTGTGATACCATGCCATTTCCGTCTCAGTCCTTCAGAGATGCTGCACTCTTCTACCTGTTCCCTCTCCTGCTTGCCCCAAATCTTCCCAGACCCCTCCCTTTTGCTGGCATTTTTTCAGAAGGAAGGTGAGGAAATTATTTTTCAGCAGGAACAGATCCTTGAATAAATAGGCATGCTGCGTTATTTCTGATGGACTAATGCACAAAAAGGTAGGAGGTGATGGAAGAATGATCAGGTTTTGGCAATTATATTGCAAATAAACTAGTTTTCTAGTTCATAATTTTTCCATATGGCACTGCGGAGTAGCTCCATGTTTATCAAGAAACTATTCTCTTGTCTTCTCAGTAAAAATTGCTAATGATTTTTCATTCAGTTTAATGTTGAACTAAAACAGCTAAAATTACTTTGTTTTAATATTATAATTATATAATATAGAATAAATATAGATTATTTTATTAGAATAAAATGTAGCAAGGATTTTGAGATGGTTTAAGATTGGTTTTACTTATAAACAGTGACTTTTCATGCAGCAGATATATTTGAAGGTTTATGTGTTGTACAAAGACTTATCTCTGAAATGTTATCGCAGTTTGCTTATTGGTCTGACATTTTTGTTTCTTGTTTTAAGAGTCTCTGTCAGGTTTCAGCTTGCACTGCATTAAAAAGACACAGCATCTGAAGCCAAAACTTTCATCAAATATGAAGATGAATAATATATTGTCAAATACCAACAGTGCAAAATAAGATTCAGCTTCAGTAAGTCATTTTATCCTGTGCTTTTTAACCATAATTTTAGTCATGTTTTAATTTATTAGAAAAATTGATTTTTGGTCCTTATCTACATGATATCCTGAAGTGAAAGAGCTGAAAGAACGAACACTACTTTTATAATGATCTTTAAATGGTATTATTGGAAAAAACAAACAACAAAAACCCCAAACCACCACAGCTCCATGACTCCTTGGAGGGAGTATTGATGTTGTAGTCATGGAGTTTTGGGGGGTGGGGGGTGGGGGTTTAATGCTTAATTATAATGCTGTCAGAGTTTTGTCTTGTTTTGAGCCTTAAGGTTGCTGCAGGGTAGCACAGAGCAGCACCGTAACCATGGCAGTCCAGACCTTCAGTCTCTTCTGTAAAATTCTCCCTGACAATCCTGATGTTGTCAGACATTCCTGGGAACTTGTCATTATCCATGTAGGTTGGGCTGCAAGTGCTCTCAAGAATGCATATACGTTGTGCTAGCAAATAATGCTCTGCTTTTGAATGTGGACGGTACAGTCATGACTGCCCCTGAGCAACAGCTGCGAGGAAGATGACTAGAAGGCTTTGAGATATTGAAATTCACAGGCATGAAACAAGAACTGTGTGGTCTGAAAGCCAGGAAAAATGCTTACGGTCCTTGAATAAGAAGCGTAGTCAAAACTAATAAAGCAAGAATGACAATGTTAATTTTACATTTTATACTGCCTTACTTTTAATTTCTTTTATTTAAAAGAGGAAAAAAGAACAAGTGAGAAAAAGTCTGAAAATTTCAGATTCAAATGAAGTACATAAAACTTGAAGGCTGCTTAGACCATGAGAAATAAAGCAAACATTCCTTTCAAACGTATCTATTACATACTCTTTTAAGAGAAAAAGACAAAAGAAATACTGATTGTTTTATGAATATCTTCTAGTCTTAAAAACATGACGCATCCGTTAGTGCCTCATTTACTGATAATTTAATGAATGGAAAAGGTGACTTGCACACACACATTTGCTCGGAAATTAGGCAGAAACTGGGTTGTCAACTGTTGTTGACAAGTTATTTCTTACAAGTTGGTATATGCTGAGGTGGCTGCAGGTTCAGCGGTCAGATTGAACCTTGAGCTTTAGAGCAAAATCGTCGGGGTGTTTGATTTACAAAGTTTTGAGAGGCTTTTCTTGGTATAATGGGATGATATAATAATGGTTTAATAATGTACGTTTGCAATTATAAGCATGAAAAACATAGCTCTGTGCTCCCAGATTTCCTACCTGCCCCAATGAAAAATCAAGTCCTTGGGTTTACTCACTACAGATCCTGTGTACTTTTACAGAATTTGCATTATACAAGTAGGTCACTGATAACCTCAAAGTTTCTGTGCTGTTTGAACGCTTGTTGTGTGAATGCAAAACGGAATTTCATTTGAAGATATGCAATCTGCTAAAGGAGTTGGGAGAAAATTGTGAAATTATACTATTGTGCTGTACTCTTTTTTTTTTTTTTCAATTAGTGAAATAAGCTTGAATTGTCGGCATGGTAAATTATCTGAATAAGCTACTATTAAATTTCTGTTAATTAAACTAAATTATAACTTCATCTACTTACTTTTATTAAGGTCAGCTCATATTTTTCTGTGTTCTTTGATTAATATTCTATGTCCCCATTTACTAAATCAGCTCCGAACTGTTAGTAAAAGGAAGCATTTCAAGGTATTCTGGTTATATCTTTTAAATCCCCTTAGTCTGTTTAACTGAATCCGCGATGTATTTTATGTCAACAACTGACAGTCTTTACAACCTCACGATACAGTCAAGTATAACAAGTTACGCACATATAAAGTAAACTGATTTGAAATATTGTTCTGTTATGGCAAGAATGAGTTACTGGTGTTTCTCTCAAGGGTTTGCTTCTGTACGTTGTCATATGCTACTGATGTATTTTTACATTACATGCTGCCCCACGAGTTGTTTTCTTTTCTGTTATCGTTTTATTACTGACTGAAACATAGCAAGGGCTGAGTTAAAATTTTATCGTGTCAGACTGGATCAGGTGAGTGAATAGTCTCTTTGTTGTTTTTGTTGTACTGGCCACATATTTGAACCCAAAACAGTAAGAAGCAGGCTAAAGGAATCTCAACCTCAAAGGCTATGGAATATAGTCTCAAAAAAGTGTGGTCTCAAAAAGCAGAGAATTTCAGGCCAACCAGGTGATTCAAATCTGTCTCTTCTCTGCAGACAAAAGGGGAGTGGCACTTTTTAGGATAATAAGGAGTAGGTGTGGAAAGATCAAGTTTTCTGATTTGGGATTATTGGTCACTGTAAAAAAAAAATCTTTCCTGTAAATTTTTAATACACTGATTATCAGACTTCTGTTCAGCTACCGAATCTCTGTAAAACTATATTCCATTAACTGATTAATCTGATAAAATCTGTTTTACGAAGGATAAGTACTTGCTCTTTTAGCCCATTATCTTTAACTCTGTAGAGGTTAGCACATTAACATGTGACACATTAATACAATCTGATAGTGCAAGCTGCAGCCGCTGAGGCTACAGCAGGGACAGATGCTGCTCTGTGGGGAACAGGTTAGAGAGGTAGGGCATCTGTGTCAGGAGCACGCTCCCTTCAGCAGACCACCCAGTGCAGGAGAGGGTAATGTGCGCTACAGAACTTTGGGTGGGAAGAGAAATTACCCCCTCTCCCATTATCATGGCTACTGTCTATCATGTTTACATTCTGCTTGGCATTTGGTGACAAAAGAGGACCCAAGGCTGCTTGCTGGTTATGTGTGGAAATCCAGCCTACACAAATTACAACACATCCATTGCAGTGGAGTGTATGCATGCCCCGATATTTTTGTCCAAATTTTCCTGGATAGGAATATGGGGTGCAGCCCCAGCCTCTGCTATCTTAATAGCCCTTTTCCTTGCTCGTGCCTTGTTGGGTTGCCATCACTTCTTTTCCCAAAGCACAGTCAAAGTCTGGGTCATTTTACATTTGGTTTGTAGTATTATGGAACTGGAGAAGGACATCAGTGGGCAGGGCAAGTTGTGCTGGTGACCCACAGAGTGGAAAGAGCAGGAGAGCAAATCATTTGGAAGTAATGAAAACTCCCTCTGTTAATCTTCACTTTGAGGTAGAGCGAACTATACAATTACATCCCCAGGAAGGATTAAAAAGAGACACTTCAGAAAGATTTAAATATCTAAAAAGCCATATCTAAGGGAGTCTGTCCAAGTTCTCTACAGCACACACAATGTGACAAAAATAAAAACCTCCTCCTATAAAAGACACTAAAAAGTGAGACATTTCCCAGACTAAACCATGCTCTGTCTCCCAGGCAAAAGTATGAAAAAGGACATTGAACTGTTTTTTTTTTTTCTTTTTGCGTAACAACCATTTTGCATCACGCTGGATTGAACAGGTACAAAGAAAAAAAAAAACATGTTGAGAGCCTGCTGCTGCTGGGGGCATGTTTTCCATCACTGATGATCCCACCTGCTCACTGTGAGCACACCAGAAGATCTCACTGCCAGGTGGTAGGTGCATCAGGGAAAGAGAACCTGATAAAGCACAGGTATATGACAAATTACATTTTCTGTATGTAAAGAGGACTACTAGGTTCACTGGCAGTTTCTGCTCCAGCTCGGTTATATGCAAAAGAATGCTTAAAAATAGGCTGCACATTTAAACATCAACACCCTGACGCTGTATTAACCTCATAACAGCGTAAGATCCCACCCAATAATCTCTACATCCAGTCTATAACTTCCATCATATTTTTAAATATATACAACTGATCTAAAGATTTTCAAGTGTTAAGGAATTGACCACCTCCCAGTAAGCTTCTGGGATTGAATAACCTCATTGTAAAAGGAAAACTTATGGCCTCTGTTTTAGATTTGTCCAACTTCAGTTCCCTAGCGTTGCACCTTGTAATACCTTTGTCTCTTTGAGCAATTGATCTGGAATCTTTTCCTGTAAGGGTACACGTAGACTGTAATACAACACTCTCTTAACTTTCTCTTAGGTATACTGAAGAAATGAAGCTTCTTAAATCTTTTATTATGAGAGGTTTTTTTCATGTCTCCCTCAATCCTTTAATGATTCCGTAGGTATCCTGATGGGTGAATACCAGAATTGTAGATAGTGTTCCAGTCAGAGTCATCGATTCCCAACAGCAGCTGTTGGTCACTCTTACCAGAGCTTCATTGTGTAAGGTATGTTTGTAAATGAGTGGATCAAGCATTGTAACAAATTACTCTGCAGGGATAGAAAACACAAAAGTTGTGACCAATGTTTAAAAACTGCAGTCTTGCAGTTCTACTGAAGTCTATTTATTTTATGGAAAGGGGCCTTAAAACTTGTGCTAAGATACTATGATTGTATTTCCATTTCCTTTATACATAAAGGTTTTGGGTTTTTTTCAATCCAGTAAAAATAAGTAGGTACAGGAGAGCAGGCATAGCGTAGCAAGTGTGGGTTTTGTTTAAATGAAAGATAAGGGATGATTTTCCTGGAAATAATATTAATTTTTGCTTTTAGAATCTTCTTTTCCTGTTCTCTGCTTTTTTCAGGGATGACTTAGAAAAACTTTGAGTAATGTTGAAAGCAGGAAGAGTGATGCCACTGTGAAATTTGCATACTGTATCTCCTGTATCAGAGATGGGATGTAATCTTCGAGACTTGCTCCTGTGTTGGAATTCTAAAAGCTTTGTAAGCTGGGATTCAGTACATTAAACCATCTCAGATGATAAGTAATAAAATTGAGATGATTACATACTATGTACTTGTGTTGACGACTTTAAGCAGATAAATATTTGTCAGTAAAACCCTGTCCTTTTCCAGCATCTGGAGAATTATGCTGTGACTCAAATGGCATTATTCTACCACCCACAGAATGTTTTTGCTCAGAGGTCACAGAGAGATTGAGATGACAAAAACGTATTCTAGTAATGAATGTGTTAGAGGAAAATTTCTGTTGCAAGGATGCTAAAAGTTGAACCAAAAGATCATCTACTTTAAGTATTTTTTTCAAAGAAGATTATTTCCTTCCTTGTTTTCTACAAAGTTCTAGTAAAGAAAAGGATTTATTCATCCTGTATATTATTATTGTTGTGGAATAAATATCCTTTTTCTCATTTTCCTCCTGTTGTCCAAGGTTTTCATCGCTTGCTGTGAATATCCATTCAATATGTGAATATTTTCAATTGTTATATTAAAATGAATATTGTTATTACTCTGTCAACACTTCATTCCATCGACATAATCCTTAGAGAGAAATAGCGTCTTGGGAGAATTCAAACCAGTTAGCTTTACAAGGTTCTTTTTATCCAAAAATGAGCAGCTAACTTTGTTTAAGTTAATGCGGATTAAATTTGTATAGATGTGCTCTGTACCTTACGGTTTGTGGCATTCACAGAATACTGTATACAGGAAAACCAGAAAGGAGAAAACACTAATACGATCAGGGGTGGCCCCCAGGAGGAATATTATTTCCATATATATTATATGCAGTCTTTTCCTTCCCAAAGCAGCAGATGGGATAACTGATACTGGGGTCTTCATAGGTTGAAACAATTTTCAATTCTATGTTTTGTGGGATCTTTTAGCTGAAAATATCTGGCTTCACTCATCAACTACAATCACTAACGTTCTGGATTTGCCCTTTTGGAGATGAAGATGTATTTAATGGCTAAACAGATAAGGTAAAGCGGAAATATATGGGGTCACTGAATAGGTCACTAATGTTTTGTTAACAATTGTTTAAGCTGAGGTCATCGTCTTTCTATTTAGAGACTTTGTAAACATCGTCCTCCCTGTTGAGCTTAAATATTCTATTTCCTTTGGAAAGTAACTATCTTGTAAAATTCTCAAATGTTAATACATTGGCCAAGATTTGCTAGGCACAGAACATCTCACCTACTGCTAAACGAATACCTCCATAAATATGTCCCTGGTGTAGGTCTGATGGTTATTTTACACTGAGAATATTTTTGCATTGATCACGGTCAGGAGAAGTTGGGGCTGATTAACAACGGTCACCTTTGCTAGCTCTGTCTTTAATCACATACTCTGCAATAAACAGAGAAATGTAATCAATAAAATTGCAGATACAACAAAGAAACATAGATGGGGACTAAAAGTCTACTGATAAAATCTCGTGATTATTTCCCATGAAGAATTTAGGCTGTTATAATCTTTACCTGCAACACAACCCGGCAGAACTGAGTGCCCAATTATTAATAAACATTGCTAGGATAAAAACCACTGAAGAAGTTCCTCTCAGGTATGTATCTTAAACCTTACTTTTCTTTACCTGATGTATTTTTTTCTTTAAGAATTTCTTATGTCCCTTACTATGTGATTATTTGGTAGATGAATCATGTATGAACACTAATTTGAAGCTTGCATCATTCCTCATTATAATTTTATTGTAATTCAACCTTTCAGGTAACCACATAACTTAAAGCATTTCTATAAAGTGATCAAATATCTTCATTTAACAAAAGGATCACAACTTTGCTTTGCTTTTCAATCAATAGATAAAATTATTGCTATTCTGAATGTTATGGTGTGTAATCTTTTAGTAAAACCACAATCCAATTCCCTTATGTTAAGTAAAGTTCTTAAGCCTAAACTTTCTCTTTTCCCCTTCCTTTTTTGTAAAGCGTGGAGGAAAAAACCCAAAGACCCAAACAATAATAAAATAGAACAAAACTCCCAAGTATTAAATGTGATAAATGAGGTTTTGAGTTACAACTCCTTGGTTTCTATTTGTAGAAGTTGCATGCAACTGTCAAGGATTTTCAGGGAAAGAAAAAACAATATTTGTCTTATGTTTGACTTCTTTATTAGCCATAAATTTAGTAATAAATCTCTCTATGTAACAAATGCCTAAACTGAGCTCATAACACAAAGTATATGTGAATCATATATAGAATACATGTTTGAAAACTCTAAACCTAAAGCGTCATTTTAAAGAAGTAACTTCATCATTCAAATCTGCTTTCAAAGCAAGGAATGGCACCATTGCTCTTGACAGCCAGGGAACAGACTCAATATTTTCTTGATTTTTTTGATCAAAGAGGATAAAAGTATGATGAATATGTCTATTACCCCATAAATTCACAATAAACTGACATTCTTTTCTGAAAACAATTTATCATTCATTAATTTAAGATAGCAACTTAAGCATAAGCTTCTTGGGGATGAGCATAGCTTCTATTAAGGACACTTCAATGTCTATTTGCAGTATTCAATATCTTGTCATTAATTATCTTTAAAACAATAATCTACTTTAACGTTCAAAAACTTATCTCTGAAACACTATTTCTGCAAGTGCAAAGCAGATTTCTTTCTCATGTTATCAGTGCTTACTTCCACGTATCCTTTGAAAAATATGAAGTTGTGGTTTTCAAATTCAGATAAACTGCCGCTTTTATGAGAGGGCATAAACATATTTCTAGAAGTTTTGCAAAGGTATTTCAGGGCTGAATCCAAGATGACAATGGAGTTAGTGAGTGAAATCTTTCTTACCCACCACAGCAGAAAACGTACACTGAATGATATTCATCCTGTTTTCTTTCACTCCAGAAATCACACTGTATTTCAAAATGCCAGTGTAACTTTATTACAAACTGACAAAAATGAGAGGATCGTGTGATGCACGCATTGCATATGGGGTAGGGAAATGTGCTCTTCAGATTAATGTTTGCATGTGCCTTACATGTCCCCTGCATTAAGATTTAAATTACTGAGTCTCCTGCTTAATCTTTGTGTTTTTGCAAGATGCATGTGGTTTAGTATTCAAGTGGTGTTCAGACATGTAGATTACAGACATGATGCAGCTAAGCTTTGCCCCAAATTTCTCTGACAAGATTGTGTGAAGTTCTTAGCGTAGATGCACAGAGAGGAATCACTAGGACATGGACAAACACAACTTCAGGGGCTCCTTTAAGCTCTTGGGCTGTAGCGCTGAGTATTCCGGGTATGACTCTTCTGCCCTGCCAGAAACAAGAGCCGCCGTTTGGGCTGGTTTGCAACACTAATCTAAATAATCTGAAAGAGTGCACAGACTTATTGGGAAGAGGAATGTGCAAATTGTAGCCATAGCAAGGAATCTTCCGGAGTTTTCCTTCACCTTTTTTCTTCACATATTTTACTTTGCTGTCTGGTTAGATATCTAAGGTGTATTAGTCCATTCTGCATCTGTCATCTGTTCTGCTTGTTAGTATCTGTTGTTTGGCAATATGTTTTTTGCGTGTTGTCAGTGACCTCAGTCGATTTTTCTGGCTATTCATCCGGAATTTTTCAACAGCTAGAGTTATGAGATCCCAGTAAATCTACCCTGAAATCCAGACAAAAGGACTCTGCACGTGGATAGACTATGCATGTCTAAATGCAGTCTACTGCACATGGCTAGACTGACTATACAACATTTAGCATACCAATTTAAACATATGCAATCTGCATACATCTAGTAGGGGACTATATGCATGAAGAAATAAATTGCAATAGTTCTACTGAGATCAGAGTAATTTAATGCCTTTTTTTTAACTCATGGTTTTTGGAAGATCTTGGCTTGGGTTTTTGAGCTCTGCATTTAAAAACAAGTACATGATGTAGAAAAAGCATCAAGAGACTGTTTTTATAGCTCTTCCCTGGAAAAAAGGGAAATGAGATTTACAAAAGGATCTTCATAGTGTATATGCCAAGATCAAGGCTCACTTAAATTGACATTAAGGTACCTGTGGTTTCTAAGAAGCTCTCCAAAGGCACTCTCGGAATTGTGAGTTTTGTCAGATGTGTATTTTGTAAATGTTTATTGTGATAAGATTTATACATGTTTTACTTGAAAACAAGAAGCAGGAAGCCATTTTAGATGAACGGAAGAATATAGTAATTAAAGAAACATAGAAAGGGTATGAGTGAATGCTTATTCTTCAGCTGAGGTTAGTCCAGTTGCTACACATGCACTGAAAAAACACCAGGATCCAATGTCTCGGAAGAAAAGAATAAACAAGACTGCATTCTAGGCATAGACATCGCAGAGTTGCTGTTCTGCTCAGCCTCAAAGAAGTACATCCCAGTTTCAGTCCTCCCAAGCCAGCTCCATTTTGACAAGCAGCAAGAAAGGAGTTGTTGCTGTCAATAGTCATGCTCCAGACTCCCATAGCTGAGATGTCTCCTATGGAACCGCAAAAAAAGGTGGAGCTTGGCAACAAGTGCTTTTTCAGTGAGTTCTTTTTGGTTTTTCTTTGTATAACTTTATTTCTCACCCAAAAATTAGCACATCCCATAGAGCTCACAGAGTCAACTTATGTTAGAAGGTACCTCAGAAAACCATCTGGTCCTACCACTACTCAAAACAGCAATACCAATGTGTAAGAATTGCAAGTTTTTTCCTGGTAAATAAAGAGAACAGTACGACTGGGCTTATAAATGACCTTCTGCACATTCAGTGATTTTCATATGCAAAACTCCCACTGGAATTGCAGATAACACAGAAAAAATGTCTTTTACATTTCCTCTATTTATTCTAAAGCATATCTGACTTGATATTCTGGCTCTGCAGAGAAAATTATCTTCAAAGATTTGAGGCTGAAAGTGAGTCCCCAGCCACTGGTTTCCAGGTTCTCTCCTTCCTCAGCACCTTCTCTCTTCTAGGGAAGGCAGGGCACAAGCACGCCACCAGAAGACACCACCGTAAGACTTTGTCAGATAATAGAAAGGTTTTAGACAATTACCTGCGGCTTGCCAGGTTAGGCAAATGGTCTTTCAAAGGCTGCCTGGAGGCAGCTGGCCACGTGCCATCCTGTGTTATATGCCCATGGGGTCATACGCTCCTTTGGTATTCCTGAGGAACAAGCCATGCATAAGGAGCAGGCAACCTGCTGAATTCTATACAAATATGCACAGCTTTATCTTCTGGGTTCCCACAGTCTCTCTACTGTAATTTATCTGCTTTGGAACTGATTTATTTTTAAGAGTCACATTTTTGTTGTTGCTGCAGAGGAAACTACAAAGAAGCACTTGCAGTGGAAAAAGAAAGTGTCCCGCTTATTTTTTTTTTCTCGCTTTCTGCAAATAAACTTTTATTTTAAACCTCATAGCACTTTTTGAAACCCTAACATTACGATTGAGCTTTGCGAAAAGGGAAGATGGTGATATGATTACCCTAATGATAATTTTGCTGACAGAAGTAAAAAGTATCAAAGGAAGATACACTGAAGCATCTTGATGAAGGCTTCATAAGGGGGTAATGAAAATAATCTCCAGGAGAAAGAGGTATTCTCCTGAAACCTGTGAGCCTGGAAATAAAAATAAAACATCTGAGCTACTTAACAAATAAATACACATTTTATAATTAAAGACAGTTACTGCCTGAAGATTGGGGGAAGGCTGAATACAATACCTAACTTTCACAGAAGAGATAAAGGTAATGCTGGGAACTACAAAGCAGTACCGAAACAGTGCAGGAAAAGCTAGCTGCCACTAAATTAACCGACAAAGAATTTAATAAGGACAGATCAATACTCATATCTGTTTTTTCTGTATCAAAATTGTAAATTAACAGAACTCCCTGAACATGAGTGTTGTTAAAATAATACAGTCCTTTCTTTTGTAATATTTGCAAAAAGTGTCCTGAAGGAAGTGAGGTAAACTTCTAATGAAAAAAACTTTATTTTTTCCCCTTAAGCTTGGATTTGTAGCTTGCTGAACATGAACATAAGGCTGTAGCAGACAGGTATTTATCTGAACAGTAGGCGGGTAAATATAGAAGAGAGGTTCTGTGAGCTTTCCTCTCCCTAGGAGAAGTGATCCTTTTATTCAATTAAATGTGTGGAATTTCGTGTCCCGAGGATAAAAAAAACCTAAGACTTTTACACTGATATTAATAAAATCTTAGCAGTTTTGCCATTTAAAGGTCAAATGGACATGAGCTGTGTTGAATCAAACTAGAAACTACTGCTGGGATTGAAATAAATTTCCCTCCCGTGGAATACCACTCACTAGCAAGTCAGGGGGATTTACCGGAAGGGAAAGAGGGGAGGGAGGGACCGTGCTTTCCTGTGAAGCAGAACATAGTTTAAGAAGGAATATACTTTATTTGTCCAGCCAGTGGTCTTGTAGAATATGGTAATTCCTGTGAACTGTTCTGACTGTGAGAAGTGGAAAAAAGTCAGGTTTCGACACTCTCTAACACTTGCAGCGTGCAGCTGGTAAACCAGAGTTTTATGAGGGATCTGCAAGGCATGCTTGTTTGTGGGGAAGGTCTGCACTGCTTCCTGCTGGAGGTCTGAATTCATTGAATGCACTTTAGAAACTGCTACGCATTCACTTTACATTTAGGTTACCTTCTGTTCCAGGTACAAAAGACCAAAACCAAATTAAGAATACAACATACAAATGGCCGTAGTGGCTTTGAGCAAAGGGTGGGCCTAGCAGGCTGTTCCTTCTCCAACAGTGGCCCAAAGCATGTGCCGATGGAAAGCACAGAAAAGGACAAACTCACAGACAACTGGTTGCTGAAGTTACTCCTGAGCCGGAAGTCAACTTTGTGCGTTTAGCAATTCTCAGCTAATTTCTTTTCCATTAGCTTGTCTAGTCTCGTCATGAACCCATGTAAATCCATATTAAACACCCATGGCAAAGAGACGAAATTATCCATTCTTTTACATTCTATTTTTATTATTAACTATGCCGTGTCCACCCCGTGACAAGAAGACGATGACATTATTCTATTAAAAGTGCCGCGATAAATGAAATTACGTAACTGTGCCTGAGGTGTATTTTACTTTAATGCCTCACAAGAGGTTTCTTGCCAATTTTTGCCTAAGGACCTGGCCTTTCTTTTCTCACTGCCTCCCAGTACGTGTGTGCGTGCGCAGGAATGAATGCACCATCGCAACCTCCTCCTGCACTTCATTCGCTGATATTCCTAAAAGAGATTTTGTTTTGGAAAATTAAAACATACAAGAAAAGATGACAAGGTGAGCATGCCAAGAAATGAGAAGAAAATTTACTCTCCAATAAAATCTCAACTATTATCATAATGCATATTCCAAGTCAAGTCTAAAATGTCCTCTATTTTTGCTGAATGTATAAGCTTGTGTGATTTGTTAGGCTCCCATTCATTATGTAAATAGACCAGTAAACTACATCTTTTGCAAATGGAATCATTATAGCTGTAATTTACAAAATATATTAAGCCTTTTGATCTTCGTTAGAGAACATACCATATACTTTTAAACCCATTGCTTGGAAGTCATAATTTAAAAACTATAAACCTTACATTCACAGCTTTAATGCATATATTAGATTGTACTTTTCTACCAAAAATAATGTCCATGTTCTGTCTATTGCATAACATTGCCACAACTTTCACCTGAACAGAAAAACACATAATACTGCAAACTGATTAGATATGAACAAAGATTTTCACCAGTGGGTACCTGTTGGCTTTTGCATTACTCAAGACTATGATCTAAATAAAGCTAGTCTTTCTAGTGATAATCTATTGCATATCAAATATTTTCAACTCTGTAACAGTGCTGCAATATACCCTGTAGTTTGGTATCTGATATACGCATGTTTAAAAATAAGTAATATTTCTTCAAAATACTAACCTACAGTCTAACTGCTGCTTGGAAATTAACATTTTTCTTTGACTTCATCTATCAAGTGCTTTTTTGTTTTACTTACTTTCTAGTGATAGCAAGACGGTGCAGGAAAACAGTGATTAAAAGATACTTAGCCATTTTTAGGAATCTTTAAGGTAATCTTCTTGTACAGTTAAGAATCAGAACAGATGTTGCTTCTTATCCCTGGATTAGCAGGAGAGGACCGGAATCATAAAAGTATATGTATGAAAATAAACCTGATTTTGTATATATTTGTTCTTTGGAAAAATGGCATTTGCTTTTCAAAGATCTAGTATAATGTCAAAATCCTGCCTCAGCTGGAGACCAGTCACTTAGAAGGAAAGCATCGTAACAGCACAAAAGAAGTGGTACATAATATTTAAAATGCTATTCCTTGTTCAATGTAAGATCTGCGCGAATATATAAATAGATGGATTTTGGAACTTTGCCAACACTTATTCAAGATTTAAAAATGTTTTGGACTCCAGTGAAATTGATCATAAGA
>VZSC01003582.1:246560-295994 GCA_013398225.1 Steatornis caripensis
TGATCATAAGAACAGAATTTGTCTATACAAGTAAACTTCAGTCTGATGGCTTCACTGTTTATTGTAATGAAAAGTTATGGTCTTAAAAATAATTCCATTTTCCCCCTTTTTTTGCTACTGGCATTTTCTAAGGAAATACAGACTGTAGGCATTTTATTTAAGAGATAATGCCGCTGTGACCCATTGTTTTTATTAAAAACTGGCAAATTAAATTACACTACCTTAAATAAATAGATAGAAAAAAATATTGTTTTAAAAAAAAAAATTATTATGAACAACAGCCCTGGATCATTTGCTGTAATCCTCACCTAAAAGGAGCAGTGGTTCTGTCCAGCCTTCAAGTACTGTTGCTGCAAAGCCCAGGCATTTCGACTTATCCACTCAGTTGCCATGCATAAACTTCTAGCATTTGTTCACAAAAGGTTTCATAAAATGAACAGCTGAAATAAAATGCTGCTATTTGCCCAAAATAGCATAGCCTGCAGATTTCAAGAGCAACCACTACGGCTTATAATTAATATGATATTACTGATTACCACTTATAAACCTTTTTTTATGGGAGCCTAAGCCTCCTATATTATGCGTTACAGAGCATATGGAATCTTAGATCATTTTTTTACCTTCTGTCTCTGAAAATTTTCAGAGGAAAGAAAGCTAGTTGTATCTCATTATTCTGTATATTTAGCAGGTCTGTTTTCTTGGCCATGGGTCTGAAAACCTTTTCTAAGAGAACTTATCTACCAGCTGTGTTGACAATTCCATTTTTGAGTGCAACTTCAAGAGCAAGACGAGTTCTTCACACCTGTGCCTCTAGAGCTTACTTTTTGGAAGGAACTGGGCTTTGCATTAATTTTGCAGAAAATACCATACAGTGCAAAGGAAAAAAGTTTCCCCTTCTAGCACAGAGTGATAAGGAAGAGCAGTTTGTGCTGCGTGGAGAAAGTTTTTCTGCGAAGGCTCTGAAAACAACATGAAAAAACAGCTAAAAGGGACCTTTTGATGCTGCAATGCATGCCTTCATTGAATTGTTCTTCAGAAAGTTTCATTGGGACAAATTCATCGCTCAGTTTAATTCACAGAGTGTTACCTCATCTCTATACAACTAACTATTTCTGGCCTTTTAAAGAATCACGTCCACCTGGAGTAGACATGTAGACCTAGAATAAGAACACTTTTTTCATGTAATTTCTTCACATTTGCCCACAGTGTTTTTCAGAAGCAGCAGCACGTTCAGGTTTCCCTGTTGGGGCGTACGTGCTGGAGCGTGGGTGACTTGGCCCTCAATACCAAGGGTATGTTCTGTACTCTAAAAAAATGCATTGGAAACCCGTGTGGGGATGGATCTGCCCCTAAGATGAAGTCAGGATCCTGCCAGAACCCCCCCCACCACCACCAGGCTGAGCTACAGCTTCTGCAGTGCTTCAGTGATGCTACTGGTGATGCANAAGGGTATGTTCTGTACTCTAAAGAAATGCATTGGAAACCCGTGTGGGGATGGATCTGCCCCTAAGATGAAGTCAGGATCCTGCCAGAACCCCCCCCACCACCACCAGGCTGAGCTACAGCTTCTGCAGTGCTTCAGTGATGCTACTGGTGATGCAGACAGGGGTCAATCGCACAGGAGCAGTCCTCCGCCTGCGGAAATAACTGAAACATCAGAGCCACTTCACCAACAAGAGTTCCACTGGGCATCTGAGAATCTCACCGGTCATTGCCTCAACCTGTGAAGCCTTCTTGCTAGAAATCCATTATGTGAAAGCTGCAAATCTATGGAGTACATGGATTTAATGGTGAATCTAGAAGTCAGCTTCGTTTTTTTTGTGAAGTTGAGTTATAGAACATTTTGACATTTACCAAAGCTTTCTTATCAAGTCAGGTGAAAGATGCTTTTGTCTATGCAGTCCCCTCAATATCCATGACATCAGTGAGAGTTTTTTGATAACACCTGATAATAAATCAGTGTATCTTTCAGCATAACATCATTTATCTTGCTTCTAAAGTAAAATAACTCAAAAACATGAAAAAACAGCAAAAATTCCTTGTACAATCTCCATCTCACGCCTATGTACTATACCTTATAATGTTTAAAATCCATAATCGTGTATTTTTCCACCATGTCCTTGAATCGTTCAGAGCTCAAGATGATGGCTGCTCGGCAAATGATGCAGCAATTCAATATTTATTTTTGTCCTTATTGTTCAAGAGATTCCATAGCTCCTTTACTGCACACCATAAAGCTGCCTCAGCCGTGTGGGGCAGAGTGTTCCAGTGGTTGGAGGAGTTAACGCTGGCTGCTGCTCCACTTTGCATTGATGCTTTTATTATGATGGGCTGTGAATGATTAAGTTTTGTCCAATTTTTTAACAGAAGTATTTGGAAACAAAGGTTAAAAATCATTTGTCTTCCACATTTTTGGCACCACTGTAGGAAAGTTTGCAAAAGAATCAATCGGTAGAACTTGATATGAATGAACACCTTCTATTTGGAATAACTTGAAAAAAAAAAAAAAAAGCCTGCTCGTGGTAAACTTGGCCAGCAGATGCATTGCAAAATCTTCATTCTAAGCAATCATCTATGGTACTACATTTAATGCGTTCAGTGGAGGGGGGTCTCCAAGAAGGTAAATTATTGATTTTCAGTCTCACTGCCAAGCAAGTAAAAATATTAAAAATACATATTTTTAAGTGCTATTATTTCTTTCCACAGAAAGAAAGTGAAAGAGGCAAAAACATCCCATGGCGATTGAAATGTTCCGTTTAACTAAAATTAATTTTTTCATTTTGGTGCTTATGCAAATGAATTGAATGTGTAGCTTACCTAAATTGATGTTTGGGGACAAAAGATTTAGCAGGGCTTATTGCAATAGGACGAGGGGTAATGGTTTTAAACTAGAAGAGGGTAGATTGAGCCTAGATATAAGGGGGACTTTTTTTTACAGTGAGGGTGGTAAAACACAGGAACGGGTTGCCCAGAGTGGTGGTAGATGCCCTATCTCTGGAAAGATTCAAGGTCAGGTTGGACGGGGCTCTGAGCAACATGATCTCGTTGAAGATGTCCCTGCTCACTGCAGGGATTTGGACTAGATGGTCTTCAAAGGTCCCTTCCAACCCAAACTATTCTGCGACGCTATGTAGGAAAAGCCAGCCTTTTACCCAACACCTCAGGGGTTTGAGCACTCACTGACATGCAGCAACTCAGAATCAAGCCCATCTCTGCCAAAGAAACTGGAAGACAGTAATCATCATGTCAAGGAGGAGGGAGGAGGATTTTATTCACCGTCTTATACAGATTAAATTGTTTCTAATTCAGCAAACAGTGGTCACTTGTGACTGCTTCTGAAAGAACAAATTGAAAAGATATTTTTACTAGTCATGAAACACACTAGTTACGTGGGTTTTTATAAGGTATGGCTGAAAAAGACGGGTATGGTGTGACCACCTCAAATAGCCTAACAGTGTGGGTACTGAAATGAGAGTTTCTAGCTCGTGCCTGTGACGTGCTTGGCAGAAGGTGTTATGTTTCGAAGGGACTGCTAAAGTCACTGGCTTAGAGCTCTTTCCAACCTGGGCTTTCTTTGGAGCCCTTACGCTTTGTACAAAATTAATTACATTTGTACTGAGAACACACAATGGTTCTCCCATGTGATGAGTAGGAGATTTGTTGAAGTGGTAGAAATAACTGTGTTTAAACGTGAACTCTTGGGAGAATAAGGTGTTCCTACGATGCAGCCGGATTCACGGGTGGAAATTACTCTGATTTTCCCATAGCAGGTTTCCCATGTTATATAAAAGTTATAACATGCTGTCATCGCCTTATGTAAAAGTGCTATCCTATTACCAATGGTATGAATTCAGCTGATATTTGCAAAAAAAAAAATGCAGGGGTGAATAAGACCCATTTTTCCTAGCAAATTTATGATTTTCTTAGAAAACAATTATGCAGACGCACTCCTGAGTTAATCACAGAATCTCTTTTGCTATTTTATGATGATTTCTGCACTTCAAACCAGGTTGTGATTTTCTCATTTCCTTCTTTGAATTTGTGTCAAATAACTATCCTGTGGGTTGAAGAAATGTTGAAGAAGATTGGATTGTGGGGGAGTCTGTCATGCTTGGTATGTGGTAAGCTAATTCTCTGCTTCGACCACAGTGTAGAGGAAAGTTTGAGCAATGCAGAAGAAATTAGGTATGTGTAACATTTGTAACACCCTCCTGATACTATCTTGGGGTGAACCATATGTATCTTACATACAGTGAGATCTTACATATGGATCTGTCAAAACTTCTCCACATAGTAAATATATGAAACTGGCCTAGCTTCTCATTAATATGAGGTCACAACCGTATACTAACAGCTTATTATTTGTAGTAGGCTGGCAACACATGGACTTCTCTATTTGTGGGTTGCAAAAGCAATGACTTCCATCCTGTCCTCCAGGAGATGAGGCTGGGTGACAGCGCTTGCCACTGTGACAATACATATTCACCAACTCCCCCAAAACAAGCACCAGCAAGGATTGCAGTATATAATGAAACCTTTCAAGGTAGCAAGTCCGTGGAGCTTTAACGGGCTTGTGGACTGGGAAAAAGGAAGGAAAGCTCTCTCTTTCTCCACCTTTGCCCCCACTAGCTTTTGCCTCCCAACCTGATCTCTCTGGGGTTTAGCACCTGCCCACTAGGGACATCTCACCTTAGGAGGAGGTTGAAGGGACAGGTGCTAACCCCATATTTCTGACCAGATTTAGGACTCTGATAAAATCCATTGCTCACCTACTCCTTCCCGCCCCACCTTGGCCCTGCACATGCAGGAACTTTGCTAGGAAGAGGGAGGACAAGGGCTACACACATAATGGCTGTATCTCTGCTGTGTACACAAGCAGTGTCAGAGCATCACCACTCGGTTGGTGGGGAAAAGCGGAGAGAAGAAGGAATGACAATGTACGAGGCCCTATGGAGGCTAGGGGAACAGACACCATCCGGTGGGCCCAGTCTCTGTACGCGGGCCCAGACCCAAGACCAACACTGCAGTTACTGTAACACTGCAGCAGTATTGGCACCTAATAATTTCTAATTTGAACGCATCCTGAATTATGATAGTGGCATGATGCTGTTCTGTGGCTCCTCACCAATAAGTAGGTCTCCAAGCTGATGGTCTTCTATCTCTTCTCTTGGCCTTCACTTCATCCTTGTTCTGACATCCCTGTCTATATACTTCTGACAAAGCATCACACTTGTCTACAGTACTCACGGAAAGCACTGCAATAAATCCTTTCAAACTGTAACTTTGGATTTTACTATCAAATACTAGAGAGCAGAGTATTTTTCTTTCTCCCTAAGCAGAGACTGAATTCACCTTGCAGGAATTTTCTTCCTTTCCCCCATTCATTTCTTCGCAGATGCTCATTTGCAGGAGAGAATTTATGGTGGTGTCCCCTGCTCTCCTCTCCTAGGGTGGCACAAATTACCCGGGTCAAGGACTGCCTTTCTTGTTTCCTCCTCATTCTTCTCTGTCTGATGCACAGAAACACCCTTTCTTCTCTCTCCTTCAGGCTATGTACTCATCCTCATTCCAGCTCTTCAGCTGGGGCATTTATGTGTGCAACAAATCATAATTAATGACAAAACCACCCTATTTATGAGTCCCACTCCAAACCTGGCATCACAGAGAGCAATACCACCAAAGACTATCTTTATAGGCTTCTTGCTAGCGGGCAATGTGTAATTTTGGGGCTAAGAGAGCCCGGATTCGTCTTGAGGAGGAAGTTTTCAGGGCTGTTGGTGCTTTTCCTCCCTTCTGCCAGCAAACAGCGATCCACGCCAGGATTTGCTTTCTGCTCCCGTATTTCGGCGATGCAATGAGTAGCACGTTTCTCTGTGTGTGTGTGTGTGTGTGTGTGTGTGTGCGCGCGCGCGCGTGTGTGCGTGTCTCTCCCTCGCCGTGTCCGTCTCCAGGATTTCTCCCCTGCCTGGCTCAGGAGGCTGCTCCAGCGCCGCGCGGAGCAGAGGTTTTCCCCGGATCCCGTAAATACAGGCACACGCATCCAGTGCACCACACGCATGCACACACGGGGACACACACACACACACACAGAGGCACGCACAGAGCCGCTGTCCATCCCATCCCATCCCATCCCATCCCATCCCCACGCCGGCTGCTTTTCCCACCACCTCCAGGCTCGCAGAGGCGGCGGGCACAGCTCCGCGGCGGATCGCGCTGCCGCTGGCCCGGGACTCCGCTGCCAGCAACGCGCCCGCGGTTTCGATCTTCATAACCTACAGCCAGATTTTTGCCCCCCTCCTTTTTTTTTTCTTTTTATTTTTCTTTTCCTTTTTTCTTTTTCTTTTTTTTTTCCGCGGGGGGCCGACAGCGCTTTGCATTTGGAGAAGGAGCCCGGGGGTGGGGGGTGGTGNTAAATAAATGATTGAAGAAACATAAAAGCTACGGAGGTGGGGGTGTGTGTGTGTTTAAAAAAAAAAAAAGGATGAAAAAACCAAAGCAGGGGAGGGTTATCACATGAATAGATTCTCCTCTGTGAATTGAGGGACCCTGATCTCATATTCAGTTTTTCTTGTATTCTAAAGCTGACAGATAAAATTCCTACACAGAGGAAGAGCTGACATAATTTATTGGGTGAATATCTGATTTAAAAAAATAATACAGTCCTGAAAAAGCTGGAACGGGTTGCAGATTTGGAGTAAGTGAAGCACCAGTTTNGGTTCCGTTCGCCGGCAGAAACTTCTTGAGAGTTGCGGCCGGGCTGCGAGAGGCAGTAAGCGGTTCCGCAGCGGCAGCTGCCGCCGCCGTGCGCGGGGGAAACAACTTTGCCCTCTGCCAGCGGGGACGGGGCGTGAGGGAGGCGGAGGAGGAGGAGGAGGAGGAGGAGGAGGGGGGGAAGGCAGTCCTGCCCCCGCGCCCCGACCCCACGCGCCCCTCCGAGGGGCCGGCCCAGCCGCGCAACCCCCGGGCCGAGGGGCTCCGCGCCCCTCGGAGGCGCAGCCGGGCGCCTCCGCCGCAGCCCGAATCGAGCGGAGGCATCGGCTGCTGGGGGGAGCCCCCCACCCTCCCCCCTCCCCGCTCTCAGCCGGAGACCCTAGGCAGGCTGCTCCTTGGCACTTCCTGCTGCTGAAGCATGCCTACAACAGGTTATATCTCAATCTGCCGACCAAGGTGTTAGGGTTGTTTTTTGTTGTAATTTTAGTTTCCTGCTTCTCCGTACAACCTTGTCCCTGTTGCATCTTAATGACTGAACGAGTGAAAATATGTCCGGGGAACATAATCCTTTCAGCCGTCGGAGAGCACGACACAAAAAGAGAAATGATAGGGGAAGGTGTGAGCTTGGGCTGCTCAAATTGAACTGCTAGAGCCCTCAAGAAAGATTTCTGCTTTGCCACTGGCACTTTGCCGTTAGGTTATGCTGTTTGTAGAGTGAATTAGATGCCCCTCGGTTTGCTCGCTTCCTTTTTAGAATTGTGAGCAGTAGGTTTGTCTTCCTTGAGGTGAAATAAAGCCACAGTTATTCACTGTGCAGTATTTAGCGCTTTACATGAAGAATGATAAATGTGGAAAAGCTCAGGACAGCGAGGATGTAGTTCACAAAAATACAGGGAAGGTTGTTCCACGTTGCCGGTGCAGAACAGACCAGATCTGTGCACAGCGAGGTTGGTTCCTTTGGGCGCGTGGGTCCGCCCCACTGACGTGCTTTAGGACAAGGCAGGAGAGTGAAGGGCCTGTGGGTGTAACTGTTCCACAGGCACCTTCATCCGTCAGGCTCACCGATTCTCTGGTCTTTCTGTGCTGTTCTTTTAAAATTTCCCTTCAGCTTGCTCGTCAGTTATATCCAATCTTGAAATTGCTCCCGTGAGTCACAGAGCCTTTAAATATGCAGTCATGCTTTCCTTTCGCTCACTGTTACTCCATCTGCTTCGAGGCAGGATGGTAGGATATGCCCTGTCCTATTAAAAAAAAAAAAAAGAATAGACCAGTGAATTTCAGACTTCTAGTAACGTTGGGTAAACACTTGTTGCTTTCAGCTCACAGAGAAGTTTTATTGTCTCATTTGTTTTCTGAATGTTCAGTGCAAAGTTGCCATGCAATTTTTAAGTAATTCCAGCATTTGCAAGTTTCTGTTAACATGCATTGGTACAGAAAGACTCATGGTAGTTAAATATTTAAGAGTGGTTCAATCCAAAATTAGTCTTCAGTTTTCTGCTAAGCTTCATGAGTAACACCTACTTTTATGGTTAAGTACATGATTTATGCAGGTATGAGTTATTTTTTCTGATCTTCCTCTTATAACTTCGTCTTCTTTGTGGTTTATCTGCCTTGTTACTAGTTGGTGCATCAACTTTTGAGCAGTGCTTTGTGTAGCTTTTCAAGTTACTCGGTTGTTGGAAAACTAGGATTGCTTTAAGGTGCGTTTCCGAGTATGCTCTTCTTGTACCGTGCCGAGAGGTTGTGCAATAACCCCTTGTGCAGCATGCGCTCGTGTTAATGTGAAAGCTATGTATTTGCAACCCGGTGCAATGTTGAAAGTTTGATCAAAGCCATCAAGGTACAGGTTTCAGAATATTTTTTTTTCCTTTGTGTCTTTTTCCACCAGACTGATTTGGTTAAGGAAGCAATTTGTTACTGTTACGAAAGAAGTGTAGTCTGTCAAATGCCTCATGTTTTAAAGAGTTCAAAGAACTTTAATTACAGTCATATTTCTGAACAAACATTGTGTTTTCAAAATATTTTGCATCAATGGCTTGATAATATGATGGAAAATAGTAATAAGCAGTATGGTTTCTATGTTTTGATTTGAAAGTAGTCATATGTTTTCACTTTCTAGCTAGGACTTGATAAGCTGAAGAGGTAGTGTGTATGTACTGATGCAAAGTGTGTGTGTACTGATGCAAAGAGCTGAAGAATCGGTGTAAATTAGGCTACAGACACAGAGGTAGCCCCTGTTGAATGGAGCTGCAAAGCCAGACTTGCTAGGTAACTTTTGTAAAATTATTTATTCTGGCATTCACTTTTGAATGGAGAAGGTAGAAGTTACAGATTTAAAACAGTTTTTGCACTGTAAGGCGAGGTTTTCCTACAGCATTTTGTTGCACGTGCAATGTGTTGAAGTTGGTAATAATGCGATTACGGTTGTCTGCTACGCTTTTGCAGCAATGCTAAATTGTTCAATGTAATTGTACGGTGCTTATTCGTAATCAACCTACTGTGTCTGACATCTTGTCTGATTACCAAATTCTGGTGCTGTGACCTACGTGGGAGTACAGCATATAAAGTTGGTTTCCCACGTAAGTTGTCAACGTAAGTCCTCTTCTTGCTAGCGGGCAATGTGTAATTTTGGGGCTAAGAGAGCCCGGATTCGTCTTGAGGAGGAAGTTTTCAGGGCTGTTGGTGCTTTTCCTCCCTTCTGCCAGCAAACAGCGATCCACGCCAGGATTTGCTTTCTGCTCCCGTATTTCGGCGATGCAATGAGTAGCACGTTTCTCTGTGTGTGTGTGTGTGTGTGTGTGTGNACAAAATGTGAAGTGCAGATAATATGCCGCTATGGGCTTGGTTCTGTGCATCAGTCACTTGCAGGGTGGGTAGCAGTAGCTTCTGGCGTGTGCTGGGCAATCCCTGTAAAACCTGTCCTCGGGGGAAGCTGCTGTGGAGTATCCTGCATGTGGAGAAGGGTTGAGCTGTGAGACTCATGCTGCTGTGACTCCGCATTCATGAACACTGAGTGGAGCTCCCGAGGACTTCACAGGAAATGTTTTGCTGTAGGAGAGTCTGTCACTTGAAAGTCAATACATAAAAAGAGAAAAATCACAGCACATCTCTGTTACCAATACTTGTTTAACTCCAACCATGATTTCAATAACTTACGGCATCCTAGGGGAAGCCATGAAAATGAAACATGAAAGTTGTGTCCTTGCCTCAGAGTTTTCTAAACGAAAGGGAATGTCTGACTGTTTAGAAGTAATGGATGTGTCTGATTTGCTCCTTTCCGCTCCCAGTTGATCTAGAGATTTTGAAAGGTGAAGGGTGTGGGGGTTTTGTGGGTTTATCTGGGGTTTGGGTATTTTTGGTGGGGTTTTTTTGGTTTGTTTGTTTGGTTTTTTTACTAGATAACTGAATAATAGTGTATTTAGAGAAAGACTAGACGTGTTCTGGTAGAGTGTCCAGCTGCAAAGATGTTGTATTCTAAACACCGTGTAAGAAGTTAGTGAGCTTTGTTCTCCTGCGCAGATGATGAACGAGGTGAGATTCTGGCAACGCAGAGACACCGTAGTGAAAGTAACCAAAATGAAAGCAGAAGCAAAGCCTTCATTTTGAAGGTCAGGAGTCACTTGAAATTGTGCTTTGATGAATGGGCTTCATAGTGGCATAATGCAGAGGCGTTGACAGAATAAAGCTAGCAAACATAACAGTTGCTTGTAGCTCTAAAGTGATAATAATAATAATAAAAACAAACTCAGTAGTCACTCATGCAATCGAGCTATTTGTCTGTGTCAGATGTTCCCAAGATACTCTTTCTGAGTGTTTTGCTTTGCTTTACGTAGCTCTAAAATCTAACGATAGATTGACAGGAGAACAGCGGAAAATCCTCCTGACTGAGTCTGTATCAAAGCACTTGTTAATTAATGTCTTCTTTTACTGTTTCTCTATTGCTGTCACTGAGAGTTGTGTGGATAAAGTGCCTGTAGACCAGGAGGCAAGTGTGGTTTCACAGGCACCATGTGTGCTTGTCTCCGGAGTGTAAAATGGGAATAGCCTCATGAAATCGATAATATAATTGATGCAAATTTATGAAATCTGAATTGGGCCATTAGAGATTAATTCACGCATGATCTGAGTGATGACAGTGAAGATGGACGCAGAGTTTAATGTAAACTTTGCACTTTTCTTGTTTTAGCACGGTTGTAGTAGCATCCTCCACACTGGGCATGACTGCTCCTCGTCTCTTGAACTTCAGTAACTGCAGCACCAAGAGCTTCTGGTCACCCTCCTTTACAGCCTCCTTTGTTTTGCCATTGTGAGTGCGTGGTGCACACTACTAAACCAGTGTGCACATTTAGCTAGGACAAGTACAGCTTTTCTAAGACCTGTCTTTGCTATCGCTTTTGTACGTATTTATTGGTTTGTGTGATGTGACTGATGCCGTTAAAGGGAACACAACTTACGTATGCACATCTAAACCTGAAGGTACCGTTTGTAAGATCAGGACCTTTGAGGAGAAAAAGCGTATTTTTAATGCTTATAAATAATAAATTTTCGACTGAGAATTTTAAATCTCAGCATGTGGAGTTTCTCGATGCGACTTTACGGTAGAGTATGTTGGAAAGAGGGACTTTAAAATAGAAAAGGCGACGCTTTAATAATTAGTGTAATGATGAATTTCAGTGTATTGTACTCTAATCATCTTTTTTCTTTGTCGTTAGTCTGATTTATAATCAAAAAGCATACCTAAAGCTATAATATTTTCTACACTTCTAAGTGCTAATGTGCTAAACTGTTCTAATGCTGTATTAGTACTTATTTCATCGTATGCTGTTGTGAAATACTCCTGAGATTAGGCGGTGTTCAGACACCAGAGAGGTCAAGCACTGTGTTAAAAGCTTGGGCCATTCTTTTTATATTACTGCAATAAAGAATATATTCATTTCATTTATATTACCACTTGGCTCTCATAAAAGGTCAGTTTCAGCTGAATGTACAATTACTTGCAAATGGCAAATCTTATAACAAGTGATCAACAATAAAAGCTTTTCTGGGCAATTTGTCTTTAAAATTACTACCTGCCATTTCTTTTCAATGACTTGAGCATCTTGCAGTACCACTCAGAGATCTCTGTCTTATTCCCCACGATACATGTAAGAAAACTGTGCATACTAATCTTCCTTTCTGCTTAGTAAAGTAAAAATGCATAATTACATTAAAGTTTCTAGTTGAAATAACAAGCTTGGTGCTTAAAACTCCATTACGGTATCAAAGTATCAGCACTCCCATTAGTAGCAAAATGAAATTACGTTTTCAATGAACTATGACCGTATGCTCCCCTTCGTACCTGGTTAATGGGTGCTGTCTCCCTGGGAAGGGAACCTTCATTCTGTGGTTTTGACTGTTCATACTACTAGGCATAATTATTTTAGCAGCTTAAATATGTGTAAAAGAATTAACACTTCTCCACAAATTCCTAAGAACAGCATATAAAGGTTGGTGTTTAAAGGCAGAGTAGTTATTATGCTAAACAGAGAGAATACATTACAAGATGCAAAAGGAATTTGAAATGTGTTGCAGATGGTAGGAAAACACACGCCTGGCAAAAATCTTAGCACTTTATTCCTCTGTATGTAAAAACAGTCTCATACCTACTGCAAACTAGGGTTTGCTTTCTTTACTACTTACAGCTACAGAGCTCCTGCACGCATCCAAAACATAAGCTTCCCTATTATGAAATCTTTTAGCTCTCGTTACAGGAGGCTGTCACGAAGACCGACGGCTCTCTCCGATGAGCTGTTTTCGGCTAACGTGACCTTTTCCTTCCAGCAAAGTGAAACAATGGTACTTTATTGTGTTGAGCGATCGCAAAGCACAGAAGACACACAGCGTTTGAAGGCAGGTGCCGCGAAAGAGACGCCTGCGCTCCTGCTGACTGCAAAGGCGACAGCAATTCGGGCTCCGGTGGGTAAGCAAAGTCGGGGGTTATTAATAGCGGCGGGAGAGTTCGCGTCCCGCCAGCCCGCTGCGGAAACCCAGGTGCCCAGGGGGATGCTCTGCAGTTCGGTCCCAGCCCCGGGATGGAGACCCCCCGGCCCCCAGGGCTTCGGACAGGAGCTGTTTTCTGTCAGAAAGAAGCGGCAAGGGCTGATACTCGTAGTGCAAACAGCAAATTGCTCTCCGGCTCTCCTAGCCTGCGAGGTCTGTCACTTTGTGCTTCTAATGGCCTTTTAACCGCGTCTCCAGCTGAGCAGCAGATGTAAAGGGTATGGAGCATCCCGAGCTGGTTTTTTTTTTTTTTTCCCCTCCTGAAAAAAGCATTTCTACAGATGCTCGACTAACAATGGAGCATCGGACCTGCTCGCTGACCTGTTGGATTTAAAATAGCAGGGCAAATCTCCCGAAATAAGTGGAAGTCTTGACTGCTTTTAACAAGTGCCTTGTAGGACTGTTACATTAAATTAGGTACGCTTACAGAACAACACAGTCGTATCTGTGAGTGTGCACGTGTGTGCTTGTGGGGGTAAAATCACGGCTTTTACCTGGAGTGACCTCAAAGTCACACTTAAGCACTGAAAGAGCTAGAGAAGCTGCACATTGCCAGGATAGGTATTCGCAAACCAGGTTGAAACTTTGTTTTACGGGCCCCGTCTGAAAAACACATGTGCAAAAACACAGGAATGCAAACATATGCACAATAAAAAAGCTACACAGGCCTCAGTTCATGTATGTCAGAAAGATCAAAGGCTAAGTCGGCCACGCTAATCCTACTGTTTGGGGAGTCCGATTAGTTCAAGCCTGATGCTTGACTGAGCAGTAGGTAATACACCCTGCCCTCTTAAGTTAAGAGCGAGACCTCTCTGTTGCCAGAAACAGATTCTTTGTCAGTCTCCACAGCTGTAGCTCTCGCCATGTCTATGATGGTAGCCACATATTTCTCTGATATATTTGGCCGTGTCCCTCTGACTTGTGCGTTGAGTTTCTAACGTACCAGAGGCTGTGGGGACACCCATCTAGCTTTTGTCTGAGTTCGTCTTGGAGGGAAGTCAGTGCATGGGATGAAGCTTTTGCACATCTGGGTGTCAGACTGTAGTACGGTATAGTGTGAGGATGTATGTGGATACTGCTATGGTTGTGAGAACTATGGAAGTGTGTAGTAGTGCTCCAGATCTGGTAAAATATAGTCTGTGAATGCCTCCCTGCAGTTCTCATGTCGTATGTCTGCGGTTGGCTTTTGAGTTACGGTATCCCTTACGACCTTGGAGTTTTCCTCCGAGAGCCTATAAGCAGTAATTAATACAGGAAACTAAAACGGCTTTCTTAAACAGAATTATTTTTTAAGAAGTGAAGCATAACATTAGGGAAAGGATCTTTATGCAGAGTTATCCTACCAAAAGTCCAGTGATGCTGACTGATGGTCATTGCCAAGGAGGCTCCTACCAGGTCCTGTGTACGTTTCCTGTAGGTTCCTTTGAGTTCAGGATTCAATTTCCTGTCTTCAGGAAATATTTCTCTTGGAGCTGCTCTTGTCTAAATTTCATTCTTCTGATGATATCAATCAAGTTGTAGAGGTGACATTTTGTATAAAGTGTTGGTGTTTATAGTTGCAGCATCTGAATCTGGAGCAACCATTTCTCTTGCCCAGTAGATGCCACGTGGATCTGTGTTTCACTTTTGGATAGTCTTTTGTGAAGGTAGCAATGTGTGGCTTTGGAGTCCCAATACGCAGCCCGAGATAGAGGTAGTGAGGCTAGCAAAAACCTGACTCAGAGAACTGTGGAGAGAATATAGGGTAGGGTGAATTGTTGGAGAAGGGACTGTTACTGGAATATGAATGAAACATCAATGGGAGTACTTCTTTGTCTCATTGCTTGAGTTACTTGGCATTCAGTGTGTTAGGTATTGAGACCTTTCACACAGTTAAAGCCCTAGAAGGAGGGGGAAAAGACTGGAAAAGTGCTTTTATGCTTTCATGCAAGGATTTGGATGAATAGGATGCAGAAGAGGGAGGGAGCAGAGAAGCTCCATTTCTTCTTCTTTTTTTTTTTAATGCCCCACTTGGTTTTCATCTGTACACTCTGTAGATTTCTTCTTTTTCTCACCATCTAAGTGGTTAAACATCTCATCTCAAGCAAGATTGTGGCGACCTGACTGTTGGTGCTCCAAAATGGAAAAAGTTCTAATCAACATGTATTGGCGTTTCTATTGTTGAACGGTTCCTTCAGAGCTTGTTGCTCTGCTAAGTGGGCAGTTCTCAATAATTCAGGCTCAGTATCTGATATGTTATTGTTTCATTGCAGAGAGAACATTGCAGGTTTTCCACAGTTCTGTCTCTCATCATGATTTTACGTAACTGTGCTCCATAACCTGGGAGAGCAGACTATGAGTTTCTTGCTTACACTGCCTTTAAACCTAAAAAAAAGTTGTAAAAGGCTGAGGTCCAGGCTACTGAAGTATGTTCCCGTTTAAACCTCACTTAACTGCATGGGAGTTGGCTGTCAGCAAATTTGTGTGTTCGCTGTTCCTGCCTCTGACTGCTTCCCTGGCATCAGATCTAGCGGCCTGACACTCCAACCTGGATTAGCGAGCTGGTGTGATAGCTAACCCACCAAAAAAGCTCTTGACATTACTCAAGCGGGTATGTGGGAACGTGTGCCTGAAGTCATGGTGAGATAGTGGGGCTCACCATTTGATGGTGGCTTTCAGGTAGATGTCTTACAACTATGATGAAACTGTAAGAGGAAAACTGTCCGTCTTTTCTCACGTAGCCGCAAAATGCAATGTGGCAGTAGTATGGTACTCTTACGGTATAACTGAGGAGAAGCTACCAGCACGTGAGCATTCCAGGGTATTGTCGCTACTTTTGCACTTGGCTTTCTAACTGCGTCACTGAAATTTGACAAGCCATGCTGGCAAAGTCATCTGTTCTCCAAAACTGAAGGAGCTGAACACCTGCCTTGCCTGGGATGAGGGATCACATTGAGAGTGCGTCACTACCTTAGGGAGACTCTCTGCTTGTTACCATGTCAATGCATGATAGTTAATGTGGTCAGTTTAGTGGGTGTCTGCTGGTTTTATGGCACGTGGAAATTTGGGTCTTATGAGGCAAATGGATGGGATTATTAGGCCACAGATTTATATACTGCTATTTATGGTTGTTTTCATGTTTTAAATCTTTTCTACACCTGAGGGTGCCCATCCCCGCTATATGCAGCTTTGTCATATAAAATAAAATAGCGCTTATAGTAGCGCTGAAATAAAAATTGTTAAAAGCAGTGGCAGAACACTTCTTCGCGTGTCCTAGGTATCCAGTTGTCAGTCAGCAGACTTCAGAAGCTATTGCACAATTTTTAGATGTCTTTTCGTTTCTGAGTACCCTCCTTTTTAAAACGTGTGCTGGTCCCTAAGAAGCTTAGACAATGCAGTGACAAATCAAAGGCAAGAGGTGATGAGCAGCCGGTGTCCAGTGGCTAAACCTGATGTGTGTTCTATCTTCTCTTTTAAACTGACGTGATGTTTCGCCGAGAAAGGAGCTGTAAGTACAAACAGTGACTGCATCTTACTTAGTTACAGAAAATTGATTCGTGGCATAAACACGTAATATAAATATTTATTTCTCTGACATTAGCTTTTGGCTTTACACCTTTAACATACAGGATAATACTGCATATGAGCAATTTCAATTCCTTGGGTGAAAATAGCTATATATCATTTTGTCTGTCATCCTTATCTGCGTTGTAGAGAAATACGGAAAATACCTCTTGAACAGTTTCTGACTCAGACCGTATTCTCTTCAACCAGTTAGAGTCATTGCAATTTGCAGTATTCTTACCTGATCCAAACTTTGTGTGACATGCATGTATTCAACACAGTTTCAGAAATGTAAAAGAAGATGCCAAAGCTGACCTACAGTAGAAACTTCTTTAATAAAACCGCCGCCTTTATTTTGTGAAGTAGTCCATCCTCTGCAGGCAGTCCAGCTGGAAAAAAAAAAGCAGGGAAGACAGATCACGCTAATCAAAATTGCAAAATAAGTTTTGTTGGCTCAACAGAGATTTAGGTGTTTCTCAGCAGAAAATCAAAATCTAATTTTTAAATGAAGATATTTTAAAGAATGGTGCAGGGGAGGTTTATTTATTGAACTGGTGAAAAGCTGGGAGCAATATTCCTTGACCGCTGCTGTTCCAAGGTGGTCTGTCGTGCTGGCTATGGGCTGGCAATGAGCACTGTTGACTGAATACCTGGAACATATGTAAAATGCGTTGATTAAATACAAACACCTGTCTTTGCAATGTACCATGGCTGATGAAGTGAAAGGACTCCCAGAAATGGCTTCCTGAAACTGAATGCTGAAATAGTCGTTAGCTTGCTCTTAAAGCTGATCTTCAGAAGTCCCATACTGTTCTTTGAATGACAACTCCAAAGCTTCTTTCTTCCTTAATTACTGAGACGTCATANCATACGTAAAATGCGTTGATTAAATACAAACACCTGTCTTTGCAATGTACCATGGCTGATGAAGTGAAAGGACTCCCAGAAATGGCTTCCTGAAACTGAATGCTGAAATAGTCGTTAGCTTGCTCTTAAAGCTGATCTTCAGAAGTCCCATACTGTTCTTTGAATGACAACTCCAAAGCTTCTTTCTTCCTTAATTACTGAGACGTCATACTAAAAGCCGTGTATAAATTGGTCATAATCAGATTGGTTGTGGGGCATGTGCACGCTTCTGCTTCTGGTTTTTTGAGTTAAAGTCCCCCAAACCTGATTTCTGCCCGTCTATTGACACTGAATGCAGCTGATGGCAGATTTTGATTGGGAGTTAATTGCAGGGTTTTTTACAAAAGTAAGTAAACCAGTGAATGATCAAAATTTAAAATTACAAATTAATTGTGTGAAGCACTGAAGAAGAAAGGACAGTCCTGTCTGCAAAAAGCTTCCATTTTATATTTATGCCAGTATTTCTTTATGAGATTTACACAGTTGTAATGTCATAGTTATGTATATACTGTTTAAATATTTTTCTATTATGTAAACAACAAATGTAGTACAAATAAATAATGCTGCTTAATTTTTTAATTGTCCTCTTAAAGGACACCAGCTTCGTATCCCACTGAGATTACTCCAATAATTGATGGATCCTTTGTGGAAGTATCTTTGTACCTTGTTAATTAGTAATTTAGAGTCTGACTTTGCTTTTTAAAGCAGCTCCAGCTGGATACGCTAAATCATTGTCTAGAGCACGATCTATGCGTGGTACAGAAACTGGCCAAACCACAAACTCTTTGCACCGTGTATACCAAAATCTGGTTGTTGGCGAGTACTTAAACACATAAACATAGGTCATTGCTCAAGTGGAGCTTTTCCATATCTGATGAATGGATCTAAATTGCTCTTCTCTCACGATTTGCCCAGGAGACTGATGCCTTCTCTTCAACTAAGAAGAATGCACAGAAGTATTATGTCCACGGTGTGTGGACATAGGTACATACATTCATATATCCGTGTACCCGAACAAGAACTTATGTTCAAAAAGGCTGCTGAAATTGTATCGTATACTAGACAGCTTTATTCCAAGGTATATTATAACACTGTGGATAACTTTTGCTTTACAAGTGAGGTCCGATTTTCCTTTTAATATTTGCATAGTTCTCCTTTCATTGTTAGTTTTTGCTTCTTTGAGTATTCTGGAGTAACTCCGTTTTTCTGGTGACAGGATGGTCGTTGCCATTACCTTCATGCTTAACGGACCTCTCAAGCTAAATCTGCTTTTGACAGAAGAGGAACCTCTGCAAAATTTCCCTGCCCTTTTTAGGTGAAACACCAGCAAAAATCAAACTCAAGATGAAGAAAATTCTATGGTTAAGAGCAGATTCATCCAGATTTTAGTCTGTAATGCTGAGCAAATCTGATGCAGGTCCATAAATTTCAGTTGGGCTAAAGAATCACACACGTAACTTTGCTGTTGATTTATATACTTCTAGGGTTTTTTTAATAGTCCTTTCAACGTCATTATTACAGTTATTGTACAGCACAGACAATAAACCTTTCTAGAAAGATGAATGGAGTTGGCAAATTAGGATCATCATCATTTTAATGGCTGGTACATAAGTGCTAATCTTTTTGTTCCATTCTGTGGCTTGCCTGATGTTGGGAGCTGATCAAACTGTTGCATGCAACGGCTGTTCGGATGAGTCACGTGGAAAGGACTGATGCAGCAGAATAAAACTTCTCAAAACGGTGCTTAGAGTTTCTATGCCTTTGTGTTAATTCCACATAGAGATACAGAGGTACAATCTTAATTAGTTTAAAATGGCAAATATGAGATATTTACGATTTTCGACAATAAGCATCTTGGGAAGATGATAGTAACAGCTAGCAGCCACATTTCCTGATTAATAGATGTTTATATTTTTGACACTCTCATATGAAAGGCAAATTTGTAAACATTACTACTGTTTATTCCACAAATATTTGTGTCATTTTTATTTCACCTTGCTGTCATCTGCAAGTGCTAATCGTTTGGACTCCTTTGGAGCAAAGGTGTTAGATATAGCAGGAAATCAATATTCGAACAAATTTTTATTGAGAAAACACCTTGGTCGGTCTAATTTTACAAGAGCGCTGCATGCACGCCTTTCAACAGTGAGGAGTTAATTTGCAAAGGCAAGCTAAAAAATATATTCAGAATATTTTCTCAGTTGCTTCTGGAGGACCCCTCTCTTTCCTTTTCTTTCTAAGTCATTTGTTCCTGTTCCGCCCAGAACATTTCATGTTTATGCTACACAGACACATACATACCTCCACATTTCAAAAGAAGAAAAGATAACAGATAATTAATGTTTTTAACATTACTTGTGTTTGCTGGAATACATACTGCTTCCACAAAGAGTTAAGCCGTCACTGTATTTACTGATACTGCCCCTTATTTTTAGGCAGATTCCTGCCTTGCAGGATGAAACTTTCTTACAGATGCTTAAGGCTACAGCATACACTGCACGAGGAGAGTTAGTCACAACAGCTGAGTAATCGGCCAGTGATTCTAACTTAGGAGAAAAGTCCTGTGAGCGATGCTGGTAAACGAGTGAGTTGAGTCCTCACTCCTCACCTTTTGGGAGAACATCTCCAAGGCTCTTTTTGGAGGGATGCATATGATCTTTCCTTTTGAAGTGATTCCACTGTGCATAAATAATAGCATGTTCACTAAGCCCGAGAGGGTGTTTGTTTTATGTGCCTGTTTGTTAGCGCACTGGAGGAAACTGTTTTGAAAGAGCTGAAACTTTCTCTCCGGCTCCAGTTCAACAAGTGCATAAATATATTTGTGTAAGGTAATTACTGAAAAACAGACTGAATCTAGCATCCTGGATCTGCAACCTATCCTATAAATATGTGGGGTTTTTTTTTTAAGATTAATACTATAAAAACAGTAAAAAGTATTCCATGGAGAGTCAGCGGCAGAAATCTTGGTGTTCTCGGCTCAATATGAAGCTATTCTCCTTCTAAGGTGTTCCGTTCTCTACAAGAGAGAGGTCTTGAGCATCCTGTGGGTTCTGTCTGTTTCCGCTAGAAGTTTTATTTGCTCTCTAAGCCTAGATAGAAACTCAGCAGTGGGAATAACAGCTGCTTTCAATTTTTCTCCTGGGGAAATTGCCTGACTTCAGAAACACCTTAGAAGGTTGCAAACGTATCGCTGGCCAACAGGCACAAAATAATTTGATATGAAACTGAGTTCTAAGTTGCTGTTGGAAACCACCAAGATAATGAGTCAGTTTCACAAAAAATAGGTTGATTATTTTTTTAATTGGGCCGCTTTTCAAGAAATCCAAGGGCTGCTCATCAAAATGCAAGAGGTGTTCCAAAATATAAGTTTAAGGAAATGAACTCCTAACGAATGCTATATACCTGACCTGATGAATCTATTGATTGTACACTGCTGACCTTCACGAGTGAGTTTTCCTACATCTTCAAGTGTCTTCTCGTGTGAAAAACAACACAGACATCCATTCTAACAGTATATAAATATGAACTGAAGTAAACCCTTAAAATGAAACTTTTAACAAGACCAAAAACATTTTGGCAAGATTATTTTGGGGAACAGTTAAAATAAATCAGAACAGCTTTCCTTTGTGATTAACACCACTACATTCTCATTCATTCAGGACATTATATTCATTCAGGACTTACGCAGCAATTTTCAGAGGAGCTTTGTAACAACAAAATGAGAAGAGCCATAAAAGACACAGAACTAATAATATATTTGATTTTCAGAGAAAGCAGGATGCAGAGTGAGCTAGGAGGACGGGGGTACATCTGCATTCAGCTTGCTGCAGAACCGTGATGTAGACAGATGTCGGAAATAAAGAAGCGTTTCTCATGCAGTTACATAGATATAACGATGACTGAGGAGGTGGATATTTGGTGGAATGATGATGGGTGGACTTAAAAGGCTTTCTGAGATTGTTTTCTTGCTTTCACTTTAAGTATTAATTCTCTCCTTATTGCTGTCAGTCCCCAAAATAAAGCTGGAATCAAACCTCCCTTGCTAAGGCTTTTGTAGTCGTTTCATAGGAGCTTAGATAATACTAAACTCAAAAACGAACATGACACATTTATCACCTGTCTTTGACTATACGTTCCTGAGTGACCAACAACTGCATCAGTCCCTTCCCTTAGTCTCTTCCCTTTCCCTTCCTTAAACATCCCATAAGTTTTCAAGATCTGCACAGCCCCCTTAGCACAGTTCAGAAAGTTTGACAGAGTCTCAAAATGCTCTTCCCTCTACATCCATCTTAGAAGGAGTCCTTTACCTCTGTAGACAGTTAACCCCGTTCCGTGTGCACAGCATTCTGGGGAGACAAGTTTCTTTCCTTGACTTATTTTTTGTTTCCTGTTAGATACAGCAGTCTCATCAGCTGATCCTTCTCCTCAGGCAGTCATAGGAGTAGCTGACTCAGTGTCCTCTGGTTTTCGCTGACTAGGTTACTAGAGTTCCTTCACCTATATTGTTTCCCTGGTCCTTGCGAGATTTTATGGTTAATTTGTGTTGCTTTTATTAAAAAGATAATCTGTCAGTAAATACTCGGTAGCTTCACTCCATGCCGCTTTTTTTCCAGTTGCTCCGTCTTTTCCTTTTTTTTTTTTTTGTAAAATTATCTTAGTATTCTGCTTATTCAACTCCAAAATGTAGTTTTATATGCCAGTTACTGCAAAAGAGGTATCACTGAGTGGGGTCTTCGTACATTGATGATTTAGCCTCCTTTCAGTGCATCTTCTGTCAGCCTCTGCTGGGAGTACTTTTTTACCTTGTCAGGCACAGGTTTGGTTTTGTCTGTGTTTCAGGAATGATCTCTTCATACGTGAGTATGATCCGTCATTGCAGCTTTTCCTGACTGATGGATACACTGCGACTTTAACCAAAGTCTTATGTCAAAACTGTTGGATTTTAGTAGGGCCGGGACTTCTTTCTTTGCCCAGATTTTTTTTTCCTGGACTGCTTGTTTTGGGAGGTTTTAGTTATTTGCTCAATAGTTAAACCAATAGGCGAGAAACTTCTTATCCTTGGCAATATGGAGGGAAGAGGAGTCCCTTCAGTCTTTGTGAAGAAACAAAGTGTTGAGGAGCAAAAGCACGAGGCACGTGAGTTTTCTTCTGCAGAGCTATGCGGAAGTAGAGGAACACGATCCAAAACCAGCAATGTCTGCAGGAACAAAACAAGCAGTAACTAAAGTCATCTTTTGTAACCTTAGTGTGTGTGTTACTATAGCAATTTTGCTTAAATTTTTACAGCACCAGAATCTTGTTTACAAACTCTGATTTATACTCGATCCCCGAATTTTATTCTTAGACCATGACACTTAAAATCAGTAAGTTCCCATCCTTTGTTGAAAGGCATCTGAAAAGCCATGCAGCCCACTTGCAAATGATGTGGAGTGGCCCAGGTCGGGATGTCCCGGCTGACCTGCAGATCAGTAGCCCCAGGCTGGCCGAGCTGGCATACATACATACGTAAGCTGTTTCTGAGCTTCACAGAATGTCAGGAATTTAACCTTAAAAAAGCCCTTAAGCACTCCTGTGCAGAATATCTTTACTTAGATTGCATAATAGCACCTCTCGTCTTATGCAGTAGTTGGATACTGCGTGGAGAATAATGCTGCGCCCAGTAGAAGAGGATGTTAGGATCAGTCTGAATTTGGATAGGAAGTCAAATGAAGATGTTAGGAATGAGAGGTTTATTAATTTTTTTTTTTCCTCATGTTCAAAGGAGGGAGAAGTGTTAATAGCAAACAGCAATACAGATGTATTTTACTTCTCGATCATCAGCACTTTGGGAAGAATATAGACGAAGGACAAAGGAAAAAAGCGGGAGCAAGACAGAAGTGGTGGGATTTGTTGAAAAGGCACTGTCTCTGTCACCCTGCTGTAATCAGAAAAGTCAAAATCCGCTTCAGAATACAGGAATAGAAAATGACAGTTTGCTAGATTGAAGCCTGACAAAACTGCCATGAAAATAAGCTAGCTCCAAGCAAAACACTGCTCATGTACCATTTACCATGATGTTGACTTTTAAGATAAAAAGTACGATACTGTGTTTGGGGAGTGGAAAATTAGTTTTTTCATTAGCATGGCAATTTTTAATGTCATCATTTCATAATTACTCTACCAAATTTGGAGCAGAGACATCTAGCATTGCCAATAGCTTTTTCATCCTGTTGAATAACACTGAAAAATAATCAGCATAATCGAATCCAAATGTAAAATTAATATGAAATTGCCAAAGCTTTGGCTTTTTATGTTTTAAACAGACACATGAGCTTTGAAAAAAGCTTCATCAGGAAAAAAAAAAAAAAAGTAAATGTTCTCTTTTTATTACCAAAAGGAAAAAGGTGGAGGTTTTGACCCAAAGAAGACAGTTTCAGAATAATGCATTAAATAAGCCGTTGCTACGTAAAGGTGTTGAACACCAAAGGCAGATGCAACCTCAGTCTAAATCAGGACTGTGCAAGCACATAGTGTGTGGCACCACAGGGCTAGCTGATCTGCTTTCTGCTACTTTAATCTTCATCTGCGTGAACTTTATTTGTTGACATTTCTTATGTTAACTGTGTTTTTAGTAACAGTGAATAAATCAAAATTTTAGGGGAGAAACACCAAAACGCTTTTTTTAAATTGTGTTTAAAAAAGAAAGAATTTAACACGGTAGCATATTGTGATTATAACCTGAACCCATGCGATGTGGTAAGTATTGCATCAGCAAAATTATTCTTAGGCTATCTTTTGGGGTTAACATTAAATCCTGGTGGTATTCCCCACCACCTTGTTTACCCATGACTAATTTGCCTTTATACCATGCTATAAAAAGTGCATGCTCAAGTACAGCTGTTTCAGTAACTCAGGTAGGCAGAACAGCCTGGACTTTCGCTTTTTGGCATCAAGCTATATACCCGTAGAGCAAGGGAACAGCTTATTTAAAAATGAAAAATCCACTTCCTGCTTGCAGAAATTTGGTAGTTATTGCTGATTCAGATTCTGGGCACAAACGATACATAAACACATACTGAACCAGGTACTGTGATCACTGTTGTTTGAAACTATTTCTTATACTACTATTCACGAGCAGATATTGGTAGAAAAAGCTTCACTCCGAACAGAAACAGAGCTGGAAAAAAGAAGTAGGAGAGGGAAATCTGTGAATTGAACTGAGGTGACGACTGTGTTTGTGTTTCTGTATGATGCTAGGGACAGGTAAAAAAGGCGGATCCAAAAAGAAATACGCTTGAAAGCCCACTGGCAATAGGATCAAATGGAAAGCAAATGGGAAATAAACTGGTCGGGGAAGGAGAAGAGGCGCTCCATAACAACGTACGGCAGCACGCAGAGGGGAGTGGAGGTGAAGGAAGCGGGATGTGGTACCTTCCCTTCGGGTGTGAGGCTTTAATTTGTTTTTGCTTGTTTTGCGCATAAATTCTGTAGAATTGTGTTTGCTTTTGGAATTCTCATCAGGCACAAATGCCCATCAGGCACAAGTGCTTTTTGGAGTATTTCTGACAGTATTTCTAGTCTCTGAACTTCATAGTTGTGATTCGTTCCTTCAAAAAATCTTCCATACGGTTGCTTTGATTCTCGTAATTAATCACTCTCACTCAATCAAGTAAGTTTTTCAAAGACTGAAATTGTTAAGTATAAGTTGTTCATGATCCCATAAAGAAAAGGCGACTGTAAAGGTTTTGATTCTTGATACACATTCCTGCAATGAAGAGAACATGACTCCCGAAAAAAGAACAAAGATAGGGTAGGGGATCTTTTTTAATACATTCATAATGTGTTAAGATGCCAGTCCGTTTCCAAATACTTGCAAAATCGTGGAACTGATTTATTCAAGATGGAATTCTGTATTGTGTTTGTGAGGTGCATATATATGTGTGTAGCTCTGTATAGGTGGTTAAAGCAAAACTGTTCATTTGCTGACATTTGTGAAACATTTTTTTACTATGCATGTGAGATCGAAGGGTCTCAGTGTACGAAATAACATGTGATACTAGAAAACAGAAAAGCAAGCAAAATTAAAAGTGTTGTTCCACCCGGGAATGAAGGCTGGCGTGGAGGCTGTAATCCAAGCGGTTTATTGCGTGCAAATCCTATAGTCCTCTTATATAGCACCTATGCATGCGTAGGTCTCCTAAATTGGAACTTAAAAGGACTTTATGCAAAATTTAGATCCTAAAAACCTAGAGAGCAGTCGAGGCAGCTTCTTCTCAAGAACACGATGACCTCTGTAAAACCCCCCTGCCCCAAACAATTGCATTGCCTGTTTTGGGGCAGAAACTTCAACTTGCTANAAGGGTCTCAGTGTACGAAATAACATATGATACTAGAAAACAGAAAAGCAAGCGAAATTAAAAGTGGTGTTCCACCCGGGAATGAAGGCTGGCGTGGAGGCTGTAATCCAAGCGGTTTATTGCGTGCAAATCCTATAGTCCTCTTATATAGCACCTATGCATGCGTAGGTCTCCTAAATTGGAACTTAAAAGGACTTTATGCAAAATTTAGATCCTAAAAACCTAGAGAGCAGTCGAGGCAGCTTCTTCTCAAGAACACGATGACCTCTGTAAAACCCCCCTGCCCCAAACAATTGCATTGCCTGTTTTGGGGCAGAAACTTCAACTTGCTAGCCATTAGGCCACTGAGACAGAGGAGTGCTATTCTCCTGTGTATGTTTATCACGCAAAAGGAGGTGTTCAGAAGTTTGAACCCCAACTGTATTTAGGCATCTACTTCATCAGGTTTATGTGCGCTCCTGTACCTGGTGTTTTGGCACGCGGCTACCCTGCAGTTTCCCTTCGAAGTGTGTAGATTTCTGTGGTCTGTATGTTTTCTTTTTTCTTTTTATAATACATGAAAATAAAATATAAAACATATGTGTCTTTTTTCCCCATTGTAGTTATTTGTAGTCAATGGAGAAGGAAAGACTTCTAATTAAGGTGTTCTGCATCATTCCCTGGAAGGATTCAGAGCGTGTACCTGCCTTAGCATTTGGGTATGAATTAGGAATGTGCTTTTGAAGTAAAGCTCCCCCTTGTCTCTCCTTGCTGTGCTTGGAGTCATATCACAGAGCGGTCCTGGAGAATACAAGGTGGACTTTTTTTTTTTGGGTAACCAGAAGATGTGCTCCAACCGTTACCGAATATTCAAATCCACAGGCCCACATCAGAATGGCTCCACAGCATTTGATATGTATAGTGTGGAAGTCAGGTTCTCATCACCAGTGTTTTACCCTAAGGGTTTGCTCCTCTTGCACTGCACTGTTTGCTGATCTAGATACAAGCAAAGATTTCTTCAAAGCTTTCTGTCTTTTAGCTACAGGGTGAGTCTGGGTCCTCAGCACAGGCGGTCTGAATCACTCTGCTGCAGTGAGGTGCCTGAATTAGAGGCACTGACATGTTCACGTTAGCTGTCTAGAAGTAGGCGATATAAATACAGTTCATAGCGTTCATATCATAAAACAGAGCAGGGCAGTGCAGGCAGCAGCTGCGTGTCACTTCTTACTTCAGTCCCCTTCAGCGAGTTGTTCTTCCTGGAGGTGAGCGCGCTGAGGATTGCACCCCATCTGTGCTAATCCAGGTCTTGACTCTTGTTTTAGAGAGACATGATACTATTACAAAAAATAGGAACCCACAGAAAACAGGCAAAACCTCCTCTTTTTTTTTGAGACACGTCCTTCTCCACACTTGCGTTGAGCAGTTTGTAATCATTCGGCCAGTGCGAAACAAATCGTTTGATCTTGTACTGGGGCTGTTAAGTAAAACATCGAAATTGTTACTAGCCTTAACTCCTGTTTCCGAACTTGTTCTCTCGAAAACTATTTGGTAAGTCTTGTTTCACTGTCGGTTTAGATATTATTCCTCCCTCCGAGAAAACGCGGACCTCCCAATTCGTGCAAAGAATAGTTTACCAGTGCACATTTCTCATGTCAAGGCCATAATAAATCAAGTACAGGATGGTACAGGCTTTAGTGATGCACTTTTCTATAACTTACTGATTCTCGTAAGCTTTTGTAGCATATATTTCTAGTTAAAACACTTAAAAATGCTACATTAGCTCATATGTAGGACCAAAAAAAAAAAAAAAGACAGTATGCTAGCGTATTATTAGAAATTTAGAATTGTAACATCAAGCATTAAAAATTTGGAGAATTAAGACTGTTGCAGGAGCTTCAGTTTAGCTCCTTTGTATGTATGAGTAAAGATCGTTTAGGCAGTGTAATAATGCACAAATCCTCGTACATGATCAACGGTGCTTATGCAATTAATCATTTTCTTTGTCTTATACTAGATTTTATTCGAATTTTGTTCTTAAGACAAGACTATAAATATTCTCATAGCCTCTTCTCATATAACTACCACATCTGGAAACTTAATTAAACTCCTTTATTTTCACAGTTCTTTCTGAGATGTTGTTTTCCTTTTGCAGGTGGGAAAGAAACGTATTTTTAAAGTTTCAGATGCTGAGCTTGTGTTATAAGAGTACTTACCAGTTTATACTTTCAGAGCATCACTAACACTGATTTCAGCTGAGGTCTCCAAGTAGATCTTCTGCATATCAGGCTCCATTGTGATGAAGTGATTAATTTAAATGGAGAATCGTTTGTGAAAGTTTGGCTGAGATGCAGGCAACTATAGCAAGAAGAATGGTACAATGCAGTTCTCCCTGGAAATGCTCTCTCCGTCACACTCATGAGATTGTCCTTTCTCTAACTGCAAGTCTCATCTCCATTCACTAAGCACTTTCCAAGTTTAGAAAAAAAAAAAAAAAGAGTTTTGTCCTGCAGACTGAATAATACCGGGTCTCGCTCGTTCTGAATCCAGTTTAGTCCTATACCATTTGCCTTTGTGATGCATGTGCACGCAGGACAGAAGGTATGGTTTTACTGTATGAATGTTTCATTTCCTGACTTTCATAATGATATTTAAACATAACTCCTTAGATGTGTATAAAAGTTACAGTGAAGATGCCTGAATTTAGACTTCCTTATTGCCACGTAATCTTTCTGTATAAAATTCACTCCACATCTGTCTCGCTGTGGTCTTTGTTCTGCCCAAATCACATCTTGGTTCATTAAAAGTCCTTTATAGACCCTTTGTATTGTGATACTTTTCCCTGATATTCATATAGCAGTAGCTTAGAGTTGTATTAAAGTGGACAAGGAATATGATGACATTCATTGAAAAATGTGGGATATGCTGCACATTCAAGTATTTTGTGACTTTGGGTGGTTGATAAAACTGGGTGATTTGCTTCAAATTGTACTGAAAACAGCACCGTTGGATACAGTACGGCACTCTTGCTTTATGAAGGTTAGGAGGCACCTTACAAGGACATTTAATGGGAAAACAGATGGTGTACAGTTTGATTCTTTTGAGCATCTGAGTGGGATTCAGGTCCATACATGCAGGGAGAGGATGGTTTGAGGTTGGACTCACAGTTCCTCTTTGTGAAGCCTGCTCTGCTCCAAGACTGTTTGTCGCTAGGGGACCAAGAGAAAACTAATGAGAAAACAGATTTTGCAAGTGGAGCACACTTATCAGCAGGAAGACTGGGGAAGGCACAGTTGAAGAATGAATGTTTGGTTTATGCCTGAGCTCTTCCAGAGAGGGATAAAACATAGTTTGTTCACATCAAGTGGCAGCAGCTGAAGTACTGCTGTAAGCGTATTGAAGTGCCAGGTTCATATGGGACGCAGACTTATTTTAAACACTCCACAAAAATGAGAACAATTCTTCAAAGTTGAAAGCTAAAGCATTCATTTATTTCAAATGTTTCGTTTAGAAAGATTTACTTTTAGTCGACTAGACTCTTTGTTTACTATTGAGTAGTTTATTATTGTTTCTGTTTCCTTTTGAGAGGTACTTCGGATATTGTACCGCAAAGTTCAGAACCTCCCTGAAAAGTCAGTGAGAGAGGGAAGTCTGGCTTATCTCCTCTTCCTCTTTGGTTAGTGAGGTTACAGCTGTGATTGAGTTACGTTAGATGGGCAAGTGGCAAGGTTTAGGAGACATACTATATTGCAGTACCCCGCATCCAATGTGTTTCACTTGGTACGAGCCTCTCCTCTATTATCAGATTACCACTTTTCCCATTTCACGTATCTGCTGTGAGACGTTTGTTTCCTATTATTATTTCAGCGTTGTGAAGGTTTTGTTTTCGAAGACCCCGGGAACATTTTTCATTATGCTGCAGTTTGCGGCTTCTGTCTGCGGCTCCATGACCTTGCACCAGCCAGCATTATGGTGTTGGTAAGAGATGTCACTCGTTGGCAACAAACGCCCCTCCTCCTCCTCCATAGTTTTACCTGTCTCCACAGCAACTGACAGCTCAGATGGATTTCCCAGAAGCAGATCTTTCGTGTTGAAGGCTTAATTTCAAAGCTTAATTTTAAATTCTAATTCTAAAATGTGTGCACTGCCCACATCTAATTCCATTTGTGCCTTCCCTCTGTGCTGGAAAAATTTCATCTTCGCTGTTCTCCCTCTTCTGTCTTCTGACATAATTGTCGTAGCTGGTGCCCTGGTAGATTTTAAGGAGCCTACTAGAGGCAAAAACCCAAACAAACAAAGCAAAACAGAATAAAAAACCCACCCTAACATGTTTTTCTCCTATTTAACTTCCATCCTCAATCCCTACAGTCACATATAATTGAATATAGGCAGAGTTTGCGTCATCATCTTGAAAAGACAGGACTAAATCAGACAAAACTAGATGGTCTACTCCAAGACATGCGTACAACAGACAGTATTCCTAAAATAAAATCTCAATCTAACATTTTCCAAATTAAAATTTCTTAATCTACTGAATCTTTTCAGAGATTAAGTACAGAAGCTTTTCCTTATGTTGATTCATTGTGGTCTTCCTTCTCTATACCTTTGCTAAGTATACCATCCTGTTAAAATTGTTGTGCAGATATTGTGCATCATAAGGTCGTATAGTAAATAATTTCTATTTTGGTCCATTTTCTTGTTACTTAATAATTCCTAAAATCACATTTTGTTTTTAACTGCTACTGGACTTGAAGAACAATAATCAAAAGGTTTAAATTGACTGTTAATACTAAGTTATTGGAGTCCACGATTGTTTATCTGCAGTTAGGGCTGTCCTTTCTTGCCTTGCATATACAGTACTTTGCAAATAGCTACTTTAAATATAATCTGTCATCTTTTTTGCCAAGTGACTCAGTATTGTGAGATCTTTGTACAGCTCTTCGAAGGCAGCTTTAGTTCTTCCTGTTCCGGTTAATTTTTTATCATTAGACTTTCTCTTCACTCGTCATGGGGTATTTGAAAGGGCCAGTTGAATCTGGTGAATCAACAAATGGTTACAGGACTGGTGCCACAGCCGGGGATTTGGCTACTTAGGCCATGAGACTCACTTTGAGAAACCTGGTCTGCTGGGGGCTAATGGGGTCCATCTGTCAGAGAAGGAGAAGGGCATCTTTGGTCATGAGCTTGCCAAGCTGGTGAAGAGGGCTTTGAACTAAAGCTGCCGGTCAAGGGGAACCTCAATCCATCCCATTCCTGCTGGTTTGATACCAGTGCCAGCAATAGAGGCCCAGAGTCTGGTGAAGGATCACAGGTCAGCAGGAGAGCACCTGAAGTTCAGCACAAAGGAATTTCAGCCACTCCAGCCAGTAAGTCAGCTTGTTGGGGGCTCAACTGAAATGCATCTGTGCAAACACATGCAGCACGGGAAATAAATAAGAGGAATTAGAGATGTGCGTGTGCCTGCAGGGCTGTGATCCTATTGGCATCATGGAGATGTGGTGGGATGGCTGCCGTCACTGAAGTGTTGGAATGGAAGGATAGAGGCTTTTTAGGAAGGAAAGACAGGGGAGATGAGGAGGGGTTGTTGTACTCTACATCATTGTCCAGCTGGTGTGCATGGAGCTCTGTCTGGGGCTGGATGAGGAGCCGACCAAGACCTTATGGGTCAGGATTAAAGGGAGGGCAGGGGCGGGTGACATTATAGTGGGGTTCTGCCACAGGCCACCCGACCAGGAAGACCTAGTGGGTGAGGCTCTCTATAGACAGATAGGGGTAGCTCCAGGGAGACCTTATAGCAGCTTTCCAGTGCCTGAAGGGGCCTACAAGAGAGCTGGAGAGGGACTTTTTACAAGGGCAGGTAATGATAGGGTGAGGGGTAACAGTTTTAAACTGAAATAGATTAGCTTTAGATTAGATATTAGGAAGAAATTCTTGATGGCAAGGGTGGTGAGACACTGGAACAGGTTGCCCAGAGAAGTTGTGGATGCCCTGGAAGGGTTCAAGGCCAGGTTGGCTTTGAGCAACCTGGTCTAGTGGAAGGTGTCCCTGCCCATGGCACAGGGATTGGAACTGGATGATATTTAAGGTCCCTTCAAACCGAAACCATTTATGATTTTATGGTTCTGTGATTCTAAGATTATCCTCTTTTCTCAAATGCTAAAAAAATGAGGTTTAGTGGCATGAGAACCTGAGGGAGCTTGTTGGAAACTCTTATCTGTTGTGAATAGTGACCATTTATTTCTAACATGCTTCCTATCTGGTAACCAGTTATTAAGCCAGAAGAGACGCTTCCCTCTCCTCCTGAGATAGTCGGATCTAAGGCCCTTTGATGCACATTATAAGAAAGAAGGCTTTTGAAAATCCAGCTGCTCTTTGTAAGTTGGTTGTATCTTAGAAACACTTTTGTTTATTCTTTCAGAGAGCTAATAGTTTGTGAGAGATGACTTTTCTTGTTATAACGGATTCAACAATTTTCTGTTAATTTGATTTGATAGACAAAATTCTACTGGTATATCTGATAGAGAGGTTAGGATTCCTCTTTTGGTGTTTCTTAAATCCTGAGTGAGACAAAACCCTCCCTCTGTTCCAACTGCACCCTTCCTCCTGCACAGAGCTTGGTTTAACTGGCAAAACCAAGTGTGTTACGTGCTTTCCCGTGTTCTAAACTGGTCTGGAGTGCAATGCAAGTTGTAGGAAAGAGAGAACCAGAGATGCCTGAAGAATTATGAAACCACTGTTTTGTGGACTAACTGAGCATTACCACAGGTGTCATGCTGCAAAGACAGATTCTTCGTTCANGTTCTAAACTGGTTTGGAGTGCAATGCAAGTTGTAGGAAAGAGAGAACCAGAGATGCCTGAAGAATTATGAAACCACTGTTTTGTGGACTAACTGAGCATTACCACAGGTGTCATGCTGCAAAGACAGATTCTTCGTTCAGAGCCATCTTAGTTCATAGAGGAAACTGAACTCATTCTTATGGGAGTCCTAGAAAGGCATAAGCAATGCAACTCTTTATAGAAAACCTAGAAATGTGCACTAAGTGCCGCAATAAGTAAACAGAAACATAGGTTTTAGAAGACCCGTAAGAAGGATGTGTTGTGTTGAGTTAGCACAAAAGCAGTAAGTGAAGTTGCTATACTGTGTTATCAACATACTCAAAGAAAAGTCTCTTTCCTAGAAAAGCCAACATTAAGTCCTTTCTTAGGGTTCCTTCTTTTGTTTAAGACCAGGAAAGTTAAGACTTTGGAGTATTATTCTTACAGACCCATGAAGATCAGAGAGAGAGATTGAGAGAGAGAGCTTTCCAGAGACACCAATGTAAGGAGGGCTGTTTCACTAGAGAAGCATAACTACAGTCTTCAAGCAAACATCTTTTTTAAGCTAGAAGCACTTACCGATAAGGTATGAGATCACATTATTAATTCAGATGAGTACTTGTTCCAACTCACATTGCATTCATTTCCAAAATAAATCCAAATAGCATTCTTGCTTTCAGGTAAGCATCAGAGCTTTTATAACGGCACTATCAATCTGAGGCAGAGAAGTCATGACTCCTATTTTGAGATCTATGGGAACGAATGCATGGCTATCAGTACATAAATTTACCATTTCTGCTATTGGTCATACAAAGTAGAGGAAAACAGAAGTTATATATAAGGTTTGATTTGAATTTCCATATTTAGAGTATGATGTGGCTTTCCAAGCAAGATAGATCTTTCCAAGCTCATAACTGTGAAAAATTGCACAGTAGTTGATTTATGGACCTTAGTGTGATAGAAGGTAGAAAAGTGTGACAGTGCTTACCTGGAGGTTTTCTTTCTTCAATGATAAAAGTCCTTAGATCAGAGTATTCTGGAAATGCTGTGTAGAAATATGGAGGTTTATGTCATTATGGTGAATTCTTATGCTCTGCTGTCCTAGAAATCTTTTTTTTCCTTATTCCTCAGTTCATTTATTTGAAACAGTCTGTTACGTAGGAATGTAACATTGAACTAACTTGATTGTGAAAGTTTGCTGATACGGATTGAAACTTCAGGGAATGAGATGGGAGATCACTTGTTTGATTTTGCCATCTTGTTGCAGGAACAAATCTGTGCCAGTCTTAACAGATGTGTGATCTTTGTCAGACAGGGAAATTTCAACAGTTTGCTGGTACTTACGGTCACAAGGATGGGAATTTCTGCTCTTTAATCTGTTTATTGAAAAAAACCTCTGATAGATCTGAGGCCCATTAAATAGCCCCAGAATATTCTGATTTTTTTTTTTGAAGTGGCTGTAATGTTGTCACTAGAATGTCACTAGACGTACTTAGATCTGCTTTCTCTACTCCCATTTTGCCTAACCCCAGGCCTGCACCTCAGCTGAGGCATTTTATTACAATATCCAATTATGATGTGTTTGGGTTGTTGAAATTTTTACGATATGGTTTGCATATATGGTATTTTTTTCACTGGACTTTCACCTTCTATCCTCACCCCATAACGCAGTATGTTAAGCTGTGGGTTTTGTTAGCCAACGTTAACGGTAGACTGCTTTCAGTGTGTTTTTTGTGACCACATTTGAAGTGCCAATAAAAAGTTATGAGTCCCACAAGATGGTACATAAAAGGTGCAAAATTCAATCCTCTAGCTCACAGTCTTTTAACCACAATATTATTTGAATCAAGGACACTATCATTATGTGCCATAAACCCCAGTATTTTTACAGAGTGTTTCCCAAATTGATTCTGACAGATGGGACAGACGAAATCTTTTCACTTGGTCATCACCTACCAGGGGTTTTTAAATACTTATATATGCTGTAAGAAAATCGTAAAAATGGAACTTATCACTGTAGATACCGAAACAACTAACATGACGATCTGAGCTCTAGATGAGCCTTCCTCCAGAGTCTTTCAGCACAAACCAGTTGAAAAACTATCGTGCTTATTGGAGATTATACTGAAAAGCGATAGCTGTGCCTTACCTGTATCCTAGTACAACAGTCAGGGATGGGTCTTAGGCTAACCCGGAAGGATTTATCTCGAAGGAGGCTAGTTAAGGCAGTTTAAATACTTTTCGAGCAAGATGCTAATTAAGCACAGTGGACTGTTGTAGAATCAGTGCTTGAGCTTATTACATTGTCCTCTATCTTAACTTTTTTCAGTATCAATGTTAAATCCCAAATATTTAGAGAACACTCCTAGGTGATTCAGTGGCCCTCATGTCCTTTCCCAAAATGTCAGCACTGAAGAATGTCTGCCTTGCTCAACACTGTGGTAATGCTCCCCCTCTCCCCCTGTGACATTCAGCTGAGCACGCCCTGCCTGGGGAGGAAATCGGTCTCTGCGTTTGTTTTCTGTGAGTATCACATATATATATATATATAGATAAACTCTTCCCTTGCAGTGTCTTCTTCATCACTTTTCTGCCCGCCAGTAAACATAACCTTGGTCAGCATCCAACCAGCCTGTTTCCAACAAGACTTCTCTCAGCTTAGTCCTCAGCAACTTCTTTAACATCAGCCTCTGACAACAGCTCTTCGTGCCTTGTTTGTAGTCTAAAATCAGTCTGAAATCACTCTCCAGGTACTGTGGAAGATTTACTCTGATTTCCCCCATATCGTTAGGGTAAAAGGGGTGTTGGGGGTGCGACCAGTTATCCTTAGTGAGTGGAAACTACACAGTCGCCCCCAACTTGTAGGGTCTCAGGACCACAAGACGGCCGTTGTATAAACACTTGTCCTGAACCAAAATATCCTAGCCCTAGTCCTAGCCAGCAGGACATGTCTCTGTGGTTAAGATGCTCCCAATCAGTCTCTGAGGCTTAGGCATAGGTATATATGTGTCTGCGTATGAATAGATAGATACAGCTATATATACATACGGCTATATACACCGGTATATCTAAGTATGTACATTTACTGTGAATATATATACTTGACCAAAGGATCACGTTTGCACCTGAGATGCCTCTGGCCACAGATCAAAGGCGTTAGGAAGGTCCCCTTCACCAGGCTGAGAAAATAAATGGCTACAAATTCTTTTTTTTAAGGTAGGGAAAACCTCCAAGAAATTCCTCATTCTTTCCTGGACCACCTTTTCCTTAACTAAACTTTCCAACATAAAGGGCTCGTCTGCTTCTTTCTCTGATGCAGGTCCCTTGCAGCTCCTTTAGCAGGCAGTCACAGTTCCTCGCTGATTCCCCAAATGTGCAAATGGTTTGCTGTAGGATCAAAGCTGGCTGTTTCCCAAACTTCTTTGAGGGACGTGTGTGCACTGCTGCGCTGACCATTACTGAAAGCAAGTTAAATCTGAAGACTGGGTCTTCCTCAGTAATGAAATCATCTGTTTTCAAGTATATAAATTCTTTGAGAAAAACGGTTTTAAGCTGCAGCATTTTTGTGAGCAACATAATGCTTACATGTGATGGGGACTGTGCAGGCAGAGCGAATATAGCTGATGCGTGGTGCTCTCAGTGGAACAGCATGGATGCTACAGCTGGTGACTACAGACAAGTGTGAGTGAGCCCAAGTGAAATGCTTGAGGTCTGGTAACGGGGCTGAGGTCAGAAAAGTTACGTCGAGTTTGACCATTTATTATGTTGCTTGATAAAAGGCTGGACAACTTTTTAAATTCTTGGGTGGGGAAAAAAAAAAGCGGTACACATGTCAGAATTTTTGAGTCTGTTTTGGTTTAATCCTTCTGTCATACACTAGCTTAGTTTTCAAGTATGCTCTCTACTGCTATGCAATGTGCTGGAGAGTTTTTGCTCGCTATTGCCAGGAAACCATTGGAAAATGCTTCTTCCTTTGCTGTTGTTTGTTGTGCTGATTCTTAAAATATCCCATTCCTAAGAAATATATTTGTTGTTCCCTGGATGCCCTAGAAATAGTCTGTTGGGTGGCTGAGCACTTCTAAGTGTTTCAGCGCCTATGTTTAGAGGTTTGCTGTGTATTTTCATCAGGAATGAATTCTTGTCTGTCAGGTCATCCAGTCAGTGTTCCCTATTTAAGAAGTAAATAGTTTGTCTTAAAAATGGAAATTTGCATTAATGGGATGTAAATACAGAATGATACAACAACAGAATGAAGACTGCGTAATAATAGCGACCTTCCTTGGGTGCTCCAGCCTCTCTGACAGGTTTCATCTCTCTTGCTTTTCTGTCAAGACAGACTCTCCCTCTATTAATCGAAGCTTGTCTTCAGACCCTTTTTAGTTTGCTTACGCTGAAGAAAATGTCTCCAAGAAAAAGCTAGCGCTTTCCTCCTCTGCCATCCCCAAGCTACAGTGCTCCGGTCTGTTTGCTCGTTGTGTAAGGAATGCTCTTTCTTTTGTCCTCTTTGCTGAGCACTCCTGGTGATGACTACCCCTGGCACTGAGGAAGAGGTGAAGCAATTACTTGACTTCTTCCCCAAGGTTCTCGGAATAATGCTTCAGTGACTGCTTACTTCAAAGTGGTGAACAGAGCAGTGCCTGATGGAGATGTGTGTGCTTAATTCATATGAGAACCATTCCTAAGTAGACTTACAAGGATTTGTCTGGGATCAACAGGCTTTATAATATGCCTCTCATTTACAGAAAAGTGAATCTTGTGCCTTTGCTTTTGTGTTAGAAATATAATGACCCAACAGGTGTTTCGAGCTCTGGGCATAATATGTGATTTTTTTTTTAGGACACTCAGAATATATAGCTTTAGCTTTTATTGTGTCTTAGATAAAATGTTAAAGCAAGTGCAAAATCTCAGACTGGAAAAATAAAAAGGAGAAATGCAATGTAAAAAAAAAATCAAGCACAAAAGGTGTAAAGATTTGTGCAGTGCACATAAACGCAGAAACAATTTTTAATTTGATAAACTGTCAGTGATACAGGTGGTGTTAAGTGCTGCTTCCCATATCTTATTTCTGAATATTGGTAAATCATTTTAGCAATTGGGAACTCTCACCTTCAGCCACTGTTGCGTTTCTGCGTATTGCTTGGGAGAGGTTCAGTAAATGAGGTCGTAAAAATTCATCCATTTTTGTCTCTGGCAACTGTTCAGAAACAGCAAGTCCACAATCACGGGAATACATGAGGGAGTCCCTGATCATTGATCCTACCAATGTAATTCGTGTCACTATATGCCATTTAGGAAACCCACCTTGCATCCCCTATGTATTTATTTAAGTTAGACAGATGCTGGTTTGGTTTATCACGCTAGGTGCGGAAGAATTGCATGACTGCTGTAAAGGTTTTTATTTCGGCCAGTGGGTGTCTAAATGGGATGTCACCAGACAAGCAATATTAAAACAAAACAAAACAAACTTCCTTCTTCACCAACAAAAACCGTCCAGGAACACAGATTTCTCACAAAATGGGAGTGATGATCTAATAGTAGTTTTTATGACAAGACAGGGGATAAAACATATCCTAGAGGTACGTTTTGATCCCTGTCAAAACCATTAGAGAATATATGTAATTTCAATAGTATTCTCTGCTATTGCTTGTTGCACGCTCCCTCTTCCAAACGGGAACAAACTCCGTCCCTTGATATACATGTGCAGTTCCCAAAGAAAGCGATGGCTTTATACAGTGGTTTCTTGAAAAGGTGTTCAGCTGCTAAGAGGCTTAGAAATAAATGGTTGATGTACCATCACTGGTGACCTAACAGCTGTATTTTCAGGATGGAGCTCTTATTGAGGACCTCCTTAAAACTCATGGCAACAACCAAAGATAATTCTGTGCTGTTCTGAAAACCTGCCCTAAACACGGGGGCTCTCCAAGTGCTACATGTGAATGTGAATTGGGCTGTCCTGTCCCCGGGAAAAGCCCCTGCGATTGCTACTGATATGCCCTTACTCTGTCATGGGGGCATTTCTGCCTTCTGCAGGCAGTGCAGAACTGGGAGTTGCCATAGCATCCAAAGACGGTCATAAATTAAAAACTCGCAATTGAATTCTTGTGGAATCAACTCAGTTTTCTTTTATTTAGTTCAGTTGTATGGTTCTGTCCAACAATAAAATGTGTTATTCCTTCACGGAAATTTATTTCCACTGTAATTCCTTTAATTAAATGCTACAAGATAGTTACCAATGTAGGATAAAAACACTGCTAAATTAGACATTCAGGGGCACGAAGACATTCCAAAAAGCCCTGGGCAAAAGTTGAAATAGTGGTCTTTTCTAAATTGGGATTTATTATTAGTGTCATCACAGAAAGCTCGCTGTGCCTACTCAAAATACTGCAAACTGTCGTTCCTGTCTCCTCAGCCTCATCTCCTGGGCAGCCCTAGGCTGTATTTATGAGATATGGTTGTTTCTTTTTCCCTTTTTTTCTTCTTTTTTTCCCTTTTTTTTTTTTTGCTTTTTGTTTTAAACTTCTCAGCATCCTTCTACAAAATTGAACTGCGGTCATTGCTATAGAGACAGTGGAGTACATAGTGGAATGGTCACTTGTGGTTGGATTTAATAATAACTGGGAGGACAGTGTGAGGTCCATTTATAAATTACAACAGCTTGAAATGCATTGTGTCTAATAGCTTGGGAAATACAACAGATATATTGCCCAAGTTCAAGAGCAATTGATTAAAATACTATCAAGAGAGACATACTTACGAGACTGCAGTAGCTCTGAGTCAGTGCTTAAATTCTGTTTTCCTGACTGCTGGATCCAACTGTTGCCTCTCGTTTTCTACACGCACCATGAAAGCTACACTAATGTGTCGCTCTTTCTCCCAGCCTGATGGAGCCTTGCGCCCTGATCGGTAACACTAGGTTTTATCAAGATACAGATAATAAATGTCTTGCACAGCGGAAGGAGCAATGGGTAAGTGTTGCGTAGATTTCATAGAGGTGGCATCACTTTCGGTGACGATCTGCTCGTTCATTTCATTGCTAGACGATGCTTCCTGCTTATCTTTAATCCCTCCTCACACTACCTGAAGTCTTTTATGTCCTGTGTTATATACTGGGTTTAAAATATTATGTTAATAAGTATTTAAATATTTTATAAAAATACAAGCTTTACAGTTAATATTGGTCCTGCTGTTTCTGCTAGTTGACACATATTGCTCATTCTTTCTAGATCTGAGGACAGCCTAACTCTTAGGATTAGACACATGGACTCCAGTGCTCAAATGAGGTCCACAAAATGCAGACAAGATTCCCCAGAGCTTGGTAAACCTGTTGCTTAATCACTGGGAAAATGTGCTGGCTGTGGACTTCCCATCAGCACCCATCTCTCACCTATCCTTCCTTTCTAAGTGAGGTCAAATTGAGTGCGCAGTGAGTTAAGTGTGGTATCTTGCAGACCTCAGTGTCTGTAGAAACCCTGTCTGCAGGTTGCTCTTTTGGATCCCATTGTCAATGTCACTGCTTTTATATCCTTACCACTCTGCAAATATATATTTCATTCCAAGCCTTCTGTACCTTCCACAACTGCTAATTTTGTCTCTTTTGTAATGTTGTTATGTCATCTGTTTCTTTGGATGACCTTTTTAAGGAGGTTGGAAATAAAGTTGCCTTTGCAGTCGTGAGAAGAATTTACAAAAAAACCACTAATAAAAATAAGATTTAGCTACTGAAAGCTGAGCGTGAGCCACTGACTAATCTTTAAATGCCAAGACTGGATGGAAATTATATTAGGCATCTCATCTCTTTACTTCGTGCATGAGAATACTATAGGCTGCAAGGGTGAGCACCAGGTGCGAGACAGTGTAACTGCTGTGGGGCAAACAGGGAGCTGAGGGTTTCAGACCCGCCTCAGGAGTAGTCTAGCTCCTTATGTTAACTGGTTGCTGAATAAATAGCATAAACAGTTACCACAGAAGGAAGCAGAGCATACAGCTCTCTCACCTGGCTGCTCTTCCGTTGAAGCTACAGAATCAGGCTCTTTGCTTTTTCTTTCTTGGCTAAGGAAAAGGATGGAGGTTTTTTTTTTTTTTTTTTCCCAGTCAGAATAATGAACAACCCACTTGTGAAGACACTAGCAAGGGAAGTTGGATGTCAGGGATTAAGCTTCAGCTCTCCCACCTCAAACAAGCACTGAACCCATTAGTCAGGTGTATATAGGGGAACTGGAAAGATCAGATGGATTTTTACTGGTGCTACCTGAAGGAAAAGAGTGATCCCAAGTACGTTTTTGAAAGAAGAAGAAGATTCTTCTTTGGAAAGATTTTTACCTTGTGTAAGTCTGCAGAGATCCAGAGAGGGATAGTGCTTAAGATATATATGGATCTGCTTTGCTAATTGCTGGCTATTTCCAGGCTGATTTCAGCACTGTTCTCTGAGGTTAATTGGATCCTCCATCAGCCTGGATTGAGTATCTCACTTCTGTGATGGTACTGTACAGTGTGAAGAGCTGTGCTGCCGATGTGTGATTTCTTACCCAAGTCACACAGCCTGATGCTTTGTGTAACCTGCAAGGTAGTGGGAGACAGGGGCTTGAATTGCAGTAGACGAAGAAAGGGGCTGAACCACCATCTCTTGGAAACATCTTGAGTATATCCTTGACCCGCTGAATCAAGAGTTTGAAGTTATTTTTTTTTTTAGTACTATTCTGGCTGAGATGTGTATCTGTAGCAAACTCAAGTCTATTGATGATAGGGGTGCTGCTCTTAGTTACTTTTTATGGATTACACTAAGATAGTCTGTTCTTGTCTGACAATGCCTGCAGACTACAAATTGAAAATAAAATAGGTTAAGCTATATTCACCTATAGAAAAAACAGGGAAAGGTAGCACTTCATGTTAGATTTTAAAAGTGATGGATAACACCGTGCTTTGGAGGTGCTTGATCCTGGTCCGCTGTGTCATTAAGAACATTTAATGAATTCAGTCTTCATGGAAGGTAGGAAGCAGATTATCAACCTGATTTTTATGTTTGGGTTTAGCTAAGTGCTGACTTCTCACTATTTCTAAACGTAGAAGAAGTCTGTGTATATGCTAAAGGGAAATCTTAGGCACCTAGGAACTTTTCAAAAAGTAGATTCCCTAAATAAACTTTTGTCTGAGTTCAGATCATCAGGATTGCGTTCTTGAATGTAGGCACCTTGGTTTTTCCTAAGCCTACTTGAAGTGCCCCATTTCCTTCTGTACGTATTTTAGGTTTTTCTATCTGGACCAATATGGATTAACCTTACAGTGTGCCTACAAATGAGTGAGTTAATAGCCAGGCTATGCTGCTAATGACATTGCATTCACTGCTGAACTAGGGAGGAGAATAGCTACCTTAGCGTCTGGCTGTCTGTGATCTGGCAGCACGTTTAATTGGACAGCAGCAGCTCCTTGAATTAACAAGTGCTACTGGCAGCATGCACCTGGTTCCCAGCATGAGCAGAGGGGATGCAAGGGAAAAAGATACCTGTAACACTATGAAGGAAAAAAAAAGAGAAAGGCATTGCTGCAAAAATGAGTGAAAGCAAAGCTCATCTTTTTAGCTTCTTTTCTTTTTGTTGGAGAATTAACAGGTAGGGATCAAACAGTTATATTTGAGGAACTGCTAGCTGAGAAATGCTTTTTAGATTTTGCAATTTTTTGGCTGAGAGCTTGAAGTTTGTATCTTCTGTCTTGAGAAATCTTGGAACAGAACAGTCTTATTTATAGTAAATGCTGGCAGAATATTGGGCATATAATGAAGAATTATGCTACTTCTTTGAGTAACAAATAACTTGTCATACCAATTCCCCTAGTGAAGGCATGCATTTCAGCAATGAATCAGTGAGTATTTGGTACTATTTTTTGAAGTGTTTTTGAAACAGGCAAGGAGAATTTATGGCATAGATAATTATGGTAGACTATCTCAATCACCAACAGCTGTAAAAGTGGGTTTGATGGGGGAATCCTTGTTCTTTAACCATTATGTTGCTGCTTGGCTGTGGAATGCAGGAAAAGAAAGGAAAATTATTTGCAGCTTTAACTCATGTATTTGCATGAAAAAGTTGGATCATTCAATATGTTTAGTTGGTCACAGCTAAAAAGTGAAGCTCATAATCTCTTGTGTGAGTGTTTATGTGTGTGTGTGTTTGTGCGTAGGACTTCTGAACCTGGTAAAATTGGAAAGGGATTTAAATGTACCTTAGTACCTAACCTTAGAAGCTGTCCATCCTTGTACCATAGTAGCTGATAAACTCCTTATTCCACCTATTTACTCTTCTCTTTTGCTACAATCTGGATTTTGTATGATTTTGGTTTTCATTTAAACTGTTCCTCGTTTTACTTTTGTTTTTTTCCCTCATCAGCCTAGTATCTTGGCTGTCTAGTTAAAGGAGAGAAGTGCTAAAAGAACCAGAACTGAAGAAGACCGGTTTCTTATAGATTTATGTTTCTTGGTTAATAATTCAGTTGTAGAGGTCTTCTTTTATCTTTGAATATGCATATATTCTGGTAGTGGTATGCAGACTGCCACACTTGACAGCAGAAATGGGCTGATAAGATTGTTAGCACCCTGCATGTTAATGCTAGGATCCTGGTCTCTCTTCTATCTAGCAGCTGCCTCTTTCAAAATTTATAAGAGCATAACTATCTTTGAGATTTCTATCTTCCCAGTCACATTTGGTCAAAATTGGGCTACTTAGATCAAAAATTACAAGGAGAGGACACAGAGACTGTATTATATAATTGCACAGTCTTGTTTCCATAGGAAACCAGGCTAAAAACAGCCTGATAAAAGTCAGATTTATCTTCTGCAAGAAAAAATAAATTTATCCCCTCCCAAATTGTACACTCTAGACTCATAACATAGTTGAGGATACTCTGAAGCAATTACTTTTAAGGAAGACTGTATGCCTAAGCACAGATGTGGTGATGCCAAATACTCACCTTCCGTTAGAAGCTTTTCACCTGAGCAGGTGTAGATAGGGGTCATTCAACTACGCAGAGACTTCCCTGCCCGAACCTTCCTGTGCTGTCTCCTATGGATGAGGGTTTGCATCTTGTTGCACGCGTCTGTGAGGAGAAAAAGTAGATGAAGGAGGGGAGAAGAGGACTAAAGAAAGGTAAAACGTTGTTTCTTCCCTACCTACTGTTGAAGATCCAGATAAGTCTTCTGCCTGCCCTCTGTTCAAACCTTTATTTCTCTACAGGTGTGCAGGGAACATTATGAAACTAATTGGAAGTACATTATGAAAGAAGTTGGAGGTACGACCTTCCAGTTGTGTACTGCAGCAAGAAGAAGCCTTGCTTGTAGAATTTAGCTGATACATGACAAAGTGAAAGAAAGAATATTTGTAAAAGAACTGTCAAAACCTAGCATCCTATAGAGCTACATGATTCAGAAAACAGGAATATTTAGGAACAGTTTCACCTGAAAAGAATATTATATACAAACCACTATTGAATCATTTGATAACATGACTCACACATCTCATAAAATATTAAATTGTCAATAAAAAAAATACAGTATTTCAGTGACAAAAATAAAATTGGATTAAAAAGCAGTCAGAGTCTATTCACCAAGTACAACTCAATAAATAAGAATAGCTTAACTTGAACAGTGCAAAATTTGAAGAATTTGGCTTGAAGATTTGTCAGAAACTTGACTAAGTGTTTGCTAATTTGTTCTGTATGCTAAAATACTTAACACATATGACAAGAGAAAATATGTCAGCTCTGGGCTATTCATGAATTATAGGGCCTTTGGGGTAAGTACTGGTCACTCAGGTCTCTCAAAAATAACATACATTGTATGTCCAGTACAGGCAAGGTATACATATATACCAGCTTACTACCTTCACAGATATGTGCAAACTAAAGGCTTAGTCAATAGAAAACATCTGTATGTTTTTAGAAAACCAAATAATGGTTGCATATATAGTAATATATTCAGAAGTGTGAAGTTCTGGAAATAACCTAGTACATGTAACTGGAAATTCTCTTAAGCTGAATGCAGCCATATATAATCCCATCTCATTTGTACTAGACGCACAGAACGCAACAAGTTGTTTAAAGGTTAAGCATTGAGCCTTAAATTAGCTACCTCAGCTCCCTCTGTAGTCAGTGGGGAGAAAGGAGCATCTCCAGAGTGTGGCTCATCCCATGCTGACCGTGTGACTGGCGTAAAAGTGGAGAAAAATGAAGAAATTTGATATTCTCATTCTAAATATCAGGAGTATTTTCAAAAATTGTCATTGATCTTAATCAAAGCGTGTCTTTCACCTTCAGAGCAGCACTTCAGACGCATGCTGGTTTTTGTGCGACATTTGCAGCGTGTGACATGCAGGCATGTTAAGGCGTGTTCAGGCAGGGGCATAGGAACTGTGCCAGGTGAGGACTTTTTTTTCTACAGCATTTTGCAGGTGGATCAAGGTTACAACAAGATGCAGGCAGGATGTATCTTTCCCTTCAGTTTGCTCAGAGATACTTTGATTAGCTTACTGTGTTCTAAAAATCCTTTTCTCTCTATTATCATGTGGTCAGGCTTAGTACTAGCAAATATATTCGATAGGAGTTTTACCATCTGAGGAGCAGACTTTGGTTGCAGATTCCCAGAGTAATGTATCCAAGATACGATGTTATGACAACCGCCATTTTTATTTCATTGATTGAGGACAGTAATGAGGTCAAAATCATACATCTAAAAGTGGTTCATTTAAGCCGCTAATGAGCTGTAGGATATGAAAGCTTTTTTCGTGTCTTACAGACACATACTGTGCAGTAGGAAAAATACAGAAAAGCGAAACATCTGAAAGAAATACATAATTTCTAAAAGCTACAGAAATAGCAAGAGCATAGTAATGTGTTTTTAATTTATTAATCATTCTGATAACATAAAGGAAATTTATGGTTAATTAAGGAGTTGCAGCACAGTGACTTGAGGCTGCAATGCCATGTTGGCTTGCAGCCAGAAATTATTTGCCATTGCCACCAGAGGAAGGTATGTACACTGAAACATATGTTCATGGAGTTTATTGCTGCCCACAGGTTGCACTGTGTACGGTCAGGGGTCCGCTGTGTGAAGAACTGTGGAGATGTGGATCAGGAGAGCGAGGCTGATTAGAGTTGCAGTCTAATTTCAGATACTATTGAAGAGGTAGGAAATACTCCAAGCAGGACAACTGAGGGCAGGAGGCTTCCAGCACCAGGGGAGCAAAGCCATGGAAACTAGCTTGGTGCGACAGTCTCGTATGCATGTTTTCATACAGTTACTTATCAGTGTTCTTATGCCGCTTTTAAATTATTTTGCAAAGTTTACCTTAAATTCATAGGCACTTACTTGTTTGTATCCATTCAGACACGTGTTCACATACAAATTCATACGTATGTGGCTTTTCAGGTATATCCCTCGTCCCTTACAAGACTGCATTGCTTTGTTTTGCAGCTCGTAATGGGCTTGCATACCAGCTTTTGGTACTGTAATACATACGCTTTAGACTGTAATAGTTTGCAGTAGAACCACAGATGTGCGTTACTGCCTTAAACAACCCTTCTTGTGGTAGCTTGCTTCAAACCACTGAATCTATGGGATGGCAAACAGTCTGTGGAATTAATCACAGCTAAAAGAGTTGCAATTCAGCTTTATTGTGTAGGCTAAAACCAGAAATATTTTGTAAAGACAAAGATATACATTCTTTTTCTTTTTTCATTCTGCATTTATTCATGCCATGTAATGGCTACCCAAGAAATCTAGTCTACTAGTCCTGACATTGTGGTGGTTTCAGTCACATCTTCCAAATGCCATGAACAACACGACCAGAAATTAATTTTATTCCGTTGATAGTAGTTTATCTTAAAACTAAATATCGAACTTCGAGTCTTAATAGTTATAATAAGAATGATTTAAAAAAACCCCAACTTAAAAGCCTTAGGCTTGAGATTTCTACTAATTCATAAAACTGTAAATATCCCATCTGCCCATATTTGTCTATAATTAAAATTATTTCATGTTTTTAAAGGTAGTATTTTATTCTTTATTATCTTCCTCTTACTGTTTCTCTCTGTCTTCTAGGGAGGTCACAATCTCCTTATACATTTTTTTCCATCAGATTAACTCATCTTTATACATTTTTAAAAAATGCGTTTCAGTTTTGCCCTGGTGAGGCCGCATCTGGAGTACTGTGTCCAGTTCTGGGCTCCCCAGTTCAAGAGAGACAGGGAACTACTGGAGAGAGTCCAGCGGAGGGCCACAAAGTTGATTAGGGGAGTGGAGCATCTCTCTGATGAGGAAAGGCTGAGAGAGCTGGGTCTGTTCAGCCTGGAAAAGAGAAGGCTGAGAGGAGATCTGATTAATGCTTATAAATATCTAAAGGGTGGGTGTCAAGAGGATGGGGTCAGACTCTTCTCAGTGGTGCCCAGCGACAGGACAAGGGGCAATGGGCACAAACTGGAACACAGGAAGTTCCACCTGAACATGAGGAGGAACTTCTTTACTGTGAGGGTGACAGAGCCCTGGAACAGGCTGCCCAGAGAGGTTGTGGAGTCTCCTTCTCTGGAGATATTCAAAACCCGCCTGGACGCATTCCTGTGCAACCTGCTCTAGGCTAACCTGCTTTAGCAGGGGGGTTGGACTAGATGATCTCCAGAGGTCCCTTCCAACCCCTACCATTCTATGATTCTATGATTCTATGATTCTATGATTCTATGATAGATATTTTTAACATACGTTATTTTCCTCTGAAATGCCAGTTGTATTGTGGAGATCAAATTAAAGAACATTTAAATTGATTCATGTTGATAAGTGAAGGACGACAACTGTTTCCCTCATGTATTTTCTTCAGATGATATACTGTAATGCAGAATATGTTAACTGTTTCGGCACTGTGATTCAAAACAATTGCATTACGTTCCCATCCTGAAATCTGTTTTTTTACATTTAAAAAAATTCCGGTTAAGTCAACGCCACGTTGATCGGATTTAAATCTTCAAAGATGTCTTCTGAAAGACTGTCTTCCAGTGTAGAGCTAGACTGTCACTGCGGTTTGTTATACTTGCCTCTCACTGATTTTTGTGGGACCACAAGTAATAAGGCGCTTGGAGATTTCTGTCCTTGGGGAGCATACTAGCCGTTATTCCGGGATCATTCTGTTTACTTCAGCCTCCTCTAGCGGTTTCTTCTCTGGGTCAAAGTTACCAGCCACAGAGGCCAAGCAGCAGTCATCCCCTCTCCTTAGGGGATGCTGGATACAGGGAAAAGGAAAAGACAGAAAGCTACAAGACCAGAAGAAGCCTTGCAGTTTTGGTGGTGCCTCTCTTTTTGCCCTTTTATTTTTTTCCTTTTTGAAAACCTGTTAATAGTTCATTCTCATCTCTATCCTTGACTGTCCATGCCTGGAAGAGGAGAGGGAAAATTAAGACTGTTTTGAGCCACCTTCCCTCCATGCCTGAGAAGAGGCTTAGGATGGGTGTGGATGAAGATGGGTCTGCTGGGTATGGAAGCAGATGGATGTGCTGAAGGAGCAGAGCTACTCAGGAAGTTCCTGTGTATCAGCTACCTGCTCTCTTTCCCTTACCTACCTGATGCAAGGCTCTCCATCCCTGCCCAATATGTTTACTGTTCCTCCTCGTCTTCCACTTCTCTTACCCTGTCTTCTCACTCTTTTTTCCACCTTTTTCTTAGGTGCGGTTTCCATTATTAAGCTATCCCTGTTGGCCCTGCGCACCTTTCGTCCCTCCTACACCTTTCTCCGGTTTACCAGGTCCATGTCAGCTTCCCTGTAGACTTTCCACCCCAATATACATTTCATTCAAGCTGAAAGCCAGGCCCAGTGATGGATACTTGGGTTTTTCTCATAGTGTGGGTCATCAATCATGTCTTCTACAGGCTGAGCGGCGAGAAGGTGTTCTCCAGGGGATGCCCTGCTTAACCACAGCAGCCTCGAACCAGGGCACAGTTAGGCACTGAGGGATTTCATGGAGCATCTAGTTGCCAAATTAATTTCCACGGAGTATGTCAGGAGAGAAGTCTTCCAGAGGAGGTTGTGTTTTGTTCCAAGTCAGTACGTTTTTTCTAGGAACCACAAAAAAGCAGCTTTATTTACACATTTCAGTTTGCCGCTCCAGAGTGTGAAGTGACAAGCTACCTGATGAAACTGGAGAAGGAATTCGTAAAGCCTTGGCAAAGCAAATACTTTCCTCCCTTTCCCTGTCTAATTTCAGTCTGGAATGGAATATCTGAACAATTGTTGCATACTTAAAAAAAACCCCAACAAACCTCAACCAGGTAACAGGTGAAAGAATTTTTTTATTGAAAAATTATTGGCAAAGTTGGAAATCCCTGACGGTAGGGGATGTCGTAGAAAATTTTAAGCTATGTAAGCACTGAAATTTCCCATCTCGTTTAAGTAGCTTCAAGGTTTTGCTTTCAGCAGTGTCTCTAGAAATAATGAGAAATAGCACAGAAGATTAATGACAGTGCCACTGTCATAATGCTGATTATAGTTGGATATATATTTCAATAGCTTCACGCTATGATTAGCTGTTCAGATTAAGATTATTGTAGGTTTAGAGTTCTTGAATTTTACAAAGGTTTACTATGGTAGTTAGTTGCTTTCTGTGACAGACTTTTTTATAGCTTTACTGAGATTTAACAGGGAGAAGTAGAACAAAAAAAGTTCTTCCTTTATGCAGACTGCTGTTATTTGACATTCTGAGGAATATGGGGAATGCGTATGGGGAGCAAACAGAATTTTAATCATTTAATCATTTGCAAAAACCACTGTAATACCAGATTATGTCTCCTGAATAATCATGTCCAGTACCTAGCACAGTCAGAACATCTTGCAGTCTCTTTTATATATATACTGAGTCATATTTTAAAAATAATAAGCACGTTTTGCCCACTTATGGTTTTTAACCTTCTTGCTTACCCCATTCACCCATGCAGTATTCCATTTTCACTTCATCTTGCATGGGTATCAGCAGAAATATTCCATACAGGATGCATTACGAAATAGTACAGGCTCTTTTCTTTTTCTTTTCTGGATTTCTGCTCCATGTACTCCTATGATAGTACTGTACTCCCCCCCCCCCCCCCCC
>VZSC01003582.1:296117-326739 GCA_013398225.1 Steatornis caripensis
TTTTTTTTTTTTTCCCCTGACTTCATCATCTTGTTGTCAGCTCCTAATGTTCTGAGCTGGATTTTGTAATGTCTTACCTGAGTCACCTAAAAGGAGAACTTCCACGTACGTTCAAGGCCCCATCCTAACCTGCTGTGTAGGTTTGCATAACCTCTACGTTAAAGCTTATGCACACCTGCTCGTTCACTTCGAGGATGCGCGTATTGTTTACTTATCCCTTGTAGCTAAGTTGGAAGGGAAAACCCAAAATTCGAAGATGTGAAGAGAGGTAGTAGACTTACAGTCTAGCTTTTGTAGCCATTGATCTAACTTCTACGAAGCACAGTTCTGGGAGTCAGTGTTATAAACATTTCAAATTAAAAAATGTTAAACTTCCCAGTGTGTATTGGCTTCCCGCTAAATTACCCAAAATGACTGTACAGGAGTACAGTTGGGGTTGGACTAGATGATCTCTAGAGGTCCCTTCCAACCCCTACCATTCTATGATTCTATGATCCAGTCTGAAATAGTTGTTGAAGTGGAGAGAAAAAGACGGGCATCTAGTGTGTGTGATTCATCCCACCTGAAATATCAGTTTTAGTTCGATATGAATCACGGAGCTGAAGACACTCTCCACTAGCACAGAGAAATCCTCAATGACTGGCTTAGACTTGACATCTTTTAGATGTCTGAACTGGGTAAGTTGGATGTGGTAGTCTGTGATCGTTTGTACACAAAGACTTTTTCTTGCTTCTCCTGGAAACAAAAAAGCTATGCAAGAGCCAGAGGTTCATTGCCTTTATTGCTGCATCTCTCTTCTCTTTTTGCAAGGCCATGTGACAGCAGCTATGCTGGAATTAAGTGTCAGTCCAGTGAAAGCACGATTACGGTCAGATTTTGAAGTAACACACTACTGCTCTAATAAAGTGACTTCTTCTGTCTATACTGTTCCCCTCAAAAATTAGTCGTGGGATAAAGAGGTGGATTTAACCTAAAATGACAGCCTGCAAAGAGCTACATGGGAGGATCGAGTACTGATATCTCAGCAAAGGTGAGACAGTGGACTTCTTACTATCGGAGCTGTGAAGAAATATCAGAAAGAAGTTGTATTAGTAAAGTGGAATGCACAGTTAGAACCCTTCTTCATACGCACATTCTGAGAAACTGAATTTATTATGAAGAATCTACATCTAGAACTCTCCAATGGTTTTCAAGTTTTTCAAATTTTTCGATATTAGTGATACCTCATGTTGCAGAAACATTGATGGAGTAAAAGTTTAATTTTTCCTAATGCTTTATGTAGCATGACCAACCTCAAATATAGTCTTTTAAATGTAAATAATCGTTAGAGTGTTTAAAATACAGTTTTAACATCAGCAACTATCGAGTAAGTTACTGACAATTTTTTTTTTTTTTTACCCCTGAAGAGCTCATTCTTGTCTTTATGAGTCTGGCAGCTTACTTAAGCATTGCTGGATGATTAACTAACTTCCCAATTAAAATCCGCATTTGATAGTTAAATGCTGATACTACATTGATAAGTTATAACATGAAATGACCTTGCGGTTTTTATACGTTAAACGCCTTTCTTTGTACCTGATGATGGCGTTGTAAAGTATTGCTATTCAAAACTGGAATATTTTAGAATTTGAGCGGAAGTAAAAGTTTTTATCTTAATATTTCAAATATTCATGAGATGTAGCAAGAATTTCCTGTTGAATAATCCCCAACCATATACATTCTTTGTAATATTTAAGGTGTGGAGCTTTCACAGACTTTATGGTACACACCAACAGGAATTACAGGGGGCAAAGTTGAAGTCACTGCCTACTTTTGTGTTGCGGGATGTATTATTACCAGTAAAAACTATAAGTACTGTAAGATTTGAATACAGAATATCATTCTTTTGGGCAATATGATGTAGAGGTTTTCCAGAAGTTGCACACATACAAACAACTACATCTTAAATATTACTTAGCCTTTGGAGAAGCTCACGGTAAGGTAACTTCAGAAAACTAATCAGTTTTTAGCTGATTTTCTTGCCATTATATTTGTTACCAGTTTCACCACTTAGAAGGGTCATCTTATTTCTTGCATTGCGACCAAAAAAAGTCCTATTTATCTTGTAGTAGCATGAGATAATTAAGTACTGGTATTTCCCTTTAATCTGGGAAATGCTGTCATTCCCAGATTAAAATGGTCTCTTATCTATACTATTCTAAATTTCCACAAGTTTGCAAATATGTGAAGACAAGCACACAGTTTAAAGAAACCGTAGCTATGTTTCTTGCCTCTTATGCTCAGGTAATGGCAGGAGATCAAGACACCGAAGCTTCATGACTATTACCTGTCAAATGAGCTATGGGAACTGATGATGACTCTGTGACGGTAGCCATCTGCACTTGTGAAGTAAAATACACAAGTTTAAACTAGGGGCACTCAGCCTTTCTAGCTGAGCGGACAATGCTTATTATAGGGCTCTAGTGACTTCTGTCAAGAAACACCCATTTAGGTGAACAACATCAGTAGAAACTGGCACAGAAGAAGGCTGAAGTGCTGGAGACATCCTGATGGCCATAAAACGTGGTAATTTTGGGGGGAAGCCAAGTGTTTGCTTAAATCCCCTTGGAGTAGGTGGTGTCAATTTTAGCTTTTAGGGTTGATGCCTGAGTAAATTAATTTCTTCTGACTTCCTAGCAGTTTGCAGGTGCAAGCTTCTACCGTGTGGACTTTTTAACACGGCGTCTTTTGCTGTTCGCTCAAATAGTGACGGCATGAGTTTCAGTGTCTGCTGTGTGAGGCCAGTGGGATCTCTGCCTGTTGGGTGTTCCGGCCAGTGCTGGTCTCACGGTTACCATTTCCTCACTGCTGTTGCTACAGGGTCACCTGGATTAAAGCTAATGTGAGCGCTCCTGTCCCAGTTGTAAGTACAGCTGTGTACACTGTGTACAAATGCTCTGTTCCTGGTCATGGGTCATCAGCTTGTCTTTCATAGTACTGTGGTGGGGAGAATTGTATTAGTACATGGATAGTTGATATTCATAGGATGTGATCATAAACTGTTCTCCAGTTTCTGCATCAGAAATGATTTATTTAACTTTTATGCAAGTTTAGAATTTTTCTGTTGTAACTGACCTTTGCCATGGGCAATTAAAAAGCTGTGCCTGTAGCTGGGTTTCTTTGGGTTTTTTTTTTTAATTTCTTTTCACAGTTCTAGTTTCTTTTATGCTTAGAAAAAAGAACTGGTATGTTTTATGTACTAGCGATCTTTTTTGTTGTTATTATTTTCATTTCAGACCCTGTCCTTAACATATATTATTCAATATTGTGTTTTCACCGAAATGTGAGAGCACTCATACTTTGAATAATCAGCTACTCAGTCGTCACGCATGTTACACACAGTAAAAGAACTTGATTCATTTGAGACTGCTTTTTTTTGGTTAATCCATTTGAGCCCTTGGGTGAAGCTAGAACCTCCATAGAGATATATTGCATGTCTTTTTAGAAAAAAGAATATTGAAGTTCTGTTTGGACTTCTTTTTTTAGAGAGAGAAAAATGTAAATATAACCATGCAAATAGAAGCACAAATTTGTTTGCTTAAAAAGCCAAAGCGCTGGGTGTTTTCGATCATCTAGAGTGCCTGCCCAGGTGGCAGAGAGTGGCTAGGAGACCTGTTTGAGACGGTTCAAAAACTAACAAAGGTGAAGGAAAATACTGTACTGATACAGAAAAATACTGAAACAAACTTATAAAGGAAAGTTCTGGACACTGGCATTGGTGTAAATGCACATAGTACTTGTTTGTGCTTTCCTACAGTGGATGAGCAGGCATAGTACTGGTAAGTGTGATACGGAACTGAGGAACACATGGCAAAATACACAATAGCGGAGATAGTTCAGCGTGACCTGTGTGGAAGGAAGTTACGTCATTGTCTCCTAAAAGTCTTCTGAAAGAAATAAAGGAGCATGTGGACCAAGGTGCATCTAGTTAATATAGTCTGGCTGAATTTACAAAAATCTTTCAGCAGAATTCCTTACCATGTCTTTAATAAGAAGTTAAGCTTCCATGGAATAAGAAGAAAGATCTTTCTATAGTTCCATGTTTAAGGATAGGATGGAAAGAATAATAATGAAATCAAAGAATAAAAATGGTCAATATTTGCAATAGTAGGACAGTGGAATTCCACAGCTATTTATCCCAATACAGGGAGATAAAAAAGTTTTCTAGTAATACTGAACTATTCAGGGTAGTCTACTCAGAAGTGAACTCAGGTTTTAAGATACTGAGTAAGTAGGTGATAAAACAGCAGATGAAATTCAGTAAATCCAAAGACAGGCGTGCTGGGGAAAACCAGTCTCACCTATTCATACATAGGGATTGTCTCTAAACTGGCTGCTAAAACTGTAAAAATGCATTTTCAAGCTTGATAGTTCTATAAAACATTGGAGAAGGATGACAGGCTTGATCATAGATATGGAGCGGTGTCTGGGCAAGGAGATCTAACTAAACTAAGGCTTCAGTAAGAAAAAATAAGTGACTCAAGACGAATAAGGTAAAAGCGTATGAAATCATGTTGGGGTTGAGTAGAAAAATGACTATTCACTTTTTCTTTTAAGTATCATGAATCTTTAAATCAAATTATCAGGTAGCAGATATAAAGTGAGGAAAAGGAAATATTTCTCATACAGCATGTAATGAATTCATGGGTTTCGTTTCCATATGAAGTTTTGGAGTCCAAAAGTACACAGAGGATCAAAGAGTGACTGAATTCATGGAAGATTCCCTCAATGAGTGTCAGACCCTAAGAAGCAAAGTTTACAAAGTCACACTTTTCTGGGAACTGGTAGTAGATGTTGTAGAAGTCTTGCTGTAGGATTGTTCTGCATTTAGTAGATTTGTAATGATGGTTATATTCATTATACTCTTTCAGACACAGGATACCTTGAAGGGTCTTTGTTCTGGCCCAGTACTTCTGCTCATACGATCTTACAGCCTCATCTAGCTGCTTGTCTTCTGTGTAATAACCTTTGGGTACCGGATCAGACCCGGTGTCCACCTGCCCCAATCTCTTGTGTCAAACAAAGCCCAGCAGGAAATGCTTAGAGAAGAGTTTAAGATTTGCACCAGCACACAGTTATGCTTCCATTCATATATACTCTATTGTCTGCAATCTGTGGCTCAGAGATTTTCTAAACAGGAGCTTTTAACTTTTTTTTTTTAAAATACTACTGTTGGGTTTTCTTAATCTAAATACATCTAATTGTTTTTTAACTTACACTTTTGGCATCTATAACCTCCCGTTGCAATAAATTTCAACATCTCCCAGATGCTGAAAAGTATCTTCTTTTCCTTGTTGTGAGTGAATGACCTGATAATTTCATTTGCTATCCCTGCCCTGTACTGTGGTGCATAGTTCTTCTGGCAGGTTTTTTACTATTCACCGTCTCTATAATGGTATTGATTTTCCATTTTTTCTTTTCCACTTGTGTCTTTACTTATCTGATCTCCTCTCAAACAGATGCTGATCCAGCCCTTTGCTTGTTTTTGCCATCTCCATCTTTGCTGTACATTCCCTGGTTCTTCTGTACCTGAAGGGACACTTTAAGATGGATCTTATGATAGGTTAATATTAGACAACTTTTTGCAATGCTAGTAGTGAGCAAAGAGAAGTCTCACAACGTGTCTTGTATTACTTGCAGGCAAGCCCATGGACTTCACTAGGAGCTCTTCCAGAGCAAAGTAACAGTGATGTAAACTAAGCAATGTGAAAATAGAGGGATGTCTTTCACTGCTCTGGGCAGAGATAAACTGGTACATATACAGTACTGTCATCGTGCCAAGCTTTGCATGGACAGTAATGGAGAAGAATGCAGGAGTAGAATACAAACAGCCTGTCTTCGTCAAAACAAATATTTGGAAATAACTTTTTGTTTCAGTTTTTTCAGTTACTTCTGGTAATATAATTATCATCATTTGAAATGTAAAATGCACATACAGGTTGGTGGAAATAAGGGCCCAAGGAGTGTTCTCTTCTTTCCTCATATTGCACTGTACTGACCAGCCATGGTTTCAGGTTTTAGCGAGCTGCAATATAGCAAGATTTTTTTGTCCTGTAGGCAGAAAGGCAATGGCTTCCAGTGCAGCTGAAGAAGAGATTGATGAAGGAGGCTGCAGAGGTCTTCTGCTCTTCTTCTTGTACCTGAACAGAGGTGGCATGGGGAAGGTTACTGAGATCCCTTCTTCTCCAGTCCATGGCAGAGAATCTCCTGTTTGTTGAAGCAAGTCCTGGCAGACCTGAGGCCATAGATTCAGTGTTTCTCAATCATATGTTAAACGCTGTGTTAGATCTTCTGTGATATCTGATCTGGGATTAATGTTGGCCAGCCTGAAGGGTAATAATGTTCTTATATTTACAGTTCTTATCTGTATTGTTAACTGTACTTACCTTTATGCAGAAGTGTTATTCTTTCCTCGTGTTTTTGTGCCTTCACAACAGTACCTGTCAGGGGAAAAAAAATCTCTCATTCTTTACATTGTGCAGCATCCTTTGCACTTTAAATTACCCTCTTCAAATTCATTACAAGATTCATAAATTCCCAACATTATCCTTTCATGGTTTCTTTTTTCTGATTTATTGTTCTTTACATTTTTGTATTTTCTTAGATAGTAGGTTTTGAGATCTAACATAGATCTGATATTTTCTATTCAGTTATATGACAGCAAACTTTTCTTGGTGATTGCACTGGTTTTCCAGGAATTTAGACTGCATTCTTTAAGAAGCAATTACTCTAAAAGTATCAACCCATTGCACTGGTACATCCCTTGCTGACCCTTCTACTTATTTTTACCTCGGACTCAATTTGACCTGAACAACACAAAACAGATTTTATAGCATGATTAAGAGGAAATTACATTGGGAGTGGGGGAGGATTATATTATCTGGAGTGGTACCAAGGTAAAGAAACACACTTCTGATATTTTTTCCTTTTTTTCTCCCATTAGCTTTCATTGCTTCATGGTTTGTGTCTTACAGTTTCAAAAAAAAACCAAAAAAAACCAAAAACAACCCTGCACCAAAACCCCCTAATAAGAACAACAAAAAAGCCTGTCACTGCAAGTTCAATTACTTTTATTGTGTACTACAATAACAGTAGTCATTGGTTATGGTTAATGCTCTTAGGCAGTAGACTGTGATCTGCTAACATTTTTGTTGGTTTGATTCAAGGCTGAGAACACAACTGCTACTTCAAGTAAGTGGAGGGAAATTAAAACCTTCTCTCATAATTTCAATCACTGTGAACTCTACTGAAGGAGTATGACCTCTAAAGAACCCCTTATTTGGATTGGTTATATAAAAATAAACACTGATTTTCTTGAATTGCTTGAAGTTGTTGCAGCTCTTCCTTTTTCCCAGCTGCAAAGACACACACCTGGTTGAAATGGATATTGGACTTCGTGCACTGGCTTTCAAGGTGTCACGTTTAGCAAAATAGTGCACCAAAATGCAGGGCCAAGGTGGTGTCTCAATGGCTGGTCTGACAAGGTTAGGATGGCTTCCACATACAGAAGATACTGAAGCCCACCAGAGGACTCACAAAGTGTTGAAAGACGCTGAGTTTTCCTGTATGGCCTATTCTTTCCTGCCAGGACCTGACAGTCCTGGAATGCACGTTGTAGCATCTGGAATGTAAGCGTAGTCAGTATAAGTAGAGAGCTCTCAAACTGTTTTAAGGATTACTATTGTCTACAAATTCCCAACACTTTTGTGTATGTCCCAACCCACTACAGTACCGTTGTACACATGGCGCTCCCTAAGAACCAGATTCTGCACATACTTGTGCATACACGCATTTTTATTTGCCAGGAGCATTTTTACTTGCCAAGAGTTTTCTACTCTTGGCTCCTAGCACATAATTGAAAATTCAGTAAAGATTGAATTTAGCTTCAGAATAAACATCTAAACATCTAAATGTGAACTAGGGCTCCAGGCTCCCCATGTAGACGTCGTAGTTTTAGGCAAGCCGGACAATGTGGCCAGGAGCGCTATTTGGCCCATGTTAGAGTTAACACATTGAATGTGATCCATTTGGTTATAATGGTCCCATTTGAGGTGCCCAGCTGGTGTACAGATGCTACTTCAGAAGGTTACAGGTATGCTATCTGCCAGCCCCATTGGACTGGTTTGGATGTGCTGTAAAACCTCAAATGGTGCAAGACTCCTATGCAGGTAGCTAAACTAATCACCTTTGGTCAGCTAAGTAACTCTCAGCCTAGGGTAAGTTACAAATTTCTACACCAGTATGGTTAGCAGAATATGTGTCTCAGTATGGACACAGTTTTTTAACTAAAGCTAAAGCAATTTCTAATAATTTATTTCTGCCCCTCTGTTGCTTTCCACAGCAAATAAATAATACGCATGCTTAATGTATAGGTATGTTTGGTATAATTCAATCTTTGTATATTATCAAAGCAAAAATTACTGCTGGTATGGTGAGAGTTCTGGAGCTCCTTATCCCACCTGTGCTGGGCCATCTTCCCCACAGGACCAGATGAAGATCAGCAGTTCTTTGGTGAAGACATCCTATTTCATTCACTATTCATAATACAAGTGCAGGGGGCTTATCAGGACTGACAATATCCTAGTACCCTTGCAAGTGTATATGAGCATAGTTTGACTCTCTTGACAAAGAAAGTGTTTCTTTTTTAACCAGGAAAACCCTATATATTCTTTGAATAACGTTATTTTAAAACCAGTAATATGAGAATAAGCTCAATAGGTCAAGGTCATCAATAATCCTTTGCTTCTATCTGAAAAATTGAATGTGAGTGTTTGGAAAAAGCTATAAATGTTGCTAAGCATCTATGTCTTTTATATATCTATATATCTCTATATATCTATATATCTCTATATATCTATATATATATAAAAACATCTCATGCGGAAGGGGTACTACAATACATACATGAAAGTGAGACACAATGAGCCATCATTCTTTTTTTGATACTAATGATACTCTTTTCATTTTTAAAGCTGGTTTTTTTACAAGTGACTGCTGTGTACTTAGGAGGAAACATAGCCTATCTTCTTAAATATCTTCTCAACAGTTTCCACTTGAGGAAGAAAAGGATTTCCAAGCCCTGAAAAAGTATTTGGAAGCACATAGCTCAAACTAGAATGAAGTCAGGGTAATCCTCTGTCCTTTATTATGCAGCAGGTCAGATTAGAGGATCACAGAGATCTTTGTGGCTTTATAATCTATGATTAACATACTAATTTTTAACTATGTACTTTGGTCCAATTCCTTGCAACAATACATATAAGCCATGTCTTTGTTTGGAGCAGGTGGAGCTGAAGCAAAGGCTTAAAATTAGGCAGATGTTGAAGTGCTTTGCAGCCTTGAGCTTGAGTTCTGACGTCCTGACATCCTTTTTTTCATTCAGAATGTTTGTGGTGAAATGTCTTTTTTTTTCACATGGTGGTCTTCATGCCTTCCACTTTATTGAAAAAAAGGAAAAGGTAAAACTATTAAGCTTATAGTACTTTTTCTTTGCTGAAAGAAACAATTTTATTAATTAAGAAATGCATTTAAATAAGTTTTATCTAGGTACAATAATCTGTTTTTCCCTAGGTTTGTTTTTTTAAAATTTTACATTTTCAGACAAAAAACATGTATCACTCTGAGAAATGTTTTAGAAGTTCAATTTTTCTTGTGGAGATACATTAAGATAATGTGAACAGTGGAAAACTAACATTACCAACCTGAAAATTCACATTACCAACCTGAATTCTGTACTTCAGGGTCTGTATTAAATCTACGAACAGTTATAACGCAACTAAATAATGTATCTTACATTTCTAATAACCTGTTAAAGTTTTGAAAAGTAATAAAACTGAGGATATTAGTCAGATTGATATCATTCTTAGTTAATTAATTAAACATCAACAGTAACTTTGAGCTTAAATATACTGACCCCTGAAGAATATATCTTTGACAGTAGTAACATGAAGTAGCTGGTTTATGAAGTGTGACTAATTCTCCATATATATATTGGGGTCATTGCTTCCATTACAAAGTGCTTGTGCCAGCTAAAATCAATTCATAGCAGTGTGGTACACCTTGAAAAGTATCGAGGAGAGTAATAATAAATACATATGCCTGTAATAAAAAGGAGCTGCATCTTTCTGTAGGAAGGATTCACCTTTCCACTCTCGTCCCTGCTCCCTTTGGTACTGTAGTTTACGTCTCTCCGAATGTTTCTATTTCAAGTGGAGTTGCAAACGTAATTCATAGACGATGATATGATCAACAAATTTCATTCGTAAAGTTTCTGTCAAGTTTTGTTGTATTGATTTGTTATTCGTTCACCCTGTACTTCCAATAACATTTTCACATGCTGTTGTCATCAGTCTTCAGGAATCTCAGATGTGTTGGGTTTCCTGGTTCTCATCCAGTTTTCAGCTGCCATTCGAGGCACTGCCAGTTTTTCCATTACCGAGGTGCTACAAGTTTTACGGGTAGGACACCTGCATTTATGCTGTTTCACTGGTGAAATGCACCCTTTCTGCCTGATGTTGTAATTTTTGTGATCCTAGAATTCTCTCACAGTTCTTTGTTCTCCATCGGTCTCGCCTCCTGCCTTATCTTTTCTTTCTCCCATATTCAATCCACTTCTTCCCTTCAGTCTGCACTTTGACTTGCCACATTCTCTTTCTTGAAACCGCTTTTTCCTCCTTGCTCGTTGCGTAGTTTCTCTTTTATGTACCACTTAGCTGTTTGCTTAATTATTAAGGTGTAAAGTGTTTTGCCACAGACAGCTCTAACTGTCGATCAAAAAACTGGTGACTAGAAATGAAGCCAACAGATGACCAGCAAAAAAATGACGAGAATTAATATAAAAGTGCACATGATTCCAGATGACTGGCTGATTTGGAAAACCATCCTGTGAGAGTCTTAAAACACTGTGCCAATGAGTATTTTTGAGGTCCTCTTTCTCCTTGTATGAGCAAGTTCTGGGTTTTGAGTTGGTGAGCTGTGTAGTTGTCAACTGAAATATTATTTAAGACTATGCACAGGCAGCAATGGGGAAAAGAAAGTGTAAAAGCAGCAAGAGAGTTTGTCCCAGTCTCTGCATGCCTCTACCTTTTGGCAAAGTTGCATTTTTACAGTCGATGTTGATTTGCGATTCTTAGCAAGTGCACATTAGCTGTCCAAAAGTCTACACCAGAGTTAGGGTTGCCAAGGGCGCTTTCAGCTCTTGAGTTCAATTACTTTAAATTCTCATACAATATAGTAGTGCATTTTAGAACACCAGAAGGTGACGAATTAAAATAATGCTGACCTCTAATTATGAAAAACACGTGCAGGTATGCCACAAAATATTCTAACACTGCCCTCCTGAATCAGGCAGTAGTTACTGGGAACAGTAATAATTGTACAGTAGTACACCTAAGTAGCAATGGAATTACTTGGGTTGTATGCCAAGCGTTTGAGTTTGCAGCATATGCCTTGTTGGTGCTCTATTTTCCGTTCGTAGTATTACGTGCAAATGTACTGAATAGTGGGGGTTGGTTGAAGGAGGTCGTCCGTGTTGTGAATGATGTATTAAGACCATGGTGAAAGCCTGAGGCTTCCAGTTATTGTCACCTAAATATAAGTGTCTGCAAATGAACTTTGTGAGTAAGAGTGGAATTGGACTCAGTTGCCTCAACTTCGGTGTCTACTGCTGTTTGGATGTCCTGGCATATCTGAGGCGTGCACGCAGGGCTGCTGAATGTGATCCAGACCCAGATGGAGATTGAAGCAGTGGACCCAGGTTCTAACCTGTGTCTTCAAGAACATCAGGGGCAGAATTTGTTTCCTGAGCGCCAGCTGAAGTGGTCTAGTGTATTCCACTGACGGGAAACTAATAAATACTAATGCAGCTTCCAGGTCTTCCACAGAGCCTGTGTTGTATCTGTGTTCTGTCATCTCCATGCATGTGTTATGGATACCTCACAGCTTCTCCAATGACTTTAGATGCCTGTATTGAAGTAATCAATTCTATATGTAATTCTCTGTTTACAACAGTGGGAACTCATTCATGCTTAGACACCTAAATGTATATCAGTGAAGAATTGAGCATATCTCACTTTCAGTACTAAGATTCTGTATCACTGGAAAAAGCAGGGTGGCATTTCATCATTGTGATGGTTATGGGTGGTATAGATCAATGCAATAATAACATGTAAATAAAGACAGTTTAGAAAAAGTATTCTTGTACAAGGGAGAAGTGATTGAGTTTGCAAGGGCTGTTTGATGACTAGTAGATTCAGAGATAGAATAGAAACCATATTTAAGTGGTTTCCTTTTAGCTTGTGCCTAATGCACTCATCTTGCTTCCACGTAATGCCTTCTTTTCCCATGATTCTTCTATACCATTCTGTAACATCTCTAGTGGAAATGTTCTGACCCCATTATTAAAGAGGTCAGAGTTGCAGTTAACATTGTTAAATCTTCTTCCATTGATATTTTAGAGACCTGGAATATTTTAGTTCAGATTGTGACACTAGCAGGTGACCCTGACTATGCATGAGCTGGTGGGTTAACTTTAGCCGGCAGCCGGATGACCACCCTGGCCTCTTGCCACAGAGGCCACCTCTGCAGCCCCTCACGTCTAACAAAACCTTGCCACCTTGTGTGGGGTTTGTGTGGCAAGGTTTTTGTAGAGATGGGGCTACAGGGGTGGCTTCTGTGAGAAGCTGCTAGAAGGTTTCCCCATGTCCAACAGAGCCAATGCTGGCTGGCTCCAAGATGAACCCACTGCTGATGCTGACTCAAGGCCGAGCCCATCAGCCACGGTGGTAGCGCCTCTGGGATAACGTCTTTAACAAGGGGAGAAAGTTGCTGCACAACGCAAGTGCAGCCAGAGAGAGGAGTGAGAATATGTGAGAGAACCAGCCCTGCAGACACCAAGGTCAGTGCAGAAGGAGGGGGAGGAGGTGCTCCAGGCGCCGGAGCAGAGATTCCCCTGCAGCCCGTGGTGCAGACCATGGCGAAGAAGGCTGTGCCCCTGCAGCCCATGGAGGACCCTACGCTGGAGCAGGTGGCTGCCTGAAGAAGGCTGTGACCCTGTGGGAGGCCCGTGCTGGAGCAGGCTCCTAGCAGGACCTGTGGTCCCGTGGAGAGAGGATCCCACGCTGGAGCAGGTTTGCTGGCAGGGCTTGTGACCCCCTGGAAGGGACCCAGGCTGGAGCAGTCTGTTCCTGAGGGACTGCACCCCCTGGAAGGGACCCACGCTGGAGCTCATGCTCCAGCCCATGGAAAGGACTCACATTGAAGAAGTTCATGGAGAACTGTCTGCTGTGGGAGGGACCTCACACTGGAGCAGGGGCAGAGCGTGAGGAGCCCTCCGCTGAGGAGGAAGGAGCGGCAGGGACAGCGTGTGATGAACCGACTGCAACCCCCATTCCCCTTCCCCCTGCGTCGCTGAGTGGGGAGGAGGTAGAGACGTTGGGAGTGAAGTAGAACCCAGGAAGAAGGGAAGGGTGGGGGCAAGCTATTTTTAAGATTTGGCTTTATTTCTCATTATCCTACTCTGATTTGATTGGCAATAAATGAAGCTAGTTTCTGAAAGTCAAGTCTTTTTGCCCGTGACAGTAATTGGTGAGTGATCTATCCCTGCCCTCACCTTGACCCATGAGCCTTTNCCCCATGTCCAACAGAGCCAATGCTGGCTGGCTCCAAGATGAACCCACTGCTGATGCTGACTCAAGGCCGAGCCCATCAGCCACGGTGGTAGCGCCTCTGGGATAACGTCTTTAACAAGGGGAGAAAGTTGCTGCACAACGCAAGTGCAGCCAGAGAGAGGAGTGAGAATATGTGAGAGAACCAGCCCTGCAGACACCAAGGTCAGTGCAGAAGGAGGGGGAGGAGGTGCTCCAGGCGCCGGAGCAGAGATTCCCCTGCAGCCCGTGGTGCAGACCATGGCGAAGAAGGCTGTGCCCCTGCAGCCCATGGAGGACCCTACGCTGGAGCAGGTGGCTGCCTGAAGAAGGCTGTGACCCTGTGGGAGGCCCGTGCTGGAGCAGGCTCCTAGCAGGACCTGTGGTCCCGTGGAGAGAGGATCCCACGCTGGAGCAGGTTTGCTGGCAGGGCTTGTGACCCCCTGGAAGGGACCCAGGCTGGAGCAGTCTGTTCCTGAGGGACTGCACCCCCTGGAAGGGACCCACGCTGGAGCTCATGCTCCAGCCCATGGAAAGGACTCACATTGAAGAAGTTCATGGAGAACTGTCTGCTGTGGGAGGGACCTCACACTGGAGCAGGGGCAGAGCGTGAGGAGCCCTCCGCTGAGGAGGAAGGAGCGGCAGGGACAGCGTGTGATGAACCGACTGCAACCCCCATTCCCCTTCCCCCTGCGTCGCTGAGTGGGGAGGAGGTAGAGACGTTGGGAGTGAAGTAGAACCCAGGAAGAAGGGAAGGGTGGGGGCAAGCTATTTTTAAGATTTGGCTTTATTTCTCATTATCCTACTCTGATTTGATTGGCAATAAATGAAGCTAGTTTCTGAAAGTCAAGTCTTTTTGCCCGTGACAGTAATTGGTGAGTGATCTATCCCTGCCCTCACCTTGACCCATGAGCCTTTCGTCATGTCTTTCTCTCCCCTGTCCAGCTGAGGAGGGGAGCGATAGAGCGGCTTTGATGGGCACCTGGCATCCAGACGTCAACCTGCCACACACCTACACCCGATACGGTCAGAAACAGTAATTTTCTTTTTGCACCAGTGAAGGAAATAACCGTTCTTCCCTTCTGCTGCCTGTAGTTGTTTGAAGATAGTTCTGCTGGCCAGAATTACCCCTTTTCCTACTTTTTCTTAGTCTTTTATCTCTACTTACTGTTTGACCTTCCTCTTTTGAGGTGAGGAGGTGGTGTGAGTAAGTAGGGTTTCATGAGCTAAACAAAAGAGACCGGGAAATGAGGGAGACTGAATGAGATCAGTGGTGACATGCTATTTGCAAGAGTGGAAGGGAAAAGGAGATCATCGTGACATGTACATCCCACATGTGCAGACCTACTCTCCTCTTTATACTGTCCTGGGTTTTGCTGGTAGTACTCCTTATCCCTAGGAGTATGTTCACTAGCAATTAGGAACAGAAAGGGAATTTGGAGTTCTTTCCTCTAATCACAGAGCAACAAAGGATCCTCACATGAGAGAATCTGAAGCAGATGCTGAAACAAAAAAGGAATTACAGAAAAATAGTATTTGTAAAGGAGTTCATTAATGGATGAATCAAAGTCTCTTGTCTCTTTCTTAATATTTGTAGTTCTCCTCTGCCAGAATTTCCAGAAAGAAAAGGCCATTTCAGACCTTTATTCGTTGATGGGTCTTAGGAATACAGTATTTCAGAAAATCTTCTTCTTAATTAAAGCTATAATAACCACATCGGATTCTCAAGAACGTAACAAGGAATATCCTTAATGCAAGTACTCTTGAGCCCTGCCTCACAGCATCGGGGGGAGTCATAAGTCAGCTTCACCTTGAGAAAAGAGTATGATGTTGCTCTGACAGTATTGTTACCCATGTGGCAGTGGAAAATGATCTCTTTTGAAAGAGCTTTAAACTTTTGAACTTAAAATCTTGAACTTCAATCTTTTGAATTAAAAAAAAAAATTAACAACAAATTTCTAGCTACTTTCCAGAATGTGAACACCAAAATTAATGTGTAACATTTCAGTAATGTTGTACGTATGTCGTAATACATGCGAAAATGGTATTTGCTGTCTTAGCTGCAGCATCATGCTTGACATACGTGTTTAATTGGTCATTTATGCTTAATTTTAAGTTTATTTCTTCATTGCTTTATGTCTCCGACAACTTTGGATTAACTACAAATTTTTCTGTACTTATGTATTAACTAGCAAACACGTGTTCTTATCCAGGAACTACTGAGATGATTTCCGGTGTTGTGCTGGCATGAATACCTAGAAAATCACCCCTGTAGCCCCCTCTCTACCAAATCACTAAAATAAATATAATTAAGGAGAAATATTTTTTTTCCCCAAGCAAATAGATTTTCTCTGTTTATGGTGTGTCATTTAGGTGTGTTTCTTTAAAAATATTTCTGTATTTATGCAGTTTGGCTGTGGAAGTACTTTATATTTATATAGAAAATAATTTATGAGAAGAATATTAAAAATCATGAGACAAGTCCAGATTTTTTTAAATCAGCTGTTTAAAATTCAAAATTTCAGATACTTGAATATGTATGCAACACTAAGTATGAGAATAGTTTACATGTTTAATCATCTTCTTTACTGTATTAACAGTATGTTTATGTACATGTGGGAAAAGGGATAAAAAACTTCAATTTCAATCTAGAGGAAAAAATCTCACATGATTATAGCTACTGCATTTTTGCTGGTTGTGCCTTAAAATGTGTATTTTCAATGACATCTTTCGCTACAGTATTTCAGCATCGGTACATGATTCATTTATACCAGCTGAGGGTATAGCCTATGGTCTCAGGTGATAGCTGGTATTTTCTCCATACTCTCAGAGGTAATACAGGGAGCTTCAGTCATTTACTTTTCACACAAGCAGGATTTTGCCATTAGTAGCTTTACAAGGTTATCTGTTTATAATCCTTCCTCACTCCTTGAACATAATTTTGCTCTTAACGCTAATGTTGAATCTTCTTGTAAGGATTGTATTCATCTTTTGTTACAGGGGTTTTAAGTAGGGTAATAAAATCTAGTGATGTGGTCATTGTCGTATACTAAAAGCCTATAGTCAGACAACTTCTGCCAGTAGTGAAATTGGAAGCATTATCAATGATGATGTTTTGCAAGATAAGATGGGTTTAATTATGTTTTATAAGCACCGATGAGAAAGAAGTATACTTGTTAACTACCATTTCATCCCATTTATTCACTCCACTTCCTCCAGTGTACTGTAGATGTTCCACAGGAAGCTCTCTGAAGACAATATTTTGAAATTAATTATTGTTACGACTTAGGTTTTTTGCTTTAAAAAAAAAAAGGCACTGCAGAGAATGCCTGGACTTCCCAGAGGCGCAGTACTGAGAGGTCTTTTGATGCAAGGAAGGTCACAGGACACTAATAATGCAACTGGCTCTTGCCCCAGTTTACAAACCCTGTAGGAAGAAGAGGACCAGTGAAACTATTGCTTAATCTGCTTGCTGGTCCGTCTGAATTATGTCCCATGGAGGGTAATTCCCACGCCTCCTTGTCAACAAAGAACAGCTGTTTTGTTGGATTTGGTTTTTGGGAATTGAAGGCGCGCTTCTTGTTGGTTGTATTTTTTTTTTCCTTTTGCCGCGGAAAATGCTACGTGCATTAACTGTTGTTTCGTGAATACCCTTGTTACCCTCTAATGTTCTGCATCGTAAAGCTTGCAGCGAAAGGTCTAAAATCCTTAGATAACATAGAACTTTTTAGAAGGGATAAAAATCCATTCAGTTTACTAGCAGTAAACTGAAGCCCTGTTTTTTTTTCTTTTTATAGCTTGGTAAGCGGGTTAAATTTTTAATTCTGTCTCTCCAAAATACTCCCAATATGTTAGTGTTTATACAGTGCTCTTCAGAAGCACCCTGCCTTTGGCAAAAGCTCACCTTGCTTTGGCTAAGGTGCTACTGTGACAAAGTAGCTCGAGCACAAAAAGAGCTCTTCTCACCTGACTTCAGATGTCCCCATCGTAGATGAACAAGGGAGTAACTGTAAACGCCATTTAATGGAAAGAAGTAAACACTTCTCAAACACTGTTAATCTGATCAGTGTTAGGATGAAGTGCCTACTTCTCTCCAATGACTAGAAAAAGTGCCTGAATTCCTCAGAGGTAGATGTCAATCGTATAAACATTGGGACAGATAAATTCCTGTTCAGAACATCTGTCATTTTACACTGATGAAAACCCAACACTTCATTAATGCTAACTGATATTTTGCATAAATAGAGGCAAATATACATACAGAACCTACATTTTTTGGTATCATTTAAGGAGATAGTTTTCTTCCAACTAAAAATTCTATTTAAAGATGAGTGCTTCTGAAAATCAGTTTTCAGCTTGTTTATGTGAGGACTGATTGAGTTGAGCAGATTCTGCATTTAATGACAAAGTAACGTAAAGTTGTAATATTTTAATTCCAATGTAAGCCTACTTGGTAAAATATTTTAAATATGATTGGAATGCAGAAGGAAGATATTATTAAATGAAATTGAAATGTTTTAGTGACACAGAAGCACTAGTTACTAAGTGATTGAGTATATTGAGGGAGCTAAACCAAGATCCAAGCTGTTTTTCAGGATACGTAAAACATTACAAGCTCCTCATTTTCAAACATTTATATATTGAGTTAAATGCAGTATGAGCACAAACAAATCAGTAAAGGTTGTATGACTTGAATCTTCTGAAAATTTAAGGCCATGTGTCAACTATATGCCAAGTAAATGACATATTTAACTTTGAATTTGAAAAGGTAATGTTAGCAGATTGCAATTTTTTTAATCACTTTTTCAATACTTTTTTCAGAGAAAGCAGTGGTTTTTGTATGGAATAATTTTAAATTCGAATGTTTAAATCAAGTACAACAAATTAAATTTCATTATACTGTTAATACTTTCAGAGGGTAGTAATAATACTCTTCAAACAGGAACTATGAACTGAAACATATTACAGGAAAACTATTGCTCTACTTGGTAACGCCATTCATGTGTAGATAATAGATACCAAAGAGGTCATGTTTTTAAAGTAAGTTTAGTTTAACAGAGATGTCCAACAGTTTGCAGTTTCTTCAGCAAATTGTTCAGTTTGATTTTATGTTCCGAGTTGACAATTTCCAAGAACAGCAATTTTCAAAATGTCTTCTGGGTAAGTGTGAAGTTATGGTAAAGCCTCATATATATAAATGATCAAATGCTATTTGTAGACTATTTCTAATCTATCAAGAATAATCAGGACCCCTACTGCAGGAAAAAAGTGCGTAGATTCTCCCAGGCCTTCCTTGCTGTCTGGGATAGGGTCCAGGAGTATGAACCTTTGGGCCATGGAGGTTATCAGAAGGATTCCGGTTTACCTCAGCTCCTTGGATTTGGCCTGCTGCCCCTTGACTCATTAGAACTAGCTGCATTTTAATGAAGGTTCGCTCAATGGCAAGAGGCCTGCCTGTGTGATGAAGAAGGGAAAGTAGCAGCAGTACTTCTGAGGCAGGGCCTGCTTTGCTGTCTGAATCATACTGAGCTGTTTACCTTTCAGGAGCTATTTCCAAGCCAAGCAAAAAGGTTGTAGTGCTGACGGAGGCATTGGTTTTCTTGTCAGACTGACATGTGTCTGTTTTTAGAAAAAGCGGATAATAGATGGATGTGGAGTCTTCATTCTCTATTTCCTTGGGCCTTCCTTGGCCTTCTCCTTGGCAGCTGACTAGGTTCTGTGTTGGGAAAGAGTGTAGGTACCTAGTTCAAACCTGACCTTGATGGGTCGTGTTTGATTTTGCTTTTTAGAATCGCAGAATCATACAACATCCCAGGTTGGAAGGGACCTCAAGACACCATCTGGTTCAGTGTTTTTAGTAGAATCCCAGATTGCTCCACTTGATTTCTGTAGACCTGCAATACTGATCCTTATCATAAACACTGCTACTGACTGATCTTTTCCTACCAGTTGTTGAAAAGACCGAGACTGCTTTCTAGGGCAGCATCAAGGATCTTTTAACAGAGTCACAGAATGGTGATTTTCCACACCAGCATGACCTTCTGAAGCCTGTGGTCATAAAACCATGCTACTTCTGACTCTGCGCCTTGTGTAACTACTATGGCAGTTGGCTTGTGCTGGCCGTTGCGTTTTCCTTGATAGCCGTACGTTTAGCTCACCTATGTCTACAACTTTTAGAGATCTCCTCATTTGTCGTATCCTCAAGCACTTATTTGTTTATCTATTATCTGTTTGTTTGTTTGNCTCTGCGCCTTGTGTAACTACTATGGCAGTTGGCTTGTGCTGGCCGTTGCGTTTTCCTTGATAGCCGTACGTTTAGCTCACCTATGTCTACAACTTTTAGAATTCTCCTCATTTGTCGTATCCTCAAGCACTTATTTGTTTATCTATTATCTGTTTGTTTGTTTGTTTTATCTAGCTTGTTGCCTTTACTGCTAGCGGATGTATCATCTTCTAAGCCACAATTACTTTCATTAACAATTACGTACTGTACACTGGTGATTACATAAATTGTAACAAAATAATTAGTTGCAAAATGTTACTACACATGTTTTAACTTCCTTTAAACAGCACTAGTGGATACAAATACTCCTCTAATTTTAAATAGGAGTGGAAGTACAGAACGATTAAGTACTTTGTCCAAGGTGACATGACACTGCAAGCCTTTGACAGGCCCGTATCTAGGATCCAGTTAACCCAGGAAACAGTTATGATGCATCCGAGAAAAGTTTTCTGCTCAAGTGAAAGACCAGGGAAAACCTAACAGATTTGAAATCCCTTACAGTATATCTATTTTAAAGTAGATATAAAACCAAATTGTAGCTAACTATTACTTTATGACATAAGAACTTTGAAAAAGGCAATAACATAATAGTCATAATCAGAAATCTGTAAAANGTCTAATTTTAAATACGAGTGGAAGTACAGAACGATTAAGTACTTTGTCCAAGGTGACATGACACTGCAAGCCTTTGACAGGCCCGTATCTAGGATCCAGTTAACCCAGGAAACAGTTATGATGCATCCGAGAAAAGTTTTCTGCTCAAGTGAAAGACCAGGGAAAACCTAACAGATTTGAAATCCCTTACAGTATATCTATTTTAAAGTAGATATAAAACCAAATTGTAGCTAACTATTACTTTATGACATAAGAACTTTGAAAAAGGCAATAACATAATAGTCATAATCAGAAATCTGTAAAAGAGAAAACTGATTACTAAGGTTATGTTTACAATAGAAGTGCAGGTTTATGATACAGCACGAGAAAGTCTATAGGGTAAATAATGGTCTCTAGTAGTGTTGTTTCATATGATTAATGTGACATTCTGTTGGCTGTAATAACTATATTATGCTCTGTACATTGTTTTGGGGAATTTTTGTATAGAATATGTAAAATGCAAAACAGTGTCATATGAAAGTAGCTTTCAGAGATTATTCAGGTCCTCTTTATTACGTATTTTATTTATTTTTGTCTGCTTTTATATATTGCATAGGAATAAATTTACTCACATTTGAGAGTATAGTGTATCATTATACAATCCAAATATTTTTGTAAAATGAATTACAGAATGACAGAATAACAAAATGATTAAAGCCATTTTTTTTTTGTGGTGACTAAACTATGAATCAGATAAAGATCTAGGAAGTGGAAGTTGTAAGAATGGTGAATTTACTGCATTGATTAAGTTGCAAATCGAACAATTATTTTAGATTATGAAAAATACCAGTTTTTATCAGTATCGTTTACCTAGAAATCACTGTGGAACAATTATGCCTGCTAAACAGAAAGTTCCGTAAATCCTCAGTACAAATAAAAATATTCAGCCACAAAACTGCATGGGAACTGAAATTAAAAGGCTGGTACTCTCTGATGAAGGAGAAATTTATAGAATATTTAATATATGTTTAGTTTTCATTTTCTTTCTAGATTATGGGGTTAATGAATAGAATAAAAGTACTACTTCCTTTGTGTATGTAGTCTGGGCTAGTGAATGAAAAGTGTACTTGCTTAGGGATCATTCTCACCCCCTCCCCCAACACCAGTGAAAGACTGAACGTTTGTATAGAGTTAGTGTGGTTTTCAGTCAGATGTGCTTCCTAATAATCGTTTGCATGTAGCTATGCATTTTCTGGCTTGGTTCATTTGAAGGGTTCTAGTGAGGATCTTGTTCGTACATGGCCTAACAATAAATTGGTTTAATGAAGGAAAGGGGCATCTGATCTCATTGATAAAAGCTTGTTGGTTTTATTAACAGCTGAATACTTCAGCTGCTTCGGATGAATGCTGCCTTAATTCTCGGGCCATTTTACTGAAATGAATAGGCTTTCCTCCTGAAAGAACGTGACAAATATGTTAGAAGGCAGACCTCAATTTTGCCTGATAAGATGAAAATATATCATTTGTTTTATACGTATTACTCTAATTCTCAAAATGTTTTGTGAAATAGCAATAAACCACACATCTTTTAACAGATTTTGCTAGTGCGTATATAGGCTTTGCATGTATATTTGTGCAATTAGCTGCTGACAGTGGGCAGTAAAATGGCTATTACATACTGTCCTTTCCATATGGGAATGAATTTCAGAATTAAACTTAGCTTTTTGGAGAGGAAACGTGCTCATCCACCAGCAGAAGAGTGTCATCTGTACCAGTGACTGACTGCTCCTTGGGAAAGCCAGGGCAGCGGTGGGGCTGGCCCAGGTGCCCAGCAGGTGCAGTGGCCAGCACAGGAATGCTGGCAGGAAGAAAAGGGCAGTCCATGCAACACAGAAACAGTATTTATTCCCTTCAGAGTAGCATGTGTGTGTTTGTGTGTGTGTGAGAGAGAAAGAACTTAGCATGGTTTTTTTTTCAGTTTGATTTTTTTTTTTTAATTATTATTTGTCTTCTGAGATCACACACGAGAAGAGTTAAAACATACTCAACCCAGAGGAAAAAGGAGAAAAGAGTCCATTTGGCTGACACTGATCAAAAAAGGGACTTGGAAATGGACTTTAAGGACTGAGAGCAGAATCTGCCTGCCCATCTGCATCCAGCCTCTGGTATTATACAGATCAGCAGCACTTGTGAAAACCCATCCACTTACCTTGATAGTGAGTTAGCCTGTACTGTGTACGTCTTGGCCTTCAAAAGGTTTAATGCCTTTTTCTGATGCTGCTCCACTCTGGTTTGTCAAAAACAGGGTGCCCCTGATTTTTGCCAGTAATTGCTAAAAACCTTTCCTCCATCAGGAGGCCTCAAGCCACTAAACTCATCTGCTGCTCCCGCTAAATTCAAGGAACTGCATTGCTGTAAATCCTCCATCTTCTTTTTCTTAGAGAAGTGCATTTGGAATAGGAGAATATATGGTTTATATTTGATACTGTTGTAATATTTTAGCTACTTACATAGAAATTCTGCATTAAAAAAAAAACATTTGACAGTGATGAACGGATGAGGTAAAGGACATCGGAAATTATGTGCAGCTCCAGTGATGGGATATCATAGCCTTGCATAATAAACTTTGTAGTGATGTTATTTTTTTAAATTATGTGTTGAGCATTTCTGATTACAGTACTGACGATGTTTGTCAACAGAAATCATGCTTTGATACATCCAGCCAGACATAAGGCTGAATGGTTCACAGGATTAAAATGGGATAAAGAACAGTAAACTTTGCATTCTCAATTCTGGAGCAACATGTTATTAGTAACTATTAATTGGTATCCTAGAATTTGATATTGCAGCTAATTTCCAGTAGAAGCTGTTTTTTATAAGCAAATATTCATATCACAACTCAAAAGTTTCCCAGCTGAGAACATTAAGTCATGGAAATGTAAACCTCAAATTGACTTGAAGAGATCATCCAATGCATCACCTATACTGAAAGCAGGATCAAATACGTGCATATGTGACAGATGGTGGTGTATATTCTGTTCTTAAAGTGAGGAAGTTTTTCCCCATGATCAGGCATAAATCTTCTTTGCTGCAAATTAAGATAATCTCTTCTTATCTGCTGTAGCCACAAGGAACAATTGATCGCCATGCTTCTACGCCAGCTTCTGCCTACTCGAGTCAAACGCCTCTCCCCTTGCCCCTTCCCGCTGCCGCTTCCTCTTGGCTGCACCTCGTGGGCTCTTTTCAGCTTTCCTTCATTAAAGTTATGTGTTTCGGTCTTTTAGTATCTTCTTCTTTTCATTTTGGCTCTCCGATTTGTCTAGACTGACTTGCCACCACAACGCTGACAGTTCTCTGGAAAAAGTCCACTAGTGCAAAGCAGAACAAAGTAAATACTTCCAGTGTCTCACATGAAATGTTTGTTTGTTAACAAATCCAAAGCGATACCGCTTTTTTCCTGCAGCAATGTCATGTACAGTTAGTGATGAGTCCATATATTTAGGATTCCAGCTGCTAGTTCTCATGGTCCAGCAAGGATGAGGTGTTCCCAAAAGGTCTGTGTTGTATGAGCCTTGAGTCAGGAGACTTACTGTGCCTGGACAAGTCTCTATCTTATTCCTCACAGCTTTTTGGATGTTACTGTAGGTATTGCCTTATTCTTCCTTTTCCCTCTGACTCTATTTCAAAAACAAGTATCTGGTATGACCAGACTTTTGATTTCTCACAGTGTCAAAATGTTTTCCTGTAGGCTCTTCTTACTGGATTTCTTTAGACCTAGCTGTAGTCTTCCTTATTGGTTTTTTTGAGATTTGGAAAATGAACTTGTTTTCTTATGTCCCTCAGAAGTGGACAGGTTTCTTTTCTTATGCCTTTTATTAAGATCCATCAGTAAAGATGTTCCAAAGACATGACTGCATTACTTTGTTAGAGTCACATTAATCCAAAATAAAGATTTGGTCTGGCAATTGGGAATACACTTTTTATCTCCTCAGCTGTAAAGGGAAATCATCGTGTCCAAAACATGACAGTAACCTAACTGGAATATTCTTAGACTTCAATGTGGATATGTACAGAGATGTCATACACAAATAAAAGATTGGACTCACTGATATCCTATAAATTTCTATTTTTCCAATTTTATTTTTTCTTTACCTTTACAAAGGATCAAGTGCTTTCAGAAGAGATCCTTTCATACTACATATAAGCCCTGTGTAAAGACAGTCAGCAAAGTTGATAAGGATAATTTTAGAAATGAAGCTGAGTGCCTTTTTGCTAAGAAAGAGATATGTCACTTCAATAAATGAGAACATATATATTTGGCTTCCGGGAAGAATCATTTGATTTAGTTGAGGCAGTTGTTGCTGATCTTATAGTTTCATTTTTTAATATAAATTGAAACATTTCCAGTAATGACATATATGTTGATATTAAACCTCTCGCTGAAGATAGTAATCATATTGATATAAATACACTGCACAAGTATAGCAGCACTTGGAAGTAGCGTATTTTATGTTAATCCAAAATGGATAGCTAGAAATAAGTTGAAAACCCTTCTTGGGTATCATTTTTCAACATTATTTGAAATAATGAGGATTGTTTGAACCTTTTTTATCAGTATGGCTCCAGAATATATGCATTCATTTTAGTTCCCTTTGAAGATTATTGCCACAGGAAATTAGTCTTTATTATTGCATTGGGCTTATGCAGCAGAATAAAGCTTGAAAAAACAAAGTTCAAAGAAGAAAAAAGTACTTTGCTTACTACATCTTCCTTTTTTTTCTCAATTTTTTTCAATGGAAATCATTGGTTAACTTCTGGTTAAATTCCTCCCTTCTCACTTAGCAATGTTTCTAAATTATGTTTGGGATTAAATGAACTAGCTATAGATTGGGTAGATACTGCTGAGACTTAGAAGTTGTATATCAATTCTTTTAAATGTTAAATTGGTCATTTCAGTGAACTTCTATTATTGAACTTGAGAAATCTTTGTCAAACACTAGGATTTGCCATCCATATAAAGAATTTTTTACCTTCCCAAATAATTTTCTTTTGCATTCAAGTGTTAAAACCCTGTGTAAACTAAGAAAAAAAAAATTAGAGGAACACCTGAAGAAAAAAATCATCTAAAGGAAAAATGAATGATGGCTGAATTTTGTTTGCAGTATCTTTATTGTTTCTGCTGAACAATAAATGTTTCCAGACGTTTTAAAGCCACTGTACAACAGACACAAACCAACACATCTAGATTGTTGTAAATCAGCAAATTCTGAGGATGACTCCACAATGTCCTGGGGAAGCCCTCATGAAAAAAAGAGGGAGGCCAGCTGTAATTCAAAGGACAACTTCTAGCTGCCTTGGCAGGCTCCAGTCCTGATTTGAGCTCTCTGAGCTGCAGTGGAAAAGTGTGATTTATGACTGATGAAAATGAATTAAAGCTACTGCACCCAGAGGTATCCAACAGTCATTGTGTCTGCACAGTCAGACAGTTGCTGTCAGCAGTGGGTAGAGAGCCACTTGGATGTGCCTTGTCCTGATGGAGAGTTAAGCAGCCTCACATGCTGTCTTCAAGTTGCTGGCTCCCCCCCTACCCCACGCCCCCCACCCCTATCATTTATTTCGCCTTGCATTCTTTATTCATTTCTTTCCAGTGCTTGGCAAAATACTTGCAAAATATCTAAAGCTGTATGTGGGTGAGGAAAAAAGTAAGTTCACATGATGCTTCCTAAAAAAACTCACTATATCGTGACCTTATCGACACTTTATTCTGGTTCTAGTGCCAAAGTGAATATTCAGTTTTACAAAGAAAATAAAACTTTTTTTATTTCAAAGAAAATAAAACATCTTTTTATAGCAAAGGTAGTAGTGCATCTTAGGTATGGGCGCCTCAGCCATACATCCTTCATGTGAGATTATGCCATAGAGGTCGTGTTTTAACAAAGAAAGTTCGATAGCAGTCTTCTTTCTGGTGTTTTACTATTGGTTTAGGTTTCAGATGAAAGTTAGAAAATTAAGTTTCTCTTTGCCATAGCAGGAACATTTTTGTGATGAATCTTTAACATACTAGCCTCTGGCACATAATGCAGTTGCCTAGAGGAAATTTTAAAAGCCTTTTAAAGTGCAGTGTTGTCAGTAGATGGTTTGCAGTATCCCAGTTTCCCTTTTAAGACTGACTCAGAAGTGTATAATGTTCAGTCATTATGCACAAGAATATATGCTAGTTTATCTCTAAAGCAAATGAGGTTATACAGAACAAGTTAAGCAAAAAATTCAAGCAGACAACTAGGAACTTTGTAGAAGTGCTTGAAACAGGGTAAACAAGAAGAATAAAGAAAGAGTGATCTCATAACAGAAACAAAATCAATTAGTCTGAAACTAAGTTTTGTACAGTGAATTGCAAATAATAGTAACATAACATCATAACATAACATCATTAGGTTTACTATTTTAATACCCTTACCTGTACATTGAAAATTAGAAGTTGATGAATGTGACCTCCCTGTCTGTGGGGCTGTTTGATGAACAACTGTTTGAATTATCCAAAGTGTAAATTTTCAGCTAATGGCAAACTCCAGCCATGTGCTAGGAGAGCAACAGCAAGATGTGGAAGTGCTTGCAACAAAGCAAGTTAGGCAACACGGTGATGTGGGGCAGGGAAGAGACTGGGACATTCGTTGCCCTCCTTGTGCTGGATCTGTGCTGGCGAGGCTTATCTCAGGTCTATCAGGTGTAAGAGCAAAGTTCTTGGGGAAAGGTACTACCCATCATAGACCGAGAGCAAGTTAAGGAATATTCAGGAGAGCTGGACAGGAACAAATCCATGGAGGGCAGCTGGGTAATGTTATTGTGAGATTGCTGTATTTTTGAAAGGTTATAGCAGCTGGAGGGCATCCCCAGTTGAAAGGCAAATGTTAGATCCATTATAGAAAAAAAATAGGAAAGAGTATCCGGGGAACGGTACACCAGGCAGTTTCACCTCAGTCTCTGGAGAAGATATGGAGCAAGCCAGTGTGGAAACCATTTACAGATACATGAAGACAAGAAGATGGCCGGGAGCAGATGGCATGGATTTGCCAAGTGAAAATCACATTGGATCAGCCTGATTGCCTTGTATGATGAAACTACTGTCTCTGTGTAGAAGGAAACAGCAATGGTTGTCATTTACCTTGACTTTAGCAAGGCTGGCTGTGCAGCATCCCATTAGCCAAATCAGGGCAGCGTGGACTGGAGAGGTAGACTTCAGGGTGGTGAGAAAATCACCTGAACCATCAGACTGCAAGGGCTGCAGTTAGCAGTACCAAGTCCTTCTGTTCACTGTCTGAGGGGTGTTTCTTGGGTCTGAGACTAGGACTGATACTGTTTACCATCCTCATCAGTAGCAGTAGGAAGCGCCTAGCCTNCTTCAATCTCTTCCTCCAAGATTTTCAAAAGTTCTCTGACTTGAAGCTCTGAGCGATCTGATCCAGCTTTGCAATTAGCCTTGTCTTGAGCAGAAGCTTAAACTAATTGCCTCCAGAGGTCCCAGGAAGCCCCTGGAAATAATGTGGTTGAAAATACAAAGGGAATTTACTCTCACTTTTTTTTAACCTGCTTAGTGAGGACATAAAGGAACAGAAAGTGCAGATCATAATAAAACTAATAAATTATAAAAGAACAAACTAGTAGGTCTGATGAGTCAAACCTCATTGCAAATAAATCTAAGGGAAAAACATTTACGAGCACTGGCAGTTCCACCTAGAAATTATATTTAAGGGAGAAGCACAAACCATCTCAGTGCTTGTGAAGCCTAGGAAGTAGCTCCCTTAAGTAAGCCTTGACTTCAGTGCCCTAAGGCCCAGGAAAAAAAAATCCCTCCGAAAGTGGAAACTAGGTCAAATTACCAAATTAGTGTAAAAGAAATAGCAGTGATATGAAGGGTGACACAACTGGAAAGGCCGAGACACAGAATTATGCATGGCATAAAAAAGGACATAAAAGGAAACTGAAAGTCATTTTATAAACACATAAATAATAAGAGCAAGAAAAAGATTGATATGCTATCCAACAGGGAAGGAAAAAAATTGCAAAATGGTGTTAGTCCTGCAAAAATGTTTAATATCCTTTTCAGTTTTCCTTTCAGTTAACACAACTACTAAGCCTAAGAAAGGACTAAGATGTCAGATTGGAATGATAAAAGAACTTCTGAAAGAGTGCATAGAGAAATTAGATATTTTTTAATGAGCTCAGTTTAATGAAGTTTATTGTATAGTATGTAAGTAACTAGATGAAGCATTCTTAAGATCCATTAGCAGTTCTCTGTTGTGGAGAATGGAGGAAGTTTTGGAAAACTCGAAAAGAGCTGACTCGGTGCCTGCCTTTATAAAGGAGAGGAAGGAAGAGCTGGGGAATTACAGACCCATCAGTGTAATATGAATTTCGTTAAAAAGAATACTAGAACAAATAATCAAATCAAATGAACTGTAAGCACCTGCAGAATAGCAGGGAGATGAGTAATAGCCAAAAAGAATTTATCAAGGAGAAATTGTGTAATACCAGTCTAATATCCTTTTGTGATAGAATAACAGTTTTTGAGAGGACGATGAACCAGGAGATGTCATCTGTCTTGACAAATAAAGCTTCTGACATTACCTGACATGACATTTTTATAAGAAAGCATTAAAAAAAAAAAGATGTTACACTACAATTATGTGAGTGTGTAATTAGTAGGGCAACTATGCAGAGTGTATTGTTCCCTGTCAAGCTGATGTGTGTTCTGTAGGAATCTGTCCTCAGTCTTCTACTATTGCACGTTTCTAGTAATGACATGGACAATGGAATAAAGACTAGTCTAACTAAATTTTCAGTGAAATGGGTGGGAGGGGAGGGCAAGCCGAATCAGCAAGAAGGATGAAAACTCAAAATTGACAACTTCAAAAAACACCAAACAACACAATTCTGTGATGACAAAGGCAAGTTCTTATTTTAGATGAAAAAAAATCCTGATACGAGTACAAGGAGAAACGTGTTTAGAAACGAACCTTAGATGACCTGGGTTTGTCCTTTACGGTCATTGATGTTATTTCCATGATTGGAATAATAGGTTTTGGTCTCATTTTTCTAAAAAAAGTTTCAAATAATGTAAATGAGATGCTTTTATAGGAGATAGTTCATTATGAAGGTAAATACATGCAAATTTCATATAGATCTTCCAATATCCTTGACTATGATATCTTTACAAAGTTGTTGCTAGTATGAAAGGTAGAGCTTACGCTTTTGAATTTTAGGAAAACATATTTTCCCTCTTTCTAAAACGTAGAACACAGTACGTTTCCATTCTACCCTCATAACTATTTGATTTCTAGATAATAATTATAATTTGTCACATGCTGCTCAGGAACAGTTGTGCCTGGTTTATAGTCTACGGTCATGAGTTTAGACTACAGCGTCATAATAAAATTTTTGGTAACTAATAAAAAAAAATCATGCAGCTTTTATGTTTTCAGTCAAGAGTTTTCTATAATATATTCCTGCGAAACATGAAGGGCCCAGTATTTGTATCAAATCCTTATAGATACTCTAGAAACTCTCTCTAGTGGATACAAATCCGAATTTTCTGGCATGGTTTTTCACCATTAATAAAAGACTGTAATGATCTTCTGTATGAGTTANGAGTTTTCTATAATATATTCCTGAGAAACATGAAGGGCCCAGTATTTGTATCAAATCCTTATAGATACTCTAGAAACTCTCTCTAGTGGATACAAATCCGAATTTTCTGGCATGGTTTTTCACCATTAATAAAAGACTGTAATGATCTTCTGTATGAGTTACAAACCCATTGCAAAGGAATGTTGTTAAAATGATACTTTATAGATGTGGCTATTATAGACTCTTTATTGTTTACATTTTTATTAACATTGCCTCAGTTTTTCCATTTGTACACAGGTATTTTTTTTGCCTTTTTTTTTTTTATTTTCATTCTATGGCCATCTTTACCATAGGTTAAGAAAATGTGTTTTCAAGAGAAATCTCATATAAAGTACAAAAGGGTGAGTAAAAATTGCATATTAAGTTAATCTAGACTGAC
>VZSC01003582.1:327041-348143 GCA_013398225.1 Steatornis caripensis
AAATGTGCATAAAATCAAATGATACAATTTATTGGTGTTCTTCAATTTTACTGAAGCTAAGCTAACCTTACTCTAAGATGAGGAAGCTAAGAAAACTTTCAAACTAAAAATTCTGTGATTTCTACTCAAAGTACAAAGGACCTTATGATAAATTTAGAAAAGAGGCATTATCTCCGATTCGTATTTGTTACTTAAATACCACTGTGTTCTTTAAGTGGAGAACAAAGGCAATGAAGTTCCAAGTGCTTTATTTCAGACAAAGCGTTTGGCTCTAAATGCTCCAGATTCAAAGCTAAGGGCGGGAGAGGGGGAAAGCAAGCTGAGTCAAGACTCTTGCCTCTTTCCTATTCTAGAATATATGTATGCACCGATAGTTTAACAGTTTTAAAGCTTTGAGCAGGATATGCAAAGGACCAGGAAGGGAAACAAGAAGCTCATGGCTGAAGTCAGGAAGAATTTTGCCAGATTAGTGACAGTTAGGTTAGACTCCGGGGCCTGGATTTACCTCACCTAATTTTAGACATCTAGGTATCATACTTCATTTAAGTCAGGCTGGGTTACTGTCACTGGAACATACTTAAAGCACTTCACCTAGATAAGGTTCTATTCTTAATACAGCAACTCTTCAGTCAGCAGTAATCTTATATTTTGTATTGCAGTTTATTTATTTCACTATGTCATATTGCATACAAAGTAATGTGACTTTCAGATCAATTTGAGGTGAGATTTCAAAGATACAGCACAGAAAACAGGCAACAACCACAAAAATAGATAAAAATAATAGAATTTAATAATTACCAATTCCTTTGGAATTTGTTTTAATAACATTAGTCATGAGATACTAATTTGTGATTAATGTAGATGAATACTTAAAGGATTTCAGTGTTAATTGACCATTATTTTGAAATGTTCCTACATGAATTTTGAAGTCAGGAGCATCACATACTGAAGATTAGTTGGTTGTATAGCAGCTGCAGAGCTACAGAAGCATGTCCTGTATGGGCATCTGATTTAGGTCTAGGGATGGTTCTGCATCCTTATTGCACAAACTGAAAACTGCATGTAGCATCTTTTGTGATTTGCTTCTGAACTTCATTGAAGTTGCTGAATCAAGTAATGTAGACCTACTTAAGTCAGTGAGTACCTATGCGTAAAAAGACAGTAAGTTCAACTAGCAGGAATGAAGCATTTACAGCTACATCGCCTACATTTTGCATAAATTACCAGCCACTGGCTTTTGAATGTTGCTTTGTTTTTAGTAACTTTATCTTAAAACTAAACTGCGTAACTTCAATATAGATTTTTGAACCGTTAAAATCATGCTTTTAATTCAGGACCAACTTCTTTCATACTAAGCACCTGTCAAGGGGGAGTAGATTCAAATAATCTGAAATCCAAAGAAACAATGGTGGTAATAGCTGCAAGTGGTTATCTTTACAGTTACAGATAGGTTTTCTAACTACCTCCTTGTTTATATTATCTCATTCTCACAGCTTTCTGAAACTGGACTGCCCAAATTTAGGTCTTCCTGAAAATAGGTTTTTAATTTCTGTTTTGGAAAGTCTTTAGTGATGTTTGGGGTCTTCCTTTGAAGTGACACCTTTGTCTCTGAGGTTATCATTCATCTTCTGTCTTTTACAATCTCTACTGAATTGGGAAATGTACACTTTTGTCTAAATTTGATCCATTTTTATAAGAATAGCTACAGGTAGATCTATGCTATGGAACAGAGTACAGAGCAAAGGTTGCTAACGTTAGTCTGACTTGACTACCACGTGTCACAGTGCAGCACACTACAGAGACACTATCTGCTGTCCCAAAATGCTTATTCACTGAAACAGTTAAAACAGCTACCCTTTCTAACAGAGGTATTGAAACAGAAATGAGATTTCCAGAACCGATGTTGAAAAGGGAAATAAAAACGATAGAAAGATTCAACCCCAAAATGCATGCCTGCAAGTGGTTAAGGGGATTGCTGGAGGGTGCTAGAGAAGCAAACAGAAGAGGTTATGAGCCGTGTTGCTCAGAAGTCAGAAAGGTGATGTGTTATCTCTCTCCAGTGTCTGAAAAGAGGTCTACAGTTTGTGTGTGAGTGAGAATGTGTATGGTATTCTATGTTTTGGGGCTAGAGTAAGAGAATCTTGCTTTTGTAAGTGAAAGAGTTGGAAAGCAGACTAAAACCGTAAAGCATTATCACTGTTTTGTTTTAAAATCTCTTGGTTTTAATCATATCCGTTGTGATTGACAACTGAGGAGCAACTTGAGCAAAATTCAGCCCTTGCAATGTTGTAATTAAAAACAAAATCAGAAGCTGAAAATTACACTCGCTCAAGTTTTTCTCGGTTGTCAAAGTCCCAGGCAGAGCAGACTGAGCTGACCATTTTCTCAATAGACAAAACAATAAATACAAATCTAGTCCAGGGTGACTAACTCAAGTTTAGAAATTGTAGACAAATAATTCAGGTCAGATATGGTATTAAAAAGAAAATTTCTTATGTTATTGCACTAGAGTGTGAAATATTATTTAGGAAAGCAGAGAGCATTATTTATAGTTTTGCAGACTCCCTACTTATTTTGCTAAACTCCTTTCTCTACTGTAACACAGAGCTGTAAATGTTTCTGGGTAGACTTTATGAAGAAATGAAGCGGTAAATTGCATTATGTTTTATATTATCTCTGTCTGCCACTAAACAATGCAGCATCAAATTGAGCTCATATGTACAACAGCTTTTACTGGAAAAAACATCAGTTCTGATAAACTTACTCTGTAAACGGCAAGTTTTCTGCCTCATGCGATCTCATGTCGTTTTGCTCTGCGCTCTTTGCGTTGCACAGAATTGCGAGCCCAAGTTCATCAGTATTTGAGGTCTGCGAAGATACTTCATTCAGTCCATCAAACCAGTCACGTTCAGTTCCTGGGAGCTGCCTGAGATGGGGAGGGAGGGTGCTGTGGTCCGTCTGAATCATGCCGGCTGTGGTGCCCTCACTGAATGCCCTGTCACGTATGGGCCCCTCAGCAGGCGGTGTATGCCGTGGGTAGCACACGCTCAGTGTAGGCATCGCTGCTAACAGACAGCTGCAGTCCTGCACGTGCGCTGCAGCCTTGGTCACGTGTCAGGAAAGGGGCTATAACCCACGATCCTCAGCTGCTGCTGAGAAGATGTTGTGGCTCTGAAAGTCAAACCGTCTGAACCGAGAGTAAGAATTTAAAATGCGTTAGTTGGGGAATGCTAAGTCACTATCCGGATATTTCGGGAAGTGAAGTGGTCTTTCTTCACGAGAAACGGGTCTACGTCTGGGTGGCCACGTGCACACGTGTATTTAATACGTATTAAAGATACGCTCTTGGTCAATTGGCTTCATGTCCTATCTAGAAAAAGCTCATTTGTTGTGGAAAAGAAACAATACAGAATATCAGACTGCTCAATGATTTATCTAAACCCCTGCAAAGCCCAGAGCAATCATAAAGCAATTGTTTGGAGTTACTCGTTTGTCTGCCTCTGAGCAGGAAAATCTCTTCTGGAGTTGAACTGCAGTGGTCACACCGATGGCAGTAAAACTTAAAGGAGATACAGACTTGCTCTAGGCAAATAAATAAGTAAGAGGAGCTGGAATTAAATACCTGACTATGATATACTGAGATGTACTCATGTACTCTCTTCATGGCGACCCACAAGTTAGAGCTGACCAATTCCAGTCATCACAGAGTTCATTATTCTTCATTACCACCCATTTAAAGATCATTACAGTGTGAGCGAAATGCACTTTTGGAAACAAAGAGGGATGAATGAAACTTAAAATGGTAAGCACCCAGAGGTTTTTATGTTTCCCTGCTGTGTGCCCTTGTGGCACTTTTTTCTTCTGTTAAACAAATGGAAAAAAAATCCAAATGGAAACTTCTGAAAATTTGCTACATCTTTCACCTCTGAAAATGAAGATACAGTGCACTGTATCTCTTAGCTTGTACGAAAGCAGCGTGACAAAGTCCCTTTCAACCTGTGGGAGAGGAAGAGTATGAGATGAAAATAAATGCTCCGTGTCATTTGTTTTCCAAGAATTTGAAGGAACACTTCCTTTTCGTCTTGTCTTTGTGCTGTGCACTTCGTTTCCCCAACTTTTTAATACATATTTTAGAAATTTCTCTGCTTTAACTGTAAGAACTCTGAAGCTGATTTACTTCTTTTATTGTTTGCAGATAGTTGAAAAATTCTGAGTAAAAAAGCCTATCAGAGCAAAGAGATTGACCAGTCATTGTACAGATATTATTAAAAATTAAGTACAGGATTTTAGAAATAAAAACCTTGTAGCAAATGCATGCTCCAGAAGCTGCAGTACTTGTGTAAAAAACCTCTACTAATGTGAAACAGTTTAACTATAAAACAGCTGTGTTCTCTGATGGCTGAAGAAATTCCCATTTTAGTGTAATGGCTCATATTGTTGAAAAACTCCACTAAAGATAATGAAAAAAAACAGTAAATGTTTTTTATTATAAAATATGATTAACTTTTCACATGATTGGGCCGTATGAAAGAGATGGAAGAGGAAGAGGTAATTTAAAAAATAATTAAAATTGATATTTGCAAAAGGTTTATAACCTTGATTTTTATTAAGGTTTTCTGCTAGCTGCTATACTCCCTGCTGCTCCAGATCTTTCTGCTAGGAATCAGTCATAGATTTTAACAATAATTCACCCATCACCAGGAATTCTAATTGTCAGTGTGATCATTTATTAAAAAACAGAGGTTGATCTGCCCTCTGCTATGCAGCATGTATTTCCATAGATTCAAATTAAAGTAATTGTGCAAGCATGTGTTATACAACAGAAATAACACCGCAGGAAGAAAAGCTGCTGTGTATGGTCAATTTTCTAGTGCTAATAATGCTGAAGGTGTAGCTACAACTGAGGGGTTTAGTACTACGGGCTACAGTATATGCTAACTTGGAGGAACTTCTGTTGTATCACTACGGATATTTGAAAAGTCTTTTCGCCAAAGGAGCCTTTGCACTAAGAAAAAGGGACTTTTAGGGAAGCTGCCCTTTATCCCAGCTCTGCTCCAGGCAGCAATGGAGCCGGAGTTGAACGGGGACAGCTGCTGCTCTCCTGGAATAATGGACTCTTGGGCTTGGAAATGAAAACACATGATTCTGTCTAAGAGGCCACATGGTTAAATTTACGTAGATCCTCATTGATAAAGGCTGGAACTAAGTTATTTTTGCAGTGAGGAAAAAGAAAGAAGCAGCATAATGAGTAGTAAATCGAGATCTGTCTTTCAGGAATTACAGCTTCTAGTCTTGTTCCTTAATCATGGGAGAATACTGATTCACTTTTTTGTATATTAATTAATATTTAAAACATAATTTTGGTATCAAACCTACATACATAAAGAAAAATGAAGTCTTAATTGTTGGCAACACAGACCATTCTCATCCTTAACTTTGCTTTAGACACCTGCTTGAGGCACTGGAGCTAGAAGGGTAGTTGGCTACGAGCCCTCTACCATTAGCGGAGAGTATTAAGACTTGAATTGCCCTAAGGAAGAGTGTGTATAATCTTCTTCATTGGCTCTGGAGGGAACTTCAGGTCATTAAGCTTCAAACTTAGGTATCTCAGATTTCATAAATGTTGGCCGTTGTAGCCACATTTGGGGCACCCAGACTCTGTGGCGCTCGATTGAAACTTAGTCTTCTCTGACGTTCTCCAACTCCCTTCTCTCAGTTTTCCTACGTAACGACAGACAAGATTCAAGGAACAAGGAAGAGAGACTACAAGAATATATAGATGAAGTCTTATTTACTGATCTCAAGTCTATACATCTTTATACACAATGATGGCAATGAAAACTATGCAAGTAGTCCTGAGTGCGAAGTGTCACCTTGCTCCTGTATGAATGAAGAATTCAACATGCACGTCCAGCCAAATAAAGACGGAGACTGACTATGAAACTTGTTAGTCTACATAGATTGCTGGGCCCCCTTTCACATTCTTTCAACAGCCTTAGACTGGTCTGATTCTGTTAAATCAAATGGAATTTAACTGAAGTGAAACTGTTTTGGCTAGCAGAATATTTAAACTGGGGAGTTGAAAACATCCCTCCAACAGAGATTTATGTTAGGCTGGCAACATTGACACCCAAATAAAATGTACTACTGTGCAGCATGATGCCTGGAGTCACCAGAATGCAGAATGAGTTCAAAGAGCCGAGGCTGTAATTTTCGCTTCTCCTCTGAACGCTAACCAGGTTTCATTTCCCTCTCTGTTGGTGGACACTCTTTTCTGTTGTTCTTTTTTGTTCTTTTATGCCTCATTAAGGTTTTCTTGCAATATTTGCTGAAGCCAGGTTCCCACACAGTTGGGTGACTGCCAAGAATTCAGAATTTCACTTAGCACCAAAAATTAATCTAGTTCTGATCAGGAAAAACACTTTATTGATGGAAGTGGTAGTCAGATAAATACTAAAAAGTAGGATTTATTAAACCCTCTCCTTTTCAAAGGCTGGTTTTTAATTTAAACCAAAGGATTTTGTAATGTATTTTATTATTTGTATGGAACATTGCTTCAGTTCAAATTAAAAGGAAATGGTTTTAAACTAAGCAGTAGCCTAAGTCATTTTTATATGACTCCTAGCTCTTAATAAAAAGATAGCTGTTCGTGTAACTCAGTATAATGCTGGATAGCAATAAAATGTCTTCCTCATTACAATCAATACCTATGAATAGCAAAGACCTGCAGCGTGCCACAGCCTTTCGCAACAGGCAGCCTCACTTGGTGGTAAGGAAAATTGCTATCGTCTTGTATGAAACCATTTTAACACCACCCTGAGCATAACAGATCAGTCTTTCATTGCCTGTTAACAAGCTGAACTATTGCCAGAAAGTGTTTAAACTGACAAATGTTGTCTACACTCTTTTCTTGCGAAGATTATTTTTTGGTGTGTTTAGTATGTTACGATTAATTTGAATCCTTTCAGAACGTATGTTGATTATTTTATTTAGCAAACCAATCAGTCCAATAGTTCAGAGTACGGAAAGTCTCTAAATAACAATAGCCAGGTATCAGTGTGCAGGTCGTAAGTCGGAGCCCATATGCTCGCAGTTAATTTCATCGTGATTTCAGGTGTATGAAAGTGTGGAGCAGATACGAATGTTAAGGGCTGTGTTGTGTTGCCTGACCTTTTGCTCAGTAGTCAGTGGTCATTCCTATGCCATATACAAGACATTGGTGTTCTAGTGACAACCCACATGTATCAAATGTGATGGAATGATGAGTGTCTCATAAAGGCCAGACATGCTGATGTTCTATAGGCATCTGTAGTCATATATGTACTTGCAGCTGTATATGGTGCACGCTGCTAATGGCATGTAAAAAATAGGACAAAATATAGTACATAATGCTTAGAGGTTTTGTGTAAGGTGAATGGTTACATGGAGAAATTAAAAGGGTCATTCCATTGCTCTGGGTTCTGGGAAGGAAAAGATGAAAACCAAAACTGTCCAAATTTTTTAATTGGAAAGAAATAAAACATGAAGGCTTTTCGGGAACATACATAAATTTTATCATTTCAGCAGTTGGGAGTGTAATAAAGATGCACTATTTGTGTTGCAGTGCCTCGCAAATTACACAAATGATCAAGCTGGCCATTTTTGTAGAGCTTTCACGGGCCTTTAGGGACAGGAAGAGGCACGAGGACACGCTGAAGAAGGAGACAGGCTAGTATGCGCTGCCGTAGGCAGCTTCCGTCCTGCTTTATTTTGTTGCAACCTCAATTCCATAATTTACCATAAGGTAACCCCCTTCATCCCTCATGGCGCAAAGCTATACTGTAGCGTCGTACTTACCCAGCTGCCTGCTTTGCTGAGTGCGCTTCAGGTAGACCTGGTGGATGATACGTATTATTTTTTGAGTGTCATAGAACTAGTAGTGGTTTTGCTTGTAAGCCTTATGGTTAGGATTTTACTTTTCAGTAAGCCTGATAAAAGGAAGTAATAGCTTTTATTTTTTATGGGAAATGTACTCATTTTATTCTCTGCAGCTCCCCTGGAGCCTGTAGCTTCACCAGATTTATTAGATTGTACGTGGAGTTGGATGTGAAGGGGAAAGGAAGATGCAATTGTTAGTCTGGACCCTCTAATTTCAGCTGGTTTTCAGGAAATAATTATCAAATTAATTATGTCTCTTGATTTGATCTGGAACAAACAATTAGGAGGCTCTGTAGACAAGACTCTTCTGTTCTCATGCAGTCCGGAAGTGACCAAAAAGACCCTTGAAATAAATTAAGGATCTTTCATTGAGAGTCACTTTTTCATTCCCCTTTCTGATATAAACAAAGTTGTAGCCTTTTTGCGACATGTGGTTAATGTGTGGGAAAGAGTAATTCTTTAAGGATAACTGGGGGTTTTTATGCTCTAAGGAATGGGTGCAATACTGTAGTGATTAAAAAGGAGGAAAAAGAACTAATCAAATACCTTTCTTATGCCAGCTACGTGTTCAAATCCATATTTCTTGCTACTTTTCTCAAGATATGTAGACCTAGAAATATGACTGCAGAGCAAGAAAAAAAGCTAAACCGTAAAGACATATAGAATGTCACAAAGTGGGGAATTATCTTCCTTTCATACTTGAAAAGTCACACGGAGTCAAAAGGAGGACAGAGCAGTGCTATACAGTCCCCTGAGAAACAGTCCTCCTCTATATCCCGGGGAAGGAGGATTGCGCATCGAAATCACGCTCACGCTACATGAAGCCTCAATACAAGCACTGTATTAGTTGAGACAAGGGTAAAAATGAGAGGAGGGAGCAATCAAAAGGGAAAGATACAGGAAACTCCCACTTCATTTAAAACACTTCCAAACTGCTGTTTGAGACAGCGCTGAAATTGCATGCATTATAATTACATACAGCAAAGTAAGGTACAGGTTTTTCAAGAATCGCAGCACCATTTTTCCTTTCCGTGTTTATGAAATGGCAGTGATGGTTGAATGTACAGCCCACTACTTCAGGGGACCAAGTTAAATTGAGTGCTGTTACTGCACAATAACTATGTTCTTCTTCATAAACTGTTTATTATATTATGGGCTAAGATTTCCCTGTTTCCCTAACCTATGGAATTTAGCACAGTTGTGTTAGTGCTGAGAATTTTATGCAAAGCCCAATAATTTCCAATAGCTATGCTCCTGATACCATAGAGATACCAGAAGTTTTAAGGAGCTACACTTTGTACGGTTCATGAAAAAAATTTGGGCACACGTAATTTATTTTCTAGTTCTTCTTCCTAAGCAGTATTTGAAAGACACTTTCTAAAATGCCAAACTGATTTGTTTTTTTGGAAATAAAATATATCATTTATAACCTTTTACGTGAGATACCTCATTTTGAATGCATAAATGAAGAATGGCTGAAACCACAGGATCAAAAATAGTGCCTGTGCGTACATCAAGCAATTAGAATGTAAAAAGTTAGTATACTGTAACAAGTTTGTATACTGTTGGGGATGAGACCAATGTTTTTCTTATCTGGTCCTCGTGATTATTTTAAAAAAAAACAAACGCTGAAACATTTACATACAATGTACCATAAAATAGTTTGGAAGCAGAAATCTTTTTCTTCATGATCACGTAATTGTACTGCTGTTCCAAAAGATGTTTATCCAAACTCAGAAGTTTTGGTGTCTATTTTCTTATAAGTTCTGAATTGGACTTGTAAACATTTACACTTACTTTGAGAAGATTTTAACTTTTGGAGAAGATTCACAGTGCTAAACGGAAGCGTTTTAATTGAAGATTGCATCTGCTGTAAAGGAACAGCAAATGAGTGTTAATATCAGTGAAGATATTTGCACATGGGGGCTTTTCTTGTTTTTTTTTGTGACGTTTGCATAAAGTGTCTGAAACATTTCTCACATTGTTGTCCTGCACCAATACATTAAAGCCTTTCCAGAACAGCAGGGAGTTTGCAATTGCATTCATAAAATTACCATCAGATTCCTTTTGTTTGAGTAGACCTCACATGANGCACATGGGGGCTTTTCTTGTTTTTTTTGTGACGTTTGCATAAAGTGTCTGAAACGTTTCTCACATTGTTGTCCTGCACCAATACATTAAAGCCTTTCCAGAACAGCAGGGAGTTTGCAATTGCATTCATAAAATTACCATCAGATTCCTTTTGTTTGAGTAGACCTCACATGATCTTTCTGAATAGCTGTAGAAATAAAATCAAACGGTTTGCTGGCTGCAAAAGGAAAGGATTTGTTGGAAATCTGAGAGTGGCCCTAGCAAAAGACTAATGCTAGGGAGTCCGAATCCAGATCAAATAACAATCTCAAAAGCGTGGGGAACAGGGACAAACACAGGAGCTCTTGTCTTCTGAGATCCGGACTGAATGTCTTTATTAAAGGCTGCCATGCTAATTGTTTAAGAAATCCTTGTTAGATTGCTTTTGGCTGCATGCAGGTGAAACTTAAGCATTTAAAAACCAAACAAATGAAAACCCTGTTGCAGTTTCAAGTACTTTGTGGTCATTCTGTGGTTTCTGCTGTTTTATGCATTAAACTATAAGCAGTGTAGTTGGCTGAAGAGAGGGATATGCAAACAATCCCATGATTTGGAAGCAGATAACTGAAATCTAAATATGCATTTATTTTCCTGATTCAGTCATTCAGTCTCTTTTGCAGAAATTACAAAAAAACCCCAGTGCAATTACAAAAAAAATGTATGCACAATTTCACGTTAACCAAGGTAGTGCTGAGGTCTGCTGGGAAGGAAGAGGATTTATTTTGGAGTCTATTTATAAAAATGTGTCCTAATTAATATCTCAGGAGTGCGTCTGGAATTCAGTTTCCTGGTTTGACTTTCAGTTTCACAGGATCTGCCTATGTGAGAGCTGAATCTCTCAAAAATGCTGACGTTAATTTTCAGGCTTTGAATCCAATTTTGAGGCAAGCTTTTGCTGTGGGGAGTTGAATTAGGGCCTATAAACTGTATAGTCTGTGATGACACACCGAAAAGATGCAGTAGCTTTTTCTAATAAGGGGTTGTGTTTTCAAATACTTGGCGTTTTTTTAAACTTTATAAATGCAATCTCTTTTTCGAATTTTCCTCTGAATTCTTGCTACTCAATGCAGACTTTGCCTGGACAAACGAAAATTCTGATCCTCCCTCTTCATCTGGAAATATTGAATGGAAACAGAAGCCCATGTTTCTCATAGGTAAATGTTCAGGCTTTTGAACAGGTTGCGGGGAGAAGTTTAAGGGACAGCCTTGTGCTGACAGTTTGAATTTAGTGATGTTAAGGAGCATGCTATCTTGTTGCATTGCATCTAGAAATAGGGTTGCACTAATAAGCCACAAACCCTCTGCTGCTTCTCTGTTCATTTTCATGTAAGGATTGTGTTTCATTGCTATCTCAAAATCTGTAGCTTTTGGTTCTCAAGCAGGTTTTTGCCCTTCATATGGTCAGCATTTTAGCTGTGATACTAGAAGTTTAATTTATTAATATGAATACAATTTTGAGCAATGTACATCTTGGAAATCCTTGGTAGAACTGCATGACTACTGGCCTTATGAATTTGCTGTCTAGAAACAGGAGTTCACATCTAGTATCTTCAAGGTCAGACATTTGAAACGGTTACAGCATTTTGTGTTGATGAAGTATTGCAGTAAAAGTATATAAATGACGATTAAGTGTTATTGACAGTCATTGGTAAATTATTGGCTTGCTTTTGCTGCTACTGCTAGAAAACTTCAATTTCTGCGGACTTCTTACAGCACAAACAATTTTACATAAAAATTCAGTGATCACATAGGGAGCTGCTTACAAATATGTTAACTAAGGATTAAATTGTCTCTCATTTATAAAATATGAAAAGGCAGTATTTTATGTTGCAAGATTAACCCCTTTTTTTCCTAGGAATTTTTGGAAATGAGTTCACAATACTATCAGATAGCTTGCTAAGCATGCCATCAAATATATAACCTTATTTTAAGCACAAAAATAAGTTGCCTTTTTCTTGCAAAACTGCTTAGTCCAAAGCCTATTAAACTCAATGGGAGTCATTTTATTGACTTAACAAAATGGACTTTTGATTCATACCTTTTCAGCTTTCCTCCCCAAACCTTCTGCTTTCCAGGCACTACATACCTGCCATAAATGCCCTGCGTCTTTCATGATTCACGTACTACATATTATAACAAAATCTTCTCCATGCCTCTTCTGCCAGTAGTCCACTCTTTTACTCATGCAGTCTCCCAGAATTGTCAGTTTTCTGGTATTTTCTAGGTGGGTCACATTTTTTCTAACAGATGTGCTACATCTGTACTACAAATGGGTGTGTTGAATCTCTTGCATGATTCACTATGCTGCTTAGATTTAGGTAGTGTCAGGGGAATTAACCAGTGAGAACTACTAAATATGTACATTAAACTCATGATCATAGAAATGCAGTGAGCAGATCTTTATCCATCTGTCAAGAAAGATACCTAAAACCATCTCCTTGGGAATGCTTTAGATTCCCCAGCGCAAAGCTGTCTTTTATAGTGACTGAAAGACACATCTTCATCTCTCAACCCTATCATTGCAAACTCTGAAGCTGATGAAGTATTTTCCAAGGAGACAATGGCTTATTGTGCTTTGGATGTACTGGAAATTTTGCTGAGGAGATAAAGCACTTGTTAGCATGTTGCAATACCCACTTATAACTCTGCTAAGTGGTCCTGGATGAAAAATCCTGGCAATCACCGCTAGCTCAAATCTGTTGAAAATAAAAATGGGAAGAAAAAAAAAAGTTTGTTACCTTGCTGTCTATTTTGCATGTTGTACGTGTTTCTAAAAACTGATTGATAAGTGAAAGAAAAAAATGCTTTGTTTTCTGGCATTAAGATTAAAACTGCAAGGTGTCTCTATGTCTGTATGCGTTACATAGAGGCTTACATTTTCTACATGCCCATTCAGGTTCATTTTGGGAAAGAACTGCTTCTTGGCAGGATTGTTAGCTTTATAACTAATCTCTTTTCTTGAATGTCAGTGGGACTTTGGACAGGTTTACTTGTTCTCCTTCAGTTCTTTCTGCCTTATTAACTTCTGCTTTTGTTAGGACTTAGTTTTACTGTTCCCTCAAACTGAAATAGACATTTCCTTAAGGGAGCAAACATAACTTTGGTGGGTCAGGTATCAAATCCTGCATTTGATGGTCACCTCAGAGTGAAAGAGGTGGGGTGTCACACTGCCCTCCTATCTGGTGACCTGCTGAGAAGTGTCTCCATCCAACAAACATCAACTTACATCTTGTATCAGACTATGTACTAAGAATACATTTGATGCAAACATGTATAGTGAATAATGTATGTAGTCACGACTGAGTCATGACTGTTCCTAGACACAGTGGTAGCTAGCCACTCTGAGAGGAAAAAGAATTTGTATCCTTTTCGATCTCCACCGTATTTTTTCTAACTCTACCACTTCTGAATCCCTGTCCTTGTCTCGACCTGCCGGGTTTCGTTACATTTTCTCCTCATCCCGGTGTGTGTGGGGAGGAATGAGCGAGCGGCCGCGTGACAAAACCATGACACTATACCACTTCTGAATCCCATGAGCTAGTAATGAATCTAAAACCTACAAGAAAGCTGTAAGGTTCATAACACTGAGGTGTGTGGGTCAGCACAACATATTGTGCTTTCCTTCCTGCTAATGTGAATAACCGTAATTCATTCTAAAGGTGTCAGAAATGTTTAGATGTGAATTAAAGCCGTAGTTTCACTTAAGCAGTAAGAGAATGAAAAAAAGGTCTCATCGAGACAGATGAGGTAGAGTGATGCTGAATGACAGCATTAAACACAGTAAGATTCANGAACAGGACTGGACCCAGCACTGACCCCTGGGGAACACCGCTGGTCACAGGCCTCCAACCAGACTCCGCACCACCGATCACTACCCTCTGCGCTCTGCCATTCAGCCAGTTTTTGACCCACCTCACTGTGCGCTCATCTAAGCCACATCTAATCAGCAGAGATTGAAAGAGATTGCAGCATCTTTTGTTTCTACTGTCCCTTCTTTTCTTTTTGCCTTTTTCTCTGCCAGCTGGGTAAAACAGGAACATCCGTGCAGGGCACTGTGCAGCCCTGTATTTCCCACCCAGTGCCCCCCATCAGTCAGTCCTGTAAGCTGGGTAAATTCTGCCATCTGTAATTGTTCTTTCATGATCGGTTATATGGGAAACACTGCATTCCAGCCAGTAAGGCATAAAATTCTAATTAATGACTTACTGGTTTTGTTGACAAAATTCCCCTCAGATTAATGCTGCTTTCAGTAGGACAGAAGTCTTACAAAGGCAAAATGAGATTTTGTATGCCCTCAGACTCTGAAAATGAAGATTACTTTAGAGTTTTTGAGAAGATGACCCTTAAATTTATTAGGGATGAAATTTTCTCGAATTTTCCATCTGGTTGCTATCCTTTAAAAAAAATTTGTTGGTCGAGAGACTCTAATTAACGACCTTATATATGATTCTGAGTCTTTGTATTGAGCAGATGGTAACTGATGCTTATGTCTGGTAGTAAGTCAAGAATCTTATATTAGGCTCTTTAAATACATCAGAGAGAAAGTTTTTGGAAATGAAGTCTACTTTAAACTGATTTTCATTGTTTCTCTATGCAATGGATCTGTACCTTGGAATCTTGTGATAAAGCTTCTTGAAACTTACGTCTTAGTTACGTTGCTGGAATAAATTCTTCTGTAAATAGTATAAGAGTGTTAGATGCAGTATTATTTCCGTAGTGGGTTTTTTTTTGTGTGTGTGGTTTTGTTTGCTTGTTTTTAATTATTATTGTTATTATTATTTTCTCCAGACTTCTAATTAGCATGCTGAGGTAGATCTCATTTTCTTTCTTTATTGTTCCATGTACACGACACAGTATAAAAATATGCATTGATGTAAGGAAGGTAGATGGCTTCAAAGATACTGAATAGCAGATACAGAAATGCTATATTATAAAAATACAAAAAAAGTGTGATTTTAATTAATAGAAAGGTTAAGAGTTGAGTGACAATAATTAGTTGGACTGTATTTTTGGATCAATCTGATGCTTCAATTTAACATGGCTCAGCTGGTAAAACAGGTGTGATGATAACACGGTTCTATAAAAAAAGTCTCCCAACCAAATATGCAGAATCGTTTTCCAGATGCCATAGTAACATAATTGTATTTGTAAGGACTCAAGTGACCAAAGAATGTCTAGGAATGAAGCTCCAATGACCTTGAAAATGAGATGGTACATCAGCAAGGTGGCTGAAGAAAGATGAGGCTTCGCCAGTCATCTGGAGAATGGAAAAGTCACAGAAGCACAGGAACTAGAGATGATGTGTATAGATTTTTCAAAATGATATCTATCCTATTTGAAAAGTTAGGTTATAAATGAAACTACGTTTTTTTCAAGGAAGGCTATCATGTACCCATTCCTATGTAGCAGATGTGAATTTAATTTGGATTTGCTGAGGACAATTTGGTTATTACCTATGGGGACTGCAGTCAAAGATCATGTCTGACTACAAGCTTGGGAAGATGCTCTGTCGTTTGCTCTGCCCATATAACCTGGGAAGCCGGAAGATGATTGAGCTATCCCAGAACTTGTTGGAAACATGACTGCTTCAAATTTATACATGAAAAGAGCAAGGAAGGAATAACACTTCTGGTGATCTGAGGGAGAAATGTTCACTAAATTCTTAAAGGTAGTTTGAATTCTCATGAATGCCATCAGGTGCCCAAGTATTTAAATTGGATATTTTAGGAAGCCAGTCAATCATATTCCAGCACTACTTCGAATCTATACTTTTCACTTTATGCTCTAAGTAGAGGAATGAAGTTGTACTTAAAGGAAGACTATAAACATTCTGATTGCCTGTAACGGGAGTGATAGATTTTATGTTGTACATCTTTGCAGAGAGTTTTCTCAGAGACCCTTCCCCCCACAGTATTTTAGGATTTTATGGGTTGATTACTAAAGCTAAAAAAAATAAATAAATCTGTTTCAGGACCTTTTTTGCTGCATCTTGCTCTTCTGTCAAATTGATATATGGACTTTCTTAAAAGGAATTTTTGAGATATGTGAAAAAACACTGTTCAAACTCTTCCTTCCCTAGTGAAAAGTCCATACAATTATTTCAATGTGTCTTTATAGAAGAGTGTTATAAAGAAGTGAATAAGCAGATGAAACAGCATTTATAAAGGATGGAAAAAAGGGCATTGCACCAAGGAAAATGCGAGTACAGAATCTGGGGAATGCACAGGCTATATATTTGGATATGAAAGGTTGTGTCTCTTAAAAGGTTTGCTGAAAAAGTCTGCAAGGTGGAGATCCATAATGAATATAAGGAACTAGAGCTACCTCTTGAGATCAGTCTGAGGTTTTCTATCTAAGGAGGATGATGGAATTTTTCACAGACATATAGAAAAGAAACAGTAAAGAGCTCTCAGGCTAAACAGTAAAATTAAGAACAGTAAAATTTTTGAGCCATTATTATCTTAAGCCAAGAGTTAAGAACGTCTTGAAACATGTCATAGTGTTATGTTAAAGCAGAATTAGAGAAGTAGGAGTAAAACCAAAAAGGAGAGATCTCAGAAGCTGAAAGATGACTGTATTTCAAGAAAAATCTTGTGTCAGAATATATTTGAAAAATGAGACGGTGAAAATTAAGTCTGGCTTCTGCTTTTGGCTAAGAAAAAGCATAGGGATTCTTTCTGGAAGAGTTGTGTCCATGGAATACAAGGGCAGAAGTCATGCTGAAGCAGAGGAACTCCAGACACAAAGTATAATTAGAGAAAAATATGAACTTGGAGATAACGGTAAGAGAATATTTAAGATGCTGGTGTCAGGGAATGTAGGCGGTTGATTATGACTTGTTTCTGTTGTGTTTTTTATAAAACAGAAATGACTGAGAGTTTGGACAGCTATGCCCTGCCTAAAGAAATTACCATATCTATCTTTTGTCTCACTTCCATTCTAACTCTATAAGGAGGACTGGAAAATAACTTATGCAAGTCTCAGTTTTCATTATATTAATGTTGCAGCTCCAGGGTCCAGAGCACTATTAAATACACTAAGATTTAAAATATATGTATATGTGTGTATATATATATATATATATATATATGTATATGTATATAAATATATATAAAAACATGATCTGCAATAAGAGCATAAGAGTGATAGTGCTGGATCAATCTGAAGAGACAGGTAGTATAATACCGTGCATCTGAGAGCCACCACTGTCAGATGCTGAAGGAAGAGTATGAGATCAAGGGGAGCGTACAATGGTGTCCTTGGCTACTTGCCCAGACTCCAGCAATTGATAGGTCTTGTGGCTTTTTTTTAAATAGTTCTTCATTTAATTTTCTTTTGGGATGTAGGCAACATTGCATTTCACGTTACAGTAAATTTGATGATGAGGCAGAGCCTAACATAATCCTTTCAGTCATTTCTGTATGGAAAAAGATAGCTACAGGTGGAGGCTGACATCTGCCTCAGTTGGGATCCTACCTAACCTCTTGTTGCAGCAGAGAACTTTCTCTTACAGATACTTGACTCAGACTATTTCTCTTTGCATGATTTCCTTGTATAAAGTACTGTTCTTTTTTACTTACTGTGATTTGCCGTGATCAAAAAAGGCAGGAGGGATGACAAGATTTCAAAGGGTGACAAAAGATTAGAATTTTGTGCCTTTGTTATGTGAAAGTTGAGAAAGTAAGGGAGAGTTCTTTTTGGAAAAGATTCTGTCACCACATGTTCTTTTTTTATAGCTTTATAGTTTTGAGCTTTAATTACTGTGTGGTTACACAGCTAAATACCTCTCGGATTTCAAGGATTTCATCTGAGAATCAATACTTCAAACTTATTCCTTAAATCTTGGGTCTTAGAATCAAACTCCTAAACAGTTGCATGACATAAGGCACATCGTGTTGCTCCTGTCTTGAAATGCTATGAATCTTTATCTTTTTTTAGAAGAGATTTTGAGTGTGTTATTGTAACTTCTTTTAGTTTTAGTTAGTTAGTTAGCTTTATTTTTGAAAAATCTGTTAAAACTTAAGCTGTGGCATTTCTCACGAGTGAATTTCTGAGTGTCTTTTTGAAAGCAAACCCATTATTTTTTCTTCAACCAATTGGCTTTATAATATATTACTATATAATTCATCTAATGGGCCTTCTGAGCATATGGCACTTGAATATCATGTAACAGCAAATTCTTCCCTCTATCGTATTTTGGTGCAGCTGATTTTTTTTTTTTTTTGACAGGGAAATTCAATGTAGTTCATTGAAAGTATTATATGGTAAAGACTAGGAGGGGTGAAGAGTACTGTCTGCTGTTGGAAGTCTGCCGTGTTATCTTTGCTTAAACATAGCAAATATGTGTCCATTGCCACCAAAGTCAGGATTTACTGACAGCCCGACTTAGTATCTTAAGGATTGCTTAGGATCTTCTGCATTTTGTCAGTGATGGTTGTAGTGGGCTTAATTAAAAAAAGTAAGTCCATAAAACTGCTCAATCCCTTTCGAGCAAGATGTGCCAGGAATAGCACTAATCCATGTCATTGATAGCAGATTTGCCTGTACTTGAGTGAAGTTCAGATATTCATTTTGGTGTTGGTAAACCTAGCCATGTTGATTATGAAAAGTTTTTGAAGCCATACACTTGCAAATTTGACTTTGTTCCCACTACTTCAAAGAAGCAATATGGCTAATGCAGTCAGAAGAAGTTTGCTTTGTTTTGGTTTTGTTTGGTTTGAACTCTCATAAATATTAATTTGGTCATGGAATAAGAGGGCTGACTTTTTCTGCGTTATAGCCACATATACGCTATTTGATGCAAGTTAGCTGATGCAGAGAAACACCACGTTGAACAGTAAATCTTTATGAAAAATAATCCTCTCAACCTGCCAAGGCCCAAATTGCCAGCTGTAAAGTGGAATGGGGAATCAGAATGAGAGACACAAATATTACTAAGGCAGAAAATCTTAAAATGCTCTAGGATTCATTCTTTCATACAAAAACCAAAGCCCTCTTTCTGTACCTTCAGATTAAGAATCTTTGTTTCTGGTGATACAAATAATTCTTAACAGTAGAAGTAAGGAGAAAGCAGATATAGTTGGGCATGCAGATACCTTAGGGACTAAAGATTACTATATGACTAACATGACCTTCTTTAAGTGAGCATGAAAAATGCGACTCCCAGATTTTGCACCCACTGGAATGCAGAACAGGCTATGTAGCTGGAAAAATACATTACCAATAGCAGAAGTAAAAATCAGTGCTGCAATCTAATGTAGCAGTCATTGCAAAATAGTTCTTGAAGCTGTCATAAACAAAGGAAGGATAATTTCTAACATGAGCATAAGCTATGTGAAGTGCCTTTAGTAAATGTTTGTACTTACAAGAAAAATGGAATTTGAGGCCATTTATTTCCATATATCTTAAGTTCATTCTTTTGTGATACTGAATCGTTTTGCAGTTTCACTGTGTTCAGCCGGTTTTAGGGCATTTTTATGTTAGTTGCCAGACAACACTTTAAATTAGTTTATGCACGTTGATAATATTTGGTTGTATTTCAGTTGCAGAATACGTTTGATTTATAAATACCTTTGTTATGAACACCATGGCAGATATAGCCCGTATCTATGCTTTTTTTTGAGTTATATGAAACAATTATTTTACTATGTTAAGAATCTGTAATAACTTACAATTTTGTGAAATCCTGAAATCATCAGGAAGCTCCTTACAGGCGTCAGAGAACCTGCCAAAGCCAGTGAAGAGTCTTACCCCATGTGGAAGTTGTTTTCTCAAGGCAGGCAGCTTTCCAGTTTGGTGAAAATGATCTGAAACGGTAATTGTGATTTCATATTTGCTCGTGCCCCTTTTGCATTATTTTATAACCCGTGGAAGCCAAAATGGTAGACTGTAGGAGGATGCTAAGGCCCCCTGGCTCATGTTTGCAGAGGTTTTGCAGGATGATTAAAGAAGATCTTTATTTTCTCCTTTCCTGCCATACCTCACACTCAGCTTCACTCATGTAAAGTGCTGTTGTTTTCAGTTTAGAAAATGCACAGGGCTGTGAACAGCAGTGGTGTATGAAGGTTTCCCTTTCTGCTGTTCCTCGTGTAACTTCCAGCAGAGAGAGGAGCGTACAGCCGGAATGGTGACCGCTTCAGCGGTTTCGACGTGTCCCGTTTGCAGGCGCTCACCGTGCAAGCCTGAATCCTAGTTTTCAACTCCCTGAAAGGCTGCTATGGTTTTGAAGGATCCTGAGTTCTCAGGCTCTCTCTACTCTAGGAAACGTATGTTCAGGGTCATTCTGTGGCACAGAGGCCACCGGGAGAGGAAGACCACATCCAAAGCTCCGTGGTCACGCGTGCTCGTGGGGAAGCAGTTGGAAGAATGCCAGCTGGCACAGGTGAATGTTGTGACAGAAGCTGTCCTAACCATTTCACAGTACAGACAGTCAAACGATCAGTTATTTCATAATTTCAGAACCTGAGTTTCTGCTAATAGTTCTTAGCAATAATTTCTAAACTTTAGCTTTGCTTTATATATTACAAGAGTATACTAGTAGAGAAGAAGGCGTGCACCCTATCACCTACTGCGTACCTTAGAGTAATGTGTGAGGCACTGAGAGCGGGTGTTGAGTTGGCAAGCCTTGAAGGGTGAAGTCTTGTTGTCTATCACACTATTCAGTGACTAGAAATTATTTTGCCGTCTTTTTGTTTCTTTTTTTTTCTTTTCACTTACAGGGGAAATGTTTTTATTTGAAAATGTATTTGGAGGAGCTATTCAAGATTTTAAAAAAACAAAACAAATAAGCTACACCTGAAAGTCATCACAGTACAGTCTTTCCTGAGTTATTTCAGTGTTCTGGCAAGTAACAGGTTAAATAACACTCTGCTTTCTGCCCCGGAGTCCCTGGTTTCAGAGTTTTAAAGAGGCATTTTATCTGTTTCAGGTGCTACAAATTCTCCTTGACCTGTTCAGAATGGATACTCTAGTGACTAGGTCTCTCTGTTCCTAAGTAAGAGCATTTCCTTCCTTCCTTCCTTCCTTCCTTCCTTCCTTCCTTCCTTCCTTCCTTCC
>VZSC01003582.1:348371-359299 GCA_013398225.1 Steatornis caripensis
GTCCTTCCATCCCTCCTTCCTTCCTTCCTTCCCTCCTTCCCTCCCTCCCTCCCTCCATTTCCTATGACAGACAGGCAACACTGTGGTGACCGAGTAATTTTCTTCTCTCTTACTGTTTCTCAATAAACATTTTTATATCTATATGTCTACAGAACTTTATGAGACATTTCACGTGTTTATATAAATAAACATATATATAAACCACAAACAGATACACACACATATATATAAAGCATTATATGTATAAAATAATAAATATATATTTTAAAAAGTCCTGACTTCAGGCTTCTTTCCCTTGCAATTAATCTTCTAAAAATGAAATCAATAACATTTTGTATACCATATCATAAGGAATAAATATTAAACATTGGAGCTAATTCCTTTGGCTTGCTGCCGTGTTTTGTCTGTACGCAGGAGCCAGGGCAGGTAGGAGAGAGCAGTTAGATGAGCAATAAGAAGACACCATCATCCACCCTTATCTGCTGTTACTTTAGGAGCTCTTCCTGGGGACTCTCTAGGAACTGGAGCAATCAGACTGGATGAAGACTCTGCTGGTTATAAACCGAAAGATAAGACATGCAACTAGATGGAATCTCCTTCTGTACCATCTGTTCAGACTACTATGATAACAAGTTTTAAGATACCATGAGTCGTCCTCTATTTTCTGGAATTCTTGGAGAACTCACTCCAAATTCTCTCTTCCAGGTACAAGTACTTAGTATAAACTCTTTAGAGTTCATGACACCATAATCATGGATATCATAAGCAGTGCTCTGTTTCTTTCAATTCATTAATGAATTTTAGCCTTTGAAGTACAAAAAAAATCCTAAAAGTGGTGAGCTTAGCTGCTCTGCAGATTTCCTGAAAAGTATAGAATCGAGTTATTTAAGAGTCACTTAAAAAGTGTTAGAAATTACTTGTATTTTTATATCCATCTTGAAACAGAAGATACACTTTGAGAAAATTGTCTGGCATCTTATTGTTTCTGTTTGAAATTACAAGATGTGACATAAATATGTGGCTATAACAAGGGTGAAGCATTTAAAGCACTGAAAATCTTTCAGTAGGGATCTAGACAAGCCGAATTCATTTGTCTTGCAGTCGTAAAAACTATCGAGTGTTATTAAAACAAATGATCTGAAAAAAAAGAAGCATAGATATGGGGAAGGAGACAAGGCACTGAAATTGTATTGTGAGGTAACTTACTTTAGTTTTAATTTCCGTTAAGAAAACTGAATGATTATTATATTTTTACATATTTGTGAGTTGATAAATATATGAACATACTTTTTCCCAGTGCCATGAAAGAATATCCATTGGAAAAATGTTGTATGTGTACTCTCTTGTATGATTTTTTACTATAAGTTGAGTTAATCAGAACTTAGAATGAAAAGTAAAATAGTTCTGCGTTGGGTTGTATGGTTTAAGAGCAAGAATAGAAAAAAGAACTTATTTTATTCCACTCTAGCTGTGCTGAAATAAATGTCCAGTTTTACAATATCTGCATATATTCAGATTTTCTGATTTTTTAAAAAAATATATTTCTTGGAATTGCTATAAAGTTTAGTTCAGTACAAGGAGATGTTTCAAAATGCAAAGTGTTGGTGTGAAAATATTTGCGTCACAGATGAGGATAAGCAAGACTAGCATGGCTTTGAAACATTACAGTACACACAATTTCTTTTCATGTTTGTGGTGCTGTTAGGATTACTTCAGGGACATGGTTAGCCTTGTCCTTAAACTTTATTTCTAGTAGTGCTGCTTTCCAATCTGACATGTACTACGCGATGTTAAAAACACTACGAAGATACATGTCTACATGAGAGTACATTTAATACTATATCATGCATGCACCGTGAAGCAGACGGTATTTTCAGCAAATGATTCATGAAGTATATGTTTTGCATCACCACTTGAAAGAATTAAGTATCTTGTTTGCTAATCGTATCCTGTTAAAGTATTTTTTCACCCTTCTGTTCTTGGTATAAGTGTCCAATGGGATAAAATCAATCCTCTCAACCATATGTGTTATGCAGCACAGAGTTCATAATATGTTTTTTTACTTTTTCAAAGTAACTTTTATGACCTTTTCTCTGTATATAATTAATGATTTAGGAAGCATATGGTAGTTAAAGTCCTACAACTTTTCTATTTGAGTAGTTTTAAAACTAATGTCATCCTTTTGATCATCAAAACTAAGAGAGTATCTGAGAGGTAATGAAAATACTTTACTCCCTAGCAGTGTTTTCAAAAAATGCTATAAATTAATTTCACATCTTCTAAACATTGTTCAAGTGAGTAATATGATAAAGTGAGCTTTATTGCTAACCTCGATATGTGACTTAGCAGAAAGAGCAGCGATCTGTCTAGTGTGGACAGCTAAAATTGTAAAGGCTGTTAACAGAACGATTTGAGAAAGAGGCAGTATCTATCTGGAACATTTAGCTAAATATGAACTTATTTCTGTATTTTAAAGAAAGTCTTAGAAAATGTAAGGTAGTGCCTTGGCCAGGTTGTTGTCTGGTTGTGGAGTCCATTAGGTTGCCTCCCACTGCACGAATGAAGCCAGGGACTGGAGCGGTTTGCTGCCTACAGATCTCTGCCACGAGCAGAGCTCAACCAGCAGGACCTGTTACCTGCAGCAATAACCTCACACAGTTGTTATCATTTCCAAGCAGAAATAATGTGCCCTTTTGAGCTGTTTTATTTGGAATGACAGGGTTCAAGCTCAGTGTCATCCTCCCTAATTAGGAGGCCTTGAAGATCTTAGCCTGAGGGTTGTTTAGCAAAAGGTATTCTCCAGCACCAACGTATTTTATCTCCAATACAAGTATGCTTTCATGGTCTAACTGCAGTTAGTTATTATAAAGACATACACATTTAGCTTTGGGCAAACACCGTAAGCAGCATTTGAATTCAAGACAATAGCCACTCATCAGTGTAAATTCCTGTCTACTATGCAAGGTGCATCTTTTGATCTTTTAGAAAGAGCTGGAAAATTGGATGGTATTTGCAAAAGTCTTTCAGCTGAGAAATGTCAATAAAATAATCGTGTTGAGACCAGTACATGGAATTGACTTCTTGGAGGGGCCACAGGGATAGTTACAGGTGCAGGAATGAATTGTGTAGCTCTTGATTACATAGACCGAAGTTCACAGATGAGAAATTGTGCACGGGCTCAGCATCTGCAGGCTGTACCACGGTCTCTCATTTGACGTGACGAATTGGAGTGAAAATACTGGGATACAGTTTTTCACACTTTTTAATGCAGAGCGTACGGAAATGCTTTGTAAATACTTTGCCTTCAGCACGCCAGTAAATACATAAAGGCAACAATGGAGTGTGATTGCACTGTTATGGTTGGTGCACGTTAACAAATGGGAGCAAATGCAGAACATAATTTCTTACTGAAAAGTTCTTTCACAGTCTGGTTCCCCACAAACACTCTTCCTCTGCGGATTTTTGCAAATCTGCAGTATTTAATGTGTCTCTCTGCAGGTCACTGCTCCATACCCACACTACTTTCATAAACAAACAGAAATAATTACAAGTGGTTTAAAATTATTATCATTCATCTATTGCATGTGTTTGTTCTTAATCCATTAACTCGGAAACATTACTGTTATTTTATTTTTTTTAAATACATCTGGAAGAAGCACTCTAATAAGTATATGTAAGTCTTTTCTCCCCCTTCTTAGACTTCGTTACTCTGAATGCAACATTCTTCAAAGTTTATTCTTTTAATAATCCTATAAAAATGTCACGGTGTTATTAAAAGGCTGGTTTTAATATGGGAGAGAGGTAATCAAGAAGTGGAAATGAGGAAACAATCCAAATGGAAACACAGGGGAAGGGGAAAGAAAAGGCTTAAGGAAACATGTAGTATCAGTGCTTCCTTGCTAAGAAGGTGAGTGTATCATATGTAGGAAGGAGAAAGTGGTAGATTGGTGAATTCACTGCTAGAAATACAAAATATAGGTTTTCCTGATATCAAATCAAGATCTTCAGTTTTACTGATTGATATGTGTCGTCTTTGCTCTTTCTGGAGTAGCCAGCATCATGTAGGAATTTAACAGTTCTTCCTTTGAGCTGTTGAGAAGCACTTCAAAATAATCTCTCTGTTCTTTGCACATTATTAGCTTCCTATAGTTTTCAGTAAAGTATTTCTCAGGAAGGTTTCCTTATTCAGTGGCTGCAGAGGAAACAAGATGATGATGCTACAACAGCTGCGGAAGATACGTGTATCTAAAGATGACATCTAATGCTTGAGATGTTTTTTTTTTTTTTTTTCCCCAGTACAGAGGATCTTTTTTGCTGTAGGATGTACCCATTGGCTCTTTGAGATTTTCATGGGTGAGTTCTGGTATAGAAATAGTTCTTTTTTGTTGTTGTTTCTGTAAGTATTAAGCAAAGATAATGATTAAAGAATACCGAAAAACAGAAGGTAGATATTGTTTTACAATACTTGGAGATTTCAAAGCACCGGACAGTGATACAAGAGTATATGTAGGGGCATATCAGATTAGACCAAATGTTCAGCCAATCCGTATCTTGGCTAAACCGGATTAATAATAGGATATTGACAGCCTAGGAAAGAGTTTAAGCTGAAAGCAGCATTGCAGAGAAATTTTCTCAGGACTTCTTGAGCCGTATCAGTAGGTTTGTATTTAATGATTTCCAAATGGACTTTTTTTCCATTAATCTGTCCAGTCAGTTTTGGAACCTTTGTAAAAAGTTTACAAAGAGTTCCTTACTCTAGTTTCAGGTTATGTGAGACAAGTTATGTTTTCCTTCCTTCCTCCCTCACTTCCTTCCTTCCTTCCTTCCTTCCTTCCTTCCTTCCTTCCTTCCTTCCTTCCTTCCTTCCTTCCTTCCTTCCTTCCTTCCTTCCTTCCTTCCTTCCTTCCTTCCTTCCTTCCTTCCTTCCTTCCTTCCTTCCTTCCTTCCTTCCTTCCTTCCTTCCTTCCTTCCTTCCTTCCTTCCTTCCTTCCTTCCTTCCTTCCTTCCTTCCTTCCTTCCTTCCTTCCTTCCTTCCTTCCTTCCTTCCTTCCTTCCTTCCTTCCTTCCTTCCTTCTTTTGGGTTTCTTTTTGTTGTTGTGGTTGGTTGTTTTGACAGTAAGTCATTCCCTTACTCCTTGTGTCAGAAAAGAGAATGAACAGTCTGTATGCATCTTCTTCAGACCACTGAGAATTTAATAGATCTCTGTTAAACCTCTCTGCTTATGTCTCATCCAGGCTGAAGCATTCTTGACTGTTTTGTACTTCCACATACAGAAAACCTGTAAGGAAGCCTAGTATGTTAGGTGCAGTTTCATAATCCAGAAAGACAAAACTGCATATTTTAAGCAGCTGAATAAGAAGAGGTCTCTGTGGACTTCTAGAGTTCTCCCAGGCATTAGCTGATTTTTCTCATTTGAAGTTTACTCAATACTTTGCTGCTCTTTTAGGAGTCGTTTTGACTCCTGCTCTTTTTGAGTCTATCCTTCATAATTCTTCATAGAAATACAGGTTCAATAATAAGAAACAGCAAATCTAAACTATTTAAATGTGATCTCTGTGGTAATTTAAAATTCAAAAAAATCAGAGTACCTTAACTGTGCTCTTTGACGTGCACCTATCCAAATAGGGCAAGATCACCTTACAGGCATTGAAGTTTATTAATGGACGTGGTATGCTATTAACAGTGACAGTCCCAAAATTCATGTTACTGACAGGGGCTTTATTACTTAATTCAATCGTTCAGACTTGATTTTTGGAAACTTTTCTCTGAGTTTCTATGAAAATATAGATCAAAATTAACAATGAGACTATCAGGAGTGAAAAGCCTTATTGGCTTATAAGGTTTGGAGTTTTTTTACAAGACAGAGTAAAGCAGAATTAGGGAGATTACATTTGTTGGCAGATGTCACACAGGATTTACCGTTTCCCAACTGCTAGCTTTGTGCTGAATCTCGTTAAACAAATACTACTTAGCTCTCAGTTTGCAATTTTGGGCTGGATTTTAAATACGTTATTGCCAACTCTTTCTATACATAATGTTAGAGATTTATAGATTCTGTGGAAACCCAAACTATGGGAAGGTGAGAAATAGAGTTAGTCATTCTGCAGTTCCCGTCTCACTGTGATTCCTTACCACAGCACATCCCTCTCGGGTGTGCGGTGTTAAAAATAGCATTAACACCCTCCCCCAGCTGTTTGGAGAGCTTAGCCAGATCTACGTCTTCTCTGAATGATACTTCTTTGCTGCTGAGTATTTGTTACAAGGGCAGTTATGGACAGAGTGCTTGTTTAAAAAAAAAAAAAAACAACTTTGGACCTTGGCATACCGTAATACTTGTGTTGGGAATGAAATCACCCAAACAGTTCATCACTGCCTGGATGGAAACAGGAGCCTTCATTGCAAGGGTCATTGCAATGGTATTGTTAGATTGGACAAGACTCCCCAAACCACTCTTCTACTGCCTTGTGGTACTACTTGACCACTCCAGTGCACACATGGTCCATTTTCAGGAGCTGTCTTAAATGACATAGAAAACGTCTTCTGACCATCTTAAAAGTACGTGCAAAAGACTGTCCTACATGAACATTTCCGCATCTGTGGCAAGTTTCTCCAGGCTATTTTCAGGTGGCTTACCTATATACAATTTGATCAGTTCCCCAGTAGGATCTGACTGGACACTCTACTCAGGACGTTAATCAAGACATTTAAGCTCACAAATTGAACGAGGCACGGCAGGAGCTGCCTGGGGGCATCTCTACAACTCCCTGAAATTCCCACCTGGAGAGCTCCTGTGACTGTAGCTCCTCAGTCAAATAATTCATCGTGACGGAAGGTGTCTCGAAGTTCAGTCAGTCGCTTCGCTTCAAACCAGCCCCTTGTATCCAGCCAGTCCGTTGGCTCATCTGTGCAGCAGGCTGGCGTGGGAAGTTCTGGGCCGCTCAGGGAGTTCATTACTGGGTATGCGCACAGGCACAGCCATGATATCCAGCTACACCATGGTTGCAGCTGAGGTCACATTTGAGCTTCATACTTGGAGTCGACCTTCCATAGCACGTGCCACAGAACAAGAGGGGAGGTGCTTCAGCTGGAAGGGACATGGAAAGACAACTATCGCGGGCTTTCCTGCTCCCCCAAACTCTGTTACCTCCTGCCAACCGTTACTAAATATCTGCAACCAAATTGCCCCTGCACCTGCAAACCCAAAATATTTTGCCTTCTTCCACTTACTAATGTGACAGTGTTTCTGTTCTTAGCGGCTGTAAAAAGTCTCAATATCCCACCAAATTCTTCCTTTAGGACCCTGTGGCGTAATGAAAAATTCTGGATTCCTGATAATGTTTGTACTTGGAGGTCTATCTTCAGGTTTAGGGGATTAATTAGATAATGACCTGCGGTTCTTTTTGCTAAATTATGTGAATTTTGCCAGTTATCAGTAGTAGGACTGGGCCTGGTGGGTACAGAAAACTGTGAGTGTAAGAAACAGCAGTGAAGTCTTTTACTGCTATTCTGTCATTAAGAGCATGCCTCTTGGTTTGTCTTTAAATTAAAATTTGGATTAAAATAGCCACACATCACTCAAAACCTCATAGTATATCTCTCTTACTAGTGAGAGCTGACAGTGACACAGTTCTCAGGTCAATCACCAGTCTGTCTGGTTTGCGTTCATAAATTTAAAATACCCCCGAAGAGCCCTGCAACAGTTAGACCTACTCTTCCGTGGCCTCTTGTGTTAGTGAGGATACGTCAACCATCAAATGAAGCTTTGTTTCGAATCATCTGCCTGGACTGACAGCTTGACATCTAAAATGAAATGTTGTTCCATCAGAATAAATATTTTAAAAACACATCATTCGGTTTGCTAATGTCATGATTTTAAAATTAAATTATAGGGTCCGCACTGTTTCTGAGAGCTCTTTTTTTTTTTTCTTTGACTTTTACTAGCCCAGGTAGGTTGACACTTACATTGTCATTATTATACTTTAGCAATAGCACTAGATGTTTCTTTGCCACCTCTACCATAACTGCAAATAAAAAGTAAAAGTTAAAAAAATTAAATTTTATTGAAGTGTTCCACATTACTTTGTCCTTGCCTGCCAGTCTTTCAGTAATGCACAAAATGTCAATGCGGCTCCTCTAAAGTTCTAGCGGAGGTGGTGCCTTTGAAATACATTCTTCCAGACAATTGTCTCCATAGTGAAATTTGAACCCTGTTTTATCTGGGATTTTATTAAAACCTCCAAATTCCCATTTCCTTGAAATTGCTACTTAAAATCACAGTTCTTTAACTGGTGACAAGATGCCACAGATGGAATATTTGGTATCTCAAAAACTATTTTGCAAACCTTCTACCCCTCTGGGAATGTTAGCTCCTGCTTACTACACGGAGCTTCAGAAACAGCTAGTAACGTGCCACAGCTGAATTATCCTCAGACACGAAAGCTGGTTAAGTGCATGCCTTGCTGTCAACAATTTTAGTTGACACAGTAACTTTTTTTTGTTTTTTTTTAAATCTGAGCAAAATTTAAGTTTAACATAACCCGGAGAGTTGACCCCTTCCTAATTGGCAGATATGCCTGGGAAATGCTGTAGCTTGTATGCCAGAGAAAGAACACAAAGACTGCCAATGAATATGAGTATAAATTGATATGAACTATCACACNATAACCCAGAGAGTTGACCCCTTCCTAATTGGCAGATATGCCTGGGAAATGCTGTAGCTTGTATGCCAGAGAAAGAACACAAACACTGCCAATGAATATGAGTATAAATTGATATGAACTATCACACGTTTGCCTAGATTTAAGGGTATGTCTGTGATATATTTAAGCAATTAACTATGTCTCTCAGTTTCTGGACCAAAGGCCTTTATAGATTTGTCTTTTTTGTTTTGCTTTGTGTTGTTTTGTCTGGCCAGTCTCTTTATATTTTTTTTTTTTTAAATAGATGATTCCAGTCTTGCTGCTATGTCACTAATTGGTTTTGTTGCTGAAGTAGCATGATCTAAAAGTAAAAAATCCTGTTCTTGAAACAAGGACCTCTCACGTACGCTTCGCTATTGCTGGGGACATACTCTCTTAGATTTTTTTAAACCTGTACAAACCTTTACTTTAAGTGCCAAAACCTTTTGAATTGGTGCAAAATATATTCATTGGTCTGTAGGGGTTTTTTCCATGATTGATTTTTGTGTATGTGCTTCTAATGACTTGTGGTGTAGAGATATTAAATCTTTGTGGCCCAGTTATACAACATTTTATACGAAATGTTTCTAGTGTGTCCCATATTTCATAACTTGGCTCATAACTTTTCATAAGCAGGTTCAAGCTCACTGCCTGCAGCCAGAACTCCTTGCATTCATTTGCTCCCCTCCTCCCCCCCTACTCCATATCCTTGGGACCCTCATGTGCCATCCTTCTAGCTCACCAGTTTCAATCCCGCTGAAGTGCAGCAGCTCCTCATTTCCCACCTCTTCTTCCTCCTGCATTGGTAGTGTTTGTTCCTTCGCCAAGGTGAGCAGCTCCACACATGCATCCATCGCCACAGTGCTATTTAAATGCCTTCCCTTTGATTTTCACCCTCACCACCTCTTTTCAGGGGTCTTCTCTGCTCCCATATAGAGATGTCCACAAAGCTCTGTATGTTCCTCCTGATCGCGACTTTCCCTGACACAGATTCCTCAGTCTCTCTCACCCAGGATATGTGGAAGTCTCCTGTTCCGCACCTCCCTGGTGATGGTGGCCATGCAGAGTAGGCTTTCGATGTTCATTCAACAAAAGGAAAAAAAGGTTTTCTTTGGACAACTTCTTTTCTGTCACTCATCCCCTCTTTTGTCCATTGGGAAGGGGAGACCAAAGCCTGTGTTAAGGCTTTACTTCTAGTTTTAACTAAGATATGGTTTTCCTTACTGAATGGACCTTTTTTCTCTAAGCAAAAATCATTGACAAGACTCTCGTTAAAGATATAAAATTTAAGATATAACCGATTTATCTTTACAGTAACTTCTTAAAAGTCATGGAAATATCAGATATGTGAGCAGAAATGACGGCTTTATTTTCCGGCTGTGCATATTTTGGTGAAACTGTTTTCACTGACTAACATCATGCGAGTAATAATATTCGAATGAAATTGCAGTTGTTTTTCATAAAGAAATGGAGGAAATCTGGTCTGGATTGAACAGCCAGAAGAAGATAAAGAGTAGATTAAAGCTGTATGAAGCAGAAATCCATATAGGGTGATAGGAATTGATCAGACACTTAATGCCAGAAACATAAACATGAAAATGCCTCCCACAAACACATCTATACTTGCAAACACACCAAAGCAAATATGTCAGCATATCAACATATAGTACAGAACAAAGTTCAGGGGTTTTTTGTTTGTTTGTTTGGGTTTTTTTAATTGGTGGAAGGACAGTTGCTCAGAATACAGATTATCTGAAAATGCAGTAAAGATATTTTTCCAAGACTAATCTAATCGTGCATTGACAGCGCTGTACAACTATACCACATAATAGTAGCCACTGCAGAAACGCTGAAGCTGGCAACATCTCACACTGACTTTGGAATCGTGGAATATAACTTACAATTAAGTAATTTAAAAGCAATGCAACTGCATTTGTGTGATGCCATATCCAAATTGTATTCCTGCTGAGAAATGTCTGTCTTAGGTATAATGTTGCATTTCTGTTAGGACATATGCATCATGCTGAGCTGCCTCGTGCAGACACAGGAGCTTGGTCAGCATTAGCTTCAGGACCTCAGTGATCTGCAGCGTGGTGGAAGGATGTCATAGAATCATAGAATCATAGAATGGTAGGGGTTGGAAGGGACCTCTAGAGATCATCTAGTCCAACCCCCCTGCTAAAGCAGGTTAGCCTACAGCAGGTTGCACAGGAATGCGTCCAGGCGGGTTTTGAATCTCTCCAGAGAAG
>VZSC01003582.1:360656-462824 GCA_013398225.1 Steatornis caripensis
ACCCTCTGCGCTCTGCCATTCAGCCAGTTTTTGACCCACCTCACTGTGCGCTCATCTAAGCCACTCTTCCTGAGCTTTCCTATGAGGATGTTGTGGGAGACAGTGTCAAAAGCCTTGCTGAAGTCAAGGTAGACAACATCCACTGCTCTCCCCTCGTCCACCCAGCCAGTCATGCCATCATAGAAGGCTATCAGATTGGTCAAGCAGGATTTTCCCTTGGTGAATCCATGTTGACTACTCCGCATAGTCTTCTCCCCCTCCATGTGCTTAGAAATGATTTCCAGAATGAGCCGTTCCATCACCTTTCCAGGGATGGAGGTCCTGTGGGGTCCCTTGCTTACATGTAAGAAGAGTGCTTTCTGACTCTTTAAGAAAAAGATGTGTTTCTTGAGTGTGCCACTGAGGAGTCTGCAATAATTACGTCCCTTTACTTTCACGTTTATGATCAATTATAAGTTATCAATATTCTCAACAGTTAATTGCTGGTAAAAATCTCTGAGTCGTCTAAATCTGCGAAGAAACCTATTTTCTGTGCTGCGGCAGAACATTTATCTTTGGTCAGCTGCATTTGGGCTAGATCTCTTGAAGCTGAAAACTGCAGTATTTTTCACTTACAGGACAATGTTCCACTGGGAGACATCAGCAACATAAACACTGTACTAGAAAAAAATTAGAACGCAATCGTTGCTCCTCGTGTTGATATTAAACTTTGCATTTGTCTTCTCCCCTCTAATTCTCTAATTCAAATTTCTGTGCCTGTCACCAAGCATACAATGTACAGAATCTTGTAACACAACAAACTGGTACGTGAATTGGGTTGTGCAGAGAGCCAGGCTGTTGTGCTAGGAGAGCGGTTCCTGAAGGACGTATCAATTTGTGCATTGTGCTTGCGTGTAATTCTGCCGTGACTAGACAGATGGGTGGCTATAAATGAAGTATCTTCCTATTCCCTCTGAGATGTATGTGGTAATGTCCTTCTTTAGATGTTCTGTCATGGCAGTGCACACAATTAGCTACAGAATATTAGTTACTCTGCAGGATGCAAATCAACATCTTTCTGTAAGTGTAGTAGAGGCACAACCTATCAAATTGTATCAAGACACCAGACTTTCACATATACCCAGCTTATATTAGTGATTTGGTTGCTCACCAGCTGAGTCAGGGGGAGAGAGTATAATGAATGGACAGTCTTATGTTTATTTGTAATGAACCACAATTTAATGTTTTCATCTCCTTGCCCATTTAAATGCAAAAGAGCACATTTCACTTCGTAATGAAACACATACACTGATGTACAACTTCACTGAAATATCAATTTCTTCCAAAGCTTCTCATTGAGATGTAATAGCTTCACAGTGGAGACTGACGTTGTGGTTAAACACCAGTAAGGATCTAAGTCAGAAGTAGACTCTTCTTTAATGTCCTTTATACAGAAAAGAGAAATACATCCTGCTGTTAAATTTAATATTTTTTTCAACCTGGAGGATTTCCCTGAAATTCTTTATGACCTTAGATACACCAATAGGTGTCTGGCTATCTGTTTTGAGCTTGCTGGGTAGATTGCTTGAATTGAAAAATAGATAGGTTTGATTAAACACCTTAACCTGATATGCACATATAAAGAAAGACCTGATCTCTGCCAAGGATTATGAATAGACTGAGGATCTGTCATTTTATTCTTAGACATGAAGTCGAACTCATTTTTCTTGGAAAATTCTGCTTTGAATCTGAACGCCCAGTGGGTGCCTTGCACCCCTGAGAATCAGACGCTAAACTGGGACCTGAAAGCTCAGGACGTGACATAATTTTGGAAGCATAGAAGGCCTTCGATAGCCTCTGTAAAATGCTTGCCTTTCTCAGTCACTGTGCAAATGTAGCAATTCTGTTCACGCTTATTTTGTTGTAAGCCATGTTGTGGAAAGGTCTAGATCACTCTTCTTGCATCAGTTCTATCTTGATCAGTTAGTCTTCTCACCTTTCTCAGACAGAATAAAATTAATAACCATCTGGAGGAGCTAATTCGCCTCTATTGATTATAAGGTAGCATGGGGATGACCAGCTAGACTAAGGTGTCTGAAAGTTTGTTGTGTAAATTAGTGTTCGGTAACCTTACCCTTAAATACAGCAAAACTTTTTTAATGATTACAGTCCGTGTCTTCATAATCTGCTTTCTGATAGCATTTCACTCAACAGAAAATTACATTTATTCTAAAGCTTGGGTATGGCTCTTGGAAGGACTAAGTCACTAGCAATTTTTAAATCATAATAGGAGCTCATAACTTTCTTTGTTAACATACGCTGTTTTCACTGCATTCAGGCAGTACTCGTACCCATAAACAGAGTTTCCTCTCGCCTACTCCTACATAACAGTTCTATATGTACAGATCTGCTTTATTTTACACTTTCTCTTGATATGTGATGAAGCACCACAAATTTGCATCCAAATCTTACAATTTATTGCATGTTAAGCCCTTAGAGAAGACAGACAATATTGTGTTGTTAACAATCCACTTCTTTCCTATTTCCACAAGAACTTGCTGATGAGCCTTGATGATCCTGTAAAAGTTAGAGAGAGAAAATATATACATAGCATTTAAAATGAAAAGACCTTGGAGAAAATGAGTCGTTAGCATGATATGCCAGGAATGTTCCTGAGTGTTGGCTCACTGTTCCTGGAAAGCCAGAAAACTGGTCTCCATGTCAAAGTCAGATAGAGACCTTTTACAGCAATGCAAGCCAAATTTTAAGACACTTCAGGGAGTCTGAGAGTGGATTAAGCAGTTCATGTAGATATCCCTACTATACTCTCCTGTCACAGCTGGAAACGTTTGTTTGTGTTACTCATGGTAGATTTCAGAGTGACTCTGTTTTCTAAGCATTTTTTCAGTGATTCACTAACAAGTCTATTAGAGTTGTGGTGGTTTTTTTTTTTTTGGGTTTTGTTGTTTATCTGTTTGTTTGTTTCATACCTACTTTGCAGCGAACTTGCATTTGTTTTGGAAGAATTTTCTGTTCTGTGATTGTTGAGACAAGTAGCCATGTCTTCTGGAGCGCAAGTGTTCCTTTCAACGATGAATTATTTGTTCTTCTACTTAGGGCAGTATTTGTGGTTGTCCAGTGTGGAAACTATTGAAGGGTTAAGGCTTTAGTGTTACCTGACTTGAACTCAAGCCTGTTATATTACTGCAACACTGCAAAATTTCAAACCATCTGTTAAGTTTCTTCTGAGATTCCTGACTCAAGAGAGTTCTTGAAAGGGAATAAAGCTCACCCTGGCCCCAAGCTTCTTCCAACATAGATAACACTGAAAGCAGTTTAGTAACTTAAGCATTACCATCATCTTGTGCTGGGTTTTCTTCTCTAAAAAAGAAAAAAAAGAAAAAAACTTTCAAACCCATATTTTTATTGTAAAGAACCATTGCCTTCTCATGCTCTTTCTTCATTCTTGTGCTGTTTTTTCTAGTACATTTGCTCAGCTCTAGAAAGGTCTTAAAAGCAGGAATGCTAAAACAGAAGCACCTGCAAGAGTTCTCTTCAGGAATGAATTTTCTCTGCTGATAGCAGAAGTGGTTTCTCACTCAGTCGGTGCAGAAATTGATGTAAGAATGGGAAATCCAAATATGCACTCCTAAGATTAGAATCGTATAAAGCTCTTCATTTCTGCAAGGATCCACTGGATCTAGTAATTTTGTACCACCTTGGTGTTCTTTTTATAAGCATAAAGTCAATGTGAATTAGTACTTTGAAACAAATTAGGTTTATTTCCATGCAGTTTGAAGACAGGTAAATAGCCTCACACAGTTTTTAAGTATGTTGCTTCTAGCATAGCTAGCTTATATTAGCTATGTCTAGATGTGATAAGCAGGCTGAAAGGAGCAAGTCATCCAGTAATTCTTTAATTCTTTAAATGCACATAGGCTGGTAGTGGGTATACCATGCCGAATTTGTCAGTGCAGCCTTTGCATTCACTCCTCTTGCCTGACAGCAGCTTCATTCTCTTGCTTGGGCTTTGGCCAGCTCTAATTAACTACTTAACTGAAGCATGTATTACAAGGACTGTGCCAGATCTGCATAGTATTGGCAAATTTTTGGATAAAGCCTTGTGCCCCAGCAGTCCCACATGTCTGGCCAATTTGGAGTGACTGTTAGGAACCCCATTCCTGATCCCTACAACCCTTCATTCTGGCTGTAATTCAAGGAAACCTCTTCCTCTGGCAAAAGAAAAAAAAAAAAATCTGTTGGAACAGCCTCATGTCTCTTCCTTTGAGTGTCAGTATATTATGAATAGATGTCTTATATATTAAAAATCTGTTAAAGTATTATGGCAAGCGCAGTTTTGTATCCAGATGACTGACCGAGACTGTATTTGTGAAACGTTTTCTGAGCTTTTAAGTTCAGGTGATAGGTCAGTTTCATTAGCAAATTCAGAACAAAAGTTTGACTAGCATGGTTATTTCATGGAAAACTTTGACAGGCAGGCTGCCGGTCACTTCATCAGTTCCCCTGATGCGTTTCTACTGAAACCTTTGATAACTGCTAATCCAACAAAGGTTTAACGCTGTTTTTAAAGTAATCGTCTTGTTTTCTCAGAAACCACCAGATGCTGCTTTGATCTCCTTTTGCACCTCTTGTCTTTTAGCCTTATTTAAAGTTACTTTGTCCATTTTGGAGTTTTTTAAAAATGCTCACATCTGCTCTTCTGTGGTTCATCAGAAAAACCTGCTCACAATTTTATCGTCTTAAAAATAAATTCCCTGTCTTCTACCAGCATTTCCTTTCTTGATGTGAGAAGTTAACTAGTAATTAGAGTCCCAAGGATCCTTTGTGTTAGAGGAGAAAATGACAATGAGTTTGAACCCTTCTTTGTACTTCCTTTGTGAAATAAATAGGGTTGTGTCAAAGTACTGTTCAGAAGCAACAGTATGGTGAGGAGATGCGCTTCAATTTGCAGATTCAGTTCTTCCACCTGGCTGCTTTGTTGCCTGCTGCATCTGCTTCTCTCTGCATTTTTGTAATCATCCTGCCTCAGAGACAGGGAGGCCTTTGTACAATCCAGTGGAGCTGTCGAAACACTGCGCCCACGTCTGCCTGACACCTGCCTTTGTGCAGGGAAGTGGCCTGGGATTGTTCTGTCCTGAAACGCCTGTTTCATCAGTCTCCTTCCCTGGAGCTGCTCAGGGGCTGTCCCAGCCATCTGGGAAACAAGAGCATTGGCAACAGCCCCCGTTGCCATGTCATTTAACCAAAGCATAACCTATCTGAGAAACTACGTGTGAAACACAGTTGGGGTTGGGCAGGATGACCTGCAGAGGTCCCTTGCAACCTCCATCAGTCCGTGACTGATTCTGTGATTGTGAACAAACTCCGTACAGAAATTCCCAGATGCGAAAGGTGGTGGCCCTCAGCTATCCACATAAAATGCGGAACTAGATACACAGCTCCGGGCAATGACCCACTGAACATCTAATTGCTCTCTGCAAAAACTGCCATCCTTCTTTTTGACAATAGTGGAAATGTCCTAACTACCTCTCTGTTAACACTTCACGTGGGTTGTATGACTCTCCATAGATCTCCAGGTACAGATGTAAGTATTGGAGTAGAATGGTTTGCGTGTATTTGAAGGGACATCTGATTTTAAAAGACATATGTTTAAAGGATTCCCATTACACTCTGGAGCAAAGGATTTAGAAGCTGTCTCTATTCATCTTCTTCTTGATCTGATGACTAAATGAACGCTTCTCCATCCTCTCCTTCAAAACAGAACTTTTTATCTTTTCTGCTAGAGCATTTGTTTTCTTTTTGTGGTATTCTACGCATCTTTGGTATTAAGAAATTGTCCTAATCAGTTTGAGTATTGAAAAAAAAAAGGCAATTACTAAAATCTAAACTGTAGAATAAAGGTATGTTCTATCTTTAATAGACAATTTAAAGTGAAACTTTATATAGAGTTAGGATGAACATTTGTAGCATGAATTACTTTTTCCCGATACCCCTATCTGAATAATTTGGTAATAGAAAGGCAATATTTAGGTCTTGAAAGCAAAGCAAGAAAGGAAAGATTTTTTTCCCTCTTAAGACATCTCTAGTATTTCAAAGCTTTTCACAGGACGGTACTGGAGTAAAACCGGTATCTTTTGGAATGAAAACAAGAGTATGAAGATGAACCTACACATCTGAATCAGGGAGAACAGCAGTGTCATCTGTCTCCCAGACATCACATATGGGCTTCGTAACCACTTGCCTGTTAGATGTAAGTGTACATGTGCTCCGTTTCACAGCTGATGACCACTAATTCCATCTTTGCTAAAAGCAACAACACGTTTCTCTGGAAAGCTTCAGTTCTGCAAGCCAAACGAGAAACTATTTTTGTCTGAAAATTCCAACGACCTTAATCTGCAATATTTTCATATGAATACCAGCCTAATTTATCATAGAAAAATGGAGAACCCTGCTTTTAACTTTGGCTGCTTTTAAATACATTTAAGTATCCATTTCACATGTTACTACCTGAAAGAAATACAAAACCAAAAGCTGCTTCTTCAAATTTGCTTTTGTAACTGCTCCTCAGTCTTTCACTATGTTTTTAGACAGTTGTTCTGTTTCCATGGAGCTGTATGAATTAGTAGACATCTGGGTAGGGAAACAGGAGAAAAAAGCACAGTAGAGTTCGTATCTTATCTGACATTTTCAGGAGAAAAACACTGTGTTTTCTTTCACTATCAGGAATGTTAAAATGGGCACATTTTGAGTGTTTTGAAAGTTTCAGTTACTCTTCAGGCAGAAGTATCACTACTGGAGCACTTCAGCAGAACTCTTTTCTCCTTGTTGAATTGTAAGCGTTCAGCAGATGATGGCAGCTGCAACACGGTTTAGATTTCATCCCTTCTTTTGTTGAGAGCAAAATAATTCCCTTTCAGTGAAAACAGCATTAACAATACTTCTCTGTATTTGTGGGACTTTTATCATCTTTTTGTGGTTGAGGACAACGTATCAAGATTTTCGTTGTTGTTCAGGTATGCTGTGGCATGATCAGAGTGAAAAGTTTCATCAGTCAATCAATCAATCAGTCAGTCTCAGTGGCTCATCGGTTAATCAGTGTGCTAATTTAATTGCTACTTGCCCCATGCCAGGTTAGTAAAGATGCCATTGTGGTCCCCATAAATTAAAAATAGTATTGTGCTAATGTAATAGCAGTTGCAATTAATTATTCATAAATTCTTATTTATGTGATTATTCTTTTGACTGTGATGTAAATGATATTTAAACCCAAGGCTCTATTTTTGGAAAACTTAATGGCAAAGAAACAACTGCCATTTAATGTGAGGTGAATTGAATCTCTGAAGAATAAAGGGAGAAAATAAAAGGAACTGTGATCCACATCATATTCTTTTCTTCAGGTCCACGGACCATTACACAGTGAAAAGGTTAACAATTTGCCTCTAGAATAACAAGCTTCAGATTGTTCTGCTTTAAAAATGCATTTGTTATCTTCTTGAGTGCTGGAAATTAACTAGATGACTTCTGTATCCTTAATAGCCCTCAAATAATACTGAGACATACACAAAAAGCAAAAAGGTAGGGGTTGTACCCACTAAATATAATTCAGGACAGAAATAGCTATCTAGAGGTGACAAAGTAAGACTTTGTGTCTATGGACTTTTGTACTTTGCAGTTATTTTCTGCTCATTCTAGTAGCAGTATCTCTCGTAGCAAGGTAGGGCTCTCCCTGCTACCCTTACACTGACATCCCCAGAGGATGCAAGGAGGCCTAGAGGCATTTCATTACTAACGCGTATATAAAGGAGGGACACCCAATCTGTCTGTAATTCTGGGGTTTGGGGTAATACTATCTGGCGTGCTAGAAGGTACCAGAGTTATTCAGGGTGAAAACTGATCAGGATCCTTCATTAGTGTGGACAGTGTGGATCATTTCTTGAGCATCATTGAGGTCCCTTTCAGGCTGTGGGAGGTCCCTTGCCCCTGAAACCCAAGCTGTAGTATAGCTCTGCCGTCCAATTCCCTGCTCCTTTTTCATTATATTTCTCAAGGAAAGATGCCCAAAATTTTACCTAAAAATGGTGTGTCAGCTGCTATGAGTGGTGTGTTGCAATTGCGCTCACGTCCTTGGTCTCCCTAGTTGCCAGAGTATTGTATCAGAAATCCAGGTTGGTGGAAAGCACGAGGTGCTTCAGCAGCAGTGTTGACGTGATAAAATACGGAAAAATAGCCACCAGATACATTAGCCCTAAAATGAGCTGAGCAAAGGAAGATGGCAGAAGATTTCCATCTCCTACTGAAATTTAGTTTTGCCTAGTCTCTTAAGGTGACTATCCACAGCATTCTCTCTACATTAAGATCAGTAAAGACTGCATAGTCTGTACCCCAGGAATGTACTTTTTCTAAGAGCTGGCAAATATTCTAACCGATATAATAAAATAGAGTCTCTTCTGGGGGAATCACCAGACCTAGAATGGGTAAATTGTATTTGGGAAGAATCTGCAAAATCTTATTTGTTTCTGCTACTTTGGGTTGCTATGATAAATACATGCTGGTTTTTAAAGAAAATGAGTAATATAACTACATTATAGAAAAAACAGGTTTTGTTTTTTTGTTTAAAAACAATGCCTCACATGTGTCCTGCACTGCCCCAAAGTGCAATTGCAGGCACTTTGCACAGTCTTTTTTGGATTAGAAGCGCTACGTCCCTTCCCATCAGCAATAGCATTTGGTTTTTTCTCCTTGTAACAGTTAATAAGGAGATGAACTCTTTTCCCCAGCTGCAATTTAAGGGGAAAAAAATGAGGGATATAATGTAATTACCAGAAGTGGAATCTCGCCAGGATACTGGACGTTATTTCCCTGAATTCCTCAGAAAAAGTGTCATGGGACCCTCTAATTATAAGCAATCAGAACCAAAGTTCCATATCTGACATGAAAGTCTGTGCCTCCAGCAACACAGAGCGTCAGTCTGGGCATGTGCTCAGTACTGACTCAAAAATGCCATCTAATGAGTCATAGTCATATTTTGTGGTTTTTTTTTTTTAATTTTGCTGTGTATCTAGAGCTTGTCACAGTATCTTGATAACCAACATACGTACGTTTTACAACACCCTGTTCTACAGTCAGTGAAAAAAGATAAACTACTACATGTAGTACAGTCTATACTGCTTCACACCATTTTGTAAGAGAAGTGTGTGGAAAATGTAAACCAACATTTTTATCTTTGTTCATGTGATTTCATGTGATAGAAATTAGGATGGAAATGGTTTTTAGTTACAAAGAGTTTTAAAAACAATCATGTATGAGAAACAGTTACAAATTCAGCAGAAAAAGAACTGTAAATTACAAAGTAATGTCCCATCATACTGTCTTGGCTATAAAATGTGTCAGAGACTCTGTTTTGCAACTCATTGAGAAAAGCTGCATCCACACTTCAGTGTCGAAGCTGATCGGTATCTGCCAATGAAAAAAATTACTTCACGTGAAACCTGAATTTCCTCAGAGTGTTGATAAAACAAGCCCTGTTACTCTTGTGCAGAAAGGAGTCAGTGGTATTTTCAAACAGGAGGATGAAAAGTCCAAAAACATGAAAGTGAAAAATGAAATTGAACGGTCTTGCTCTCATAGCATTATTTTTTAAAACATATATCAAATATCTGATGAAGATAGAATAAATGGATCATGGTTCATGTGCCAGTTTAATGAAATAACTTTGTAAATTCCTTAAGTTGAGGTATCTAGGTGGAAGGAAGCGTTTATGTGTGAAAATCTTCCCATCCCAAACTATAAACAGCTCTAGCTTTTACTTTCAGAAGAGGGAACTGGTAATAGAATAGAAATTGTAGAAAGTGTAGAAAATATCTTTATTCACATACTAATTAGAAAAAAACCCAGAAGGTATTAGAAAGAATGTATATTTACTTTTTAATTTATCTCTCTCTCATTTATATGCAGAGGATGTGGTAAAATGAATGATCTGCATGGGTAAATGAAATCAACATCAACATGTTGACTTCATCAACATGAAAACAAAATCAACATCAGTGCTGCTTAGTGAAATAGTTTCAGAAATTACTTTGATTTCTCAGGTTGTTTTCCATTTTAGAAATCATGCTACTTAGTCTTTCCATTTCTAAAATTCCTGTCAAGCTGTTATCTGTATAAAATAGAAAAATCCCAGCTAGTGGATGCCTAGAGATAAGGAGGTGGGCATCTCCATTATTTTCCTGTGTCAGGGAGGAGTGTGCATAGAGAGGTTCCTTTCTTCGTATGAGGAATCTGTAACAATTTTAAACCTCTGTTTATTCTTCCTCACTTACTAGTGACTTTAGCTTAAGCCCAGCTTGTCTTTGCCTTGCAGTAAGTCAGCTCCCATGTACTGTAAGGCAGTAACAACGTAAGGTTGTAGAAAAACCATTTCAAACAAGAATTGCACCACTTTTGGGAAACTGGTTTAAGGCAACTGAGTTAAGAATATTGTTGTGTCCAGCGAGATTAGACGCTGTGTGGTTGCCTTGAATAACTTTTGGCTTTTGTCTGATGCTCAGTGCAGAGAGAGCCTTTTCGAAGTGATGTTGAAGTGCAGTGGACATCAGTACCCTTAAAAACTGGTCGCATAATCTTTGACTTCAGAATTTAGAAGGATCAGGCCCCTAACTTCCTCACACACAAAGTCATTTAAAGCTTTCATATGTGAAAATAGGACAGAATAAGATAGACTTTCATCTGAATTTAATAGTTATTTTTGCCAGAAATTCACCTGTAGCAGTGTGGTTATCCAGGCAAATTCTTGTCTGTTTCTGTCAACTAAATTTCGATTATATTCCTCTTTGTGGGGATGTCAAGCTTAAAGCAGGTCAGGACAGATGAATTTACAGATGCAATTCTCAAATTTTCAGAATGTATCTGGATGGCCTCCTATGAGGCAGACCAAAATTTAACAAGCTAGTAACAGCTGAATAGGAAAAGTGGCATTCGACAGAAACGCAATCATGTGTTGTGAAAAAATTTTAACAATCTGGAAAAAGAAATCTGACAGCGTGATATTATAGAAATAGTAATACCAAGTGCCTTGGTATGCTTACTTGAAGTAGGGTTGTTGTTATTGTTACAGTGCTAACTTTTAAACAAACAAACTATAACCCAGCTCTGGAGCATTACCACAGTGATGCTCTGGGGAATTACTTAAGTGGAGTAAAGATACATTAATCTGTTAATTGTTAGCGATTTAGTTGTAGTTGTGAGATATTACTCCAATGGACAAGCAAAAGAAAAGGGCAAGTAATGAAAGACATGCTTTTACTGGGAGGACCCACCTCCTCATTTAGTCAGTGAAGGGTTGTTATCCCTTTATTACCCTGTAATTTGAGGGCAAGTTCAGTGAACAACTGTGGAGGCCATTAGGAGCTGTCACGGAGAATTTATTTGCCTTCGAATGGGAAGTGGAAGCAGTATGGCAGGGGCTGTGCTGCTTCAAAGTAGGTAATTCTCCTTTTGTAAGCTTTTAAATACTATGTTTATTGTTTCCTAGTATGTCTCCCTAGACTGTTCTTTGTTGCCTTTGCTGCCACTGTCAGGAATACAATTTATAGAAGTGTGGCCCAGGAGAACTGATCTTATTCTGTGTAGTGACTACACTAGCAGCCCACAGTGTGTCTTACTGGAAACTTGCAGAAGACAGTAAAATCCACACCTCTTCAGAAGCTAAAGGTCTAGTGATTTATTTTCTTTCTTCACTGCTGTAAAATACAGGTAGTTGTAGTAAAATAGACTTTTTTACAGTGTTTTAACTCCAGAGCAAATCTCATCAAATTTTTTAAAAGCAAATTAAGTCAGTTAAGTTGTTTCATCCTAGCTTAACAGTGTATCTGACTTGCTCTGAAAGCCGTTGTTGCTCTTGCATTTCCTGAAGTGTAAAAGACAACTTGAACACATGAGAGAAATCCAGTCCTTGCTTTAAATAAAGTATTATATGAACTTAAAAGGCGTAAGAAGACGTTATGTTAATTTAGAGAGAGAATACGTTAATTTAGAGAAGAGACTGACAGCAATAACTTCATCCAGTTGCAAATGTCAGGGACTTTTATCCTGGAAGACCTGGTGTAACTCAAGAAGTGGAACCAATAATTTTGCTCCAACTGTGTTTTGAGGGTAAGGATGGGAGAGAGGGAGATCCTTTTTTAACAGAAACCGTATATTAGATGTGAAAGACAGCTGTAAGTAAAGATACAATTTCCAAAGCTCATGTCACTGGTATTTTATGTAATTCGCATACGCTGTGGAATGTATTTTGTTTATTCTAAGTGAAATCAGTCCTTAGGTTTTGAGCCACTTTATAGGTATGCAATTTGCTTAACAGGGTTCCTCTTGCAAACGTCTGAGAGAAAGAAAATTAAAAACCATAAATGAATATTAAAGTATCTGAAAAAACCTTTTTCAGATACAAACTCAGCCAGTGGATTCAAAGGCCTTAAGTTCGTGGTCATCTGGGGCCAAGTTTGAGCCCTGTGTGTTTTTCTTCCCCAGTTAACGTTGCTTTGGTTACCACTCAGTATTCAAAATTTATGGGATCTTAGTGTGGCATTGATACTATTTATTCAAGTAAATATAAATTGACAGTTGCAGCGCATCTGTGCGGATTTATACCGACTAATTTACCCGTTCTTCTTAATACTTTATCAAAATGGAGATTCTTAAAGGAATGTCTGTGCGTTCACTATCAGGCTTACTCTCTGAATTTAAACACTGTTTTGTTTCCTGAAAAGTGTAGTGTTGTTGAAATACTTCTGAATGAACCTAAATTCTCTAAAAACTTCAGCTGAACTAAGTCTTTGCTGTCATTCATCTGAAAAAAAAGTGATTGCAGATGCACAAAATAATTCCTGTGCATAGATACATTTCCTGCCCAGTAATGCTCCATAATTATACCATGAACTCTTAATAATGTTGATTTAGCAAATCTTCTAGTCCAGACAGAAGAACACAGTCCCAAGTACTTTATTAACTGATTAGTTGCATCCAATCAGTTAGAAAGATTCTGGAGCTAATTATTTTTCCTCTCAGTTGCTTTATTCAGGAAAAATAATGAATATGAACTTTTCAATTAGATATTTTCACAAGGCATGGACTGATTCCTTTTATAAATACTTAGACTTTATTTAAAGCATTTCTTTCAACCACTGACTTCTAAGGCATACATTTCCATTCTGCTTTTCTTCTGCTTTTCCTTCCTTCTTTCATCTGCAGGGTTTTAAACAATTTCTAGAGGCACCAGCAGAGGTTCCGTGTGTTGTTATTGATAGCCTAAAGGGCAATTTATGGAATAGCAATAGTACGTAGAGCCTAAGGTAGAAAAAAGATTGGAACAAAGTTGAAGATGATAAATATTTTACAATTGAGATTACATGATCATCCGAAGGATGAGCAGCAGTCGTTTTCTAACTATCAGTTATTGGTGGAAAGTCTGTTGGTTTAATTCTATCCCAAACTCTCTGTAGCAAACAGCTGTGAAAATGTTTTACCGAACTGCTGGCACACCAGGTATACGCTTACACAACCGGTTCCTGCAACCTCAGTGGAAAAGGACGTTTTGGATGTGTTGGCAATGTCAAGTAAATAAGCTGCTTCTTTGTGAAGTCGTAGATACGTTACTTAATTCCCATGCTTTTGGGTGAAGCAAAGCAAACTGTTTCCTCCCTCCAAGGTGAACTCAGCTGCAGTTCAGGAGGTGCTTCATTCTAAGGACAAATCATTTCTCAGCCAGTACCATGCCAGGTTTGGTTTCTTCTGCCTTACACAGTCTTCTACGCTATCCCAACAGGCCATGTACTTTCAAAATACGCCATGTGTTCCGTTGCCATATCCTTCGTTCCCTTAGTAGCATGCTGTGTACACACCATTCTGCGCTGACAGATTGCATGACAGCCTTCGTGTTATTTCAGGTATTCACATAGATACAACTTTTAAAAAAATCAAACAATTATGTCTAACAGCCACAAAGACACTGCATGAGGAAGTGGGGCTGGACTGTGGGCGAGTGTACTGCCAGTCCAATCAAGAAAGAGGTTATTTACTGCACGACCTGGGTCCCAGGGATTATTAGCAGTATGGATGTAGGTTTGTCCTTAACTGGCAGGTGGAATTAATCTATCTGCTGCAGGATATTTACTTGCACAGCGTAGCTGTGTTAGCAGAATGATGTGAAAAAGCGTATCGTGTATCAGAGGTGAAATAATAACCTTACAGTGGCTCCTTTTTTTCAGCTGTCCACATCGCAGTGCAAGTGGCCAATATCAGAAAGGTCTTCTTAGACCTCCTCACCTCCCTTATATCAGTGAAGAAGTAGAACTTGCAATCGAGACCTGAAAGAATAGCTATTTTGAAGTCATGCTGACACATTATGCCTTTTAATTGCCTGATTTTCACAGAATGGGTTGCTCTAGCATGTCCACAGGGCATACCAGTGTCACTTTATGGTGCATCATAGCTTCATAGTGCACTCAGAGGAAAAACCACTCATTAAAAAGATGAACAGTGCCTGCTTTTCAGCGCCTATTGCTATCAAGACATGTCTGAAATATGCAATGCACATTCTTAATGGGTACTGACAAAGTACTTTTAAGCACATTGATGTTTTAAATGTATATTTAGACTAATGAACAAGATCTAGCTGAAGATTAACCTTTTGAGTCTATCAAATCAGTGGGATAGCCTCCCCCCTCCTGAATCCCACTGTTTTCTTTCTCAATGTTTTCCCATACAGCAGTACATTAGGGAGATTCTGAGGTTCCAGCTCTCCTTGAAGTACCCCAGATCATAGAGAAAGCGTGGTAGTTCACCAGGGTAAAAAAGAACCTGCATAGTAATGACATAAGTGACAGAGCACAGTCAAGATAATTGGAAGCATGATTTTGGCCTCGGCGGTGACTTTGCAAAAATGGCAGAGTAGACCTCCATATTTAATGTGTCTCTTGGATTTTTCAGCTAAAACTTGCTTAGCTGGAGAGTGAAGCAATGTCCCTCTTCCAGACCTGCCATCCCTACTGACCCTGCCTCAGTTCTAGTGTCCCAGCTGATCTCTCCCTGGCATAAGTCCCTTTAGCAGTGAGGGTGCTTCTACTAATCCCCACCCACCCATGTGTAACCTTCACCTAAGTGATTATTTTCTGCCCACCAGAAGGCTGTGACCATGCTCTCGCTGCATTCGATGGATGGGCCTGAGAACAACAGGTTTTAGTCATGCCATTAGTAGCGCAGCAGGCTCTGGGAATGTGTAGATTGAAGGGCAGGTGATCCTCATGGCCATGAATGATGTGTGCAGTCTGTCTGGAATTGTTTCCTTCTGTGCAGTCTAGTCTGAGGGCACAATTTGGTCTGTCCTGGCATGCAACCCATGTGCACCTATTTAGTTAGGAAAGAAAACACAGCTTTGATTACTTGACAGTGAAAATAGGAAGAGATGGATATATTCCTGTTCAATCTGAAGTACCGGTTGCTGTAGCCATCAATGTAAGAGCTCCATGTTAGCGTAATTTTGTCTAAACACTGATTTGGGGGGAAGAATACTCCAGCTCCCTAATTTCTTTCCCCTGTTGTTGAATGCTCAATTGTTTCTGCTAGTTTCTAGATCCTGCTTTCTGATACAGTTTACACTTTTCTGTACTGTTACGTGCTTATAAAACATGTCATTATGGGACTCCTAGGCAACAGGTTCTAAGTCCCTGGATCACTTGTCGGAAATGCGGGATCACCCACCAAGATGAAATGATTTGGGAGACTCCGTAGATCGTAAATGGTATTAGAGTTCAGAATACCTAGAGATAAGCCTTGAAAATATGTGACTTGGTTTACTTACCTTTCTCCTCTATTTATTGTCTTAGTAGTAATTTTCATCACACCTAGCTTTAGGAATATTCTTGACATTCCCAAACTAGCAGGTTATTTGCCCTAGGCTTCCGTAATAATAGCTGAGGGAGATAGGCATCTCTAACAGACAGATTTTCATGCTTAAATGTAAACATTAAATCTTATATTTTCTTTATCACTTCTGAGAAAGAATAAAAGTGGTTTTAGAATAGGAATGTATTAAAACATGTGCCCAGAGACTCTAATGCTAAGGCTCACTGTGCTGCATCACAGAATACTTTGGCTTGGAAGACACCTTAAAGATCAGCTAGTTCCACCCCCCTGCCATTGGCAGCGACACTTTCCACTACACCAGGTTGCTCAAAGACCCATCCAACCTGGCCTTGAACACTTCCAGGGAGGGGGCATACACAACATCTCTGGGGAACTTGTTCCAGTGTCTCACCACCCTCACCGTAAAGAATTTCTTCCCTAATATCTAATTTAAATCTAACATCTTTCAGTTTAAAACTCTGCCTCTTATTCTATCACTACATGCCCTCGTAAAAGGTCCCTCTCCAGCTCTATTGTAGGCCCCCGGCAGGTACTGGAAGGCTGGAATCAGGTCTCCCTGGAACCTTGTCTTCTCCAGGCTGAACAACCCCAGCTCTCTCAGCCTGTCTTCCCAGGAGAGCTACTCCAGCCCCCAATCATCTTTGTGGCCCTCCTCTGGACTCGCTCCAACAGGTCCATGTCCTTCTTATGTTGGGGGCCGCAGAGCTGAAAGCAGTACTCCAGGTGGGGTCTCATGAGAGCGGAGTAGAGGTGGAGAGTCAGCTCCCTCGACCTGCTAGTCATGCTTCTGTTGATGCAGCCCAGGGTGCGGTTGGCCTTCTGGGCTGCGAGCGTGCATTGCTGGCTCATGTTGAGCTTCTCATCATCTTTGTGTTTGAATTCTCAAAGATACAGAAGATACAGAAATATGAGTCTTCTGACTGAGCTAGATTCCTCAAAATATTAGTAAAATAACTCATAATATATGAATAGCTGCTTTAACAGTGTCAGGTTTTTACATTCACTGAGATAATAAAAGATAATAATTGTAATTAAATATCTAAGCTTGCATATACCTATATATGTGATGTTCTTATCCCTTCTTTTTTTAAAAGTACAGGAAGAGTAGTGGCTTCAGTAGCATTGTATAAGCTGGATGTTTGGAACTTACATTTGCAATATTGGTGTTTATTTCCAAAAAAAGCCTCCCACATCCTTAATGAACAGTTTTCTTGTATGTAAATTTAGTAAGAAGAAAATTTTTATGCCTGCTGGTAATCTCTGTGTTTGTAAGCTTTCCAGATTTTAGCTGAATATTTTGTATATGACAGCTTGATCTCATAGTAAGTGGGCCATTCCTTTCTAATTTCTTTCTACCTGAACCTGTCTGTCTTTTCTTGTACTGATTTTCTACTTGGTTACCTGTTGCTTTTCCAAGTACATGTAGTTCCTCAAGAGTGTGGGACCCAGAAGACTAGAAGTAGTGGCAAAGATCTGCTTTTTGGTTGATGCAGAGTTGATAGCTTCCACAGTACTGGCATGTGTCCTTCTGGGACGTTCAAGGCTTCAAGTTAACCTGGTATGAACGTTTGACAAAACCTTTTTTACAAGGTCTTAAGATAAAATGTGATTTTCCTAATAAAGTGTGGAAGATACAAGGGTTTGATTCCAGCCCCATTTATCTTATTTATGCTATTTAGATAAATAAGAATCAAGGCAAGCTATAGAGAAAAGAGCCTTTGTGAGCATGCAGATTTAATTGCAGTAAAGTTCTATTGCTAACAATGTCAGTGAAAGACTTGTTAATTAGTTAAAAATTCTAAGACAAATTAATTTGAAATTTGATACAAATTCAATTCTCAGTTGCATTTTTGAAAAATTGCTGAAATCTGAACTTCCACCAAAGCATTTTGTATAGCAATTGCATTATATAACACTATTTCTTAATTCCCCAAAATATCCTTTTCTTTTAAACTTACACATATTGTTTACTGATAAGCTTAATGTAAAGTCTAGATAAATGTTCTGTTTCAAACTAGAAGCCTTAGGCATTTTGTTCCTAATACAAATGACCATTTCCTTTACCAGAAATTGGTGTTTCTCATTCAGTCTCCTAACTTCAGCAAATCTATGTGGAGTTAACTGAAATGATCACCTGCAGGCTTCAACTACTTAGTCAACTTTCTCTTCCAGTACACTAATAATAGATCTGCGTAGCATATTGACATTAACGGTCTCTCGTTCAGAACAGCAGTCTTTTATAAAGTATCTTAACATACCACGGGATTTTCATTTATTTATTTATTTATTTGATAAGTGTCCCTCTCTCAAGATCGTGATTTTTAATATTCTTTTGCATGCTAGGCCATATTTTGTTTGCATCCTTTTCTGAAAAGAAGCAGGCACTCTGCTATTGACTATGTAGTCTACAGTACCCTATGTACTGACTGCCATGGAAAAAGGATCTTTTCCTGATGCTGAATATGTAGACAAAAAAGGTTTTCCATGAAATATGGCTATTAATGCGTGGTATTTGCACAAGTCAAGAAAGGTGGTTTTCGTTTGGTGTGGTGTGGGTTTTTTGCAACTGTAAGTGCAAGGACTGCTCTAATTTGGCCCAATGTCCTGTCTCGGGAGCTGTGGACGATTGTCTTTTCTAGTGATGTTGCTGTTACATTCCTTCGGTGATTTGTGGCTTCATGGCATAACCAAATCTATAGTGAATAACCTTTATACGGAGCTATCCAAGTATCTGATTTGCACTTAGTGATTTGCTGCACTTAGGATTCTCTCTAGAGATTTCAATTTCTAAGGATCAGTTCCTGAAAAATGTCTTTAGGAGAGCATGGCAACTCCTCTTTCCCTGTTTAAGATTGGCAGGAAAAAAGAAAATTAGCCACTGTGCTTGTTAACCACGTTTTTTTTAGTTAGTCTTTCTCCCTTTGAATTGCTATTTCTTTTTCCCTAGGTGTATTTTTTAAAAAAAATACTTACTTTGCCATTAGTTTACTTTTATTGTTTTATTAAATACAGTAATGTGTGATGTCCATTTTCTATTATTTCCATTGCTCTTGATGAAGCTGTATATCTCTACACTTCTACTTTCTCCTTTCTACTCCAGGGCTCATTAAGAATTTCAATCTGTGCAGTAATTTTAAGGTGAAGTAAATAGGAAGAGGGGCCAGTTGTGTCAGTGCTCAGCAGCAATCTCCATATTAAGGCAAGAGCAGAGTAAGGCAAAAGCAAGTGTAGCAGTTGCTGTCGTCATACTTCCATTTGATTTTTAAGGTATCGGTTTGGGAAATAATTTTCTCTCCTCGGAACAGTACCTTCTCCTACAATGGAGGCAACACTGAATGTGTATGCATTTTGTTATTATTTACTTCCTAATGATCACTCGAAACCAGGCATCATCAGAAATCTTCAGATGGAAATTACAAGTCCAATACACGTATGTTATGAAACAAATAAATGTGTGCTTTATTTTACTCACCCCTCCATTTTTTTAGTTTGCATTTTCTATTTAATTCGTCCTAGCTGGGATGGATGAAGAAGGAGAACTGTATGAAAAATATTGGACAGTTTAACGTCTTGAGCAGTTATTTTTCTGCCTCAGTCCAGTACATTGCTGATCTGATCCGAGACATGGCATTTGCATTTACTAAGTTAATGGAAATATTGTGTTGCACTAATGGTTCTGAAGCACACCACGAGAGCAGCCTTAAAACCCATTGGGATTAGACAGGAATCTCACATATGCATGTAGGGAAGAGGCAGTAGGTTGAACCTTTGCTGCCAGCTCTGGTTCTGTCTCCTTTTGGGCTTGAACTAGTCAGTAATGGGGCTCAAGTGCCTACGCTTTGCGCTCTCTTGCTGTGAGAACTTCTGGCAGAGTTCCTGCTGCCAGGGACCTTTGTTCTGCTGTCACAGAGATTGAAATCTGCCTATAAATGTGACAAACGTCTCCCAGGCGTAATTCCCCTGGATTCAATAGAGTTACACAAGGGATGATTTTGGACATTTTCAGCAGTATTTTGTGATTTTAGTACTTGTATGCATACAGTTTAGAGCACGTATTTAATCTGCACAGGCAATTTGATAGCTGTCCCAGAAAGATAAGTCACCTTTTGTCAGAATTATTGCTCTGTATATTCCACAGTTAGGAAACTATTAAATCATTTACTCTAAAAGCTTAACATTCTCCAACTTTGAGACTTTGCTTTCTTCAAGGAAATATAACGTCTAGTCCAGCATAATGTAATTTTTTTTCCTGTTGTTTTTTAATAAAACCTTGAAGAACTAAATATTACTGTGGTTGGTTTAGGACCTAAGGCAAATACATTTTACTAGGCCAAAGACCAGAAGTGTGAAAGCTCTTCTTTTTCTTTTGGAGTGCTGCATTTCCAGGGTATTTCCAGACTCTGGCCTCATATCCATCAGTCTTGTGACTAAAACGAATTGCTGTATCAAGTGCCCTGTATGTGAACAGAGACAAGAATGAACTAACAATTAAGCAATTAAATGGGAGATGAGAGATCCCATGCTTGAGCTTTCTGCTTGCCCTTTTTCAGTTTGCAGTATGGATATACTTAATTATTCAATCACAGAAGCTTTTAAGCTAATTGTATTTGGATACAGTCTGCATTTTTAGGTCTATGAGGCCAATCTCAGGTTCAGAAATCCTTTCGGAGGCCCTTTCTAACTATCGTTGGATAGCACTGCCTCAGCTCTGAAGAGTAATGTCTGATGCTTCTTGGTACTCCTGGGGGCTGCAGCCAGGCTTTTGGCACTCTGGAAGTCCAGTCTGATTTATCCATTTAAAGATGATAGGCAGTAAAACAATGCTCATCAAAGGCCTGCTCATGGGGACTTTGTCCTTTAAAACATTAGACATTACAAAATATCCCACATCCTTCTGTTGCTGGCACTTCAGTGGGCATCATGTTTGGAGTTGGGGCTGAGGTGACTCCTGCCAGTCCTTGCTTTTACAGAAGCCTCTTGGGCAGCTGGTAGTGTTTGGCTTCCTTCAAGTGGGGGTTGGACTAGATGGTCTCTAGAGGTCCCTTCCAACCCCTACCATTCTATGATTCTATGAAGTGGAGGACTTACCTTTACAGAAGATATCCTTCTTTATCACCAGCAGCTTCAAATTTGGGAATACTCCAAGCAGTCGTATCCATAATCTTCTCATTCCCCTATGCAGCCATCTATATAGCAGATGCTTTTTTGTTGGNGGACTTACCTTTACAGAAGGTATCCTTCTTTATCACCAGCAGCTTCAAATTTGGGAATACTCCAAGCAGTCGTATCCATAATCTTCTCATTCCCCTATGCAGCCATCTATATAGCAGATGCTTTTTTGTTGGTTTTTTTTTTTTTCCCCAGGAAAGTTTCAGTAGGGGATGAGCAGTAGTAGCTTTTAAGCTATTCCATAGCCTTTCTATAAGCAACCAACATGGTTTCCAGGGTAGAGAGGCACTGAGGTGTTATCAGGGTTGTGCAGACCCGTAGAGTCACAGTGTCTCAACATGTCTAAACTCAGACCCGAAAGATTCTATAACATTTGAAAGGATCAGTTGCGTAACAGCTGTTTCTCTCTGTATCGGTATTACAGTCTCTAAAGCACTGTGAACTGGTTGAAAAGTGAACGTGCTTTGTCTGGGTATGGGTTATGACAAGTGGTAAAAATTTATTTTTTCTTTTGCTTTTAGTGAATTTTCTTTGAAAACTGCAAAGGAATTGTCTTAGAAACATGAGGAAGCACTTAATGCGCCAGATGCTTACAAGAAGGCGAAGCTGCCTGAGCAGAAGTAAAGGTTTCATTACCATTAGCAGCAGCAATGCTAACTATTCATTAGGATTCTCCAGCACACTGGTACACTGCATGAGAACAGTTTATTTTGTATTCTGGGTTTAATTACCACATTAGACCTTAGACCTTTCAGTGAACAAAAGCTTCCTGCCATTCTGACAGCTTATTTGATAGCAACAATTGTTAACCTTGAAGGCACCTCAAATGACATTTGAATAGTTATGGATTTATACCGCACACCGTGCTGTTTTGCTCACTCTCCATTAAACCAAACAAGACACCTCCAGAAGGCTGTATTGATTCTTGACCACAGATCCTGGCTCTGCAGGATACCAGTCTATTCTTCAGAAAGGTCGTGCTCTCTCAGAAATCTTTTTTTTTTTGCAGAAAATACACATTGCATTGCAGACAAGAGCTGTGCAGATGACCACATAACCTAGTTTTAATGAAGGTTACTGTCCTTCTGCTCCTACTACATCAATAGTGCAATACCTTTTGCAAAATATACGCGTACATGATTTTTCAAATTTGACTTTATTAGTCTAACAAGCAGCAGACATATTAAACCCATCGTTTTGTGTATGCTTCAGTGAGTTCTACCTGAATTTTAGAAATAGAAACACCTCATTTACTTTTAATGTGTTTGTTCTGCTGCCCTTTACCTCTGCCAGGTAACACCTCCTCCCATGTCTCTAATCTCTTCCTATTTATGTTCTATTTCTTTGCTCTTGAGAAAACATCACTGGGACAAGTCACTACTCTGCTCACTTTTTGCTCACCTTATAAAGGAGATGAGCCCTAGGTGTACCTTTATATCTTCTTCTGTACTTTGGAGAGGTTTGAAGACTTTTCTGCTTTAAATGTGCCCTATAGACATTTGCATCTAGCTTCCTTCAGACTTTTTTTACAATTAAGAGGGAAGTCCATGTTCAAATAAGTGGTTTGCAGAACATGTTTTACCATATAGCAACCCGTAAAAACAGATAAGGGAAAAGAAAACAGGCATTCATATTAGCAATAAATATCTTTCTGGTTTTTTTGTTCTCTGTATTCAAACTACATGCATTTCAGCCTTGTAGCCTCAGCTTTTGTTTCCTGTAAGAGTTACTGCATCACCTACTCAGACAGCTCCTAATCTATCATACTCAGTATAAAGCTAACCCCTCATTTCCACAAAAAGATGTGACTTAGAATTCCATCATAAACTGTGAAGACACTGCTGATGGACATTTCAAAAGACTCATTTGAACTAAGGTTCATTTTTAGCTTTCTAGGCTATGCTTACCAGTCAAGAAAATGATCTCTTGATTTGCACAGTATAGATTCTGCTACAAATGTCTAGATAATACCATTTCCTAAATGATTTTGTAATCGCATTGCAATAAACAAACATAACTTTTCAACCTTCTGTGGAAACTAAATGAATGTCATTTTCAAAAGAACATACTAGTCCTTGAATGATTTGTCCTGATTGACTGTTCAAGTTGGTGGTGCCAGTTCATTTGTATATATACCCCTAAATCTGACTTGCAGTTGCTGGAATATTATCTAGAGGATTGGAATTAGTAATTGTTACAGGAACATGGTAGTCTCTGTGGTGGGTTGACCCTGGCTGTACAGCAGGTGCCCACCAAAGCTGCTCTATCGCCCCCCTCCTCAGCTGGACAGGGGGGAGGAAATACAACGAAAGGCTCGTGGGTCGAGATGAGGGCAGGGAGAGATCACTCACCAATTACCGTCACAGACAAAAAGAGACTTGACTTTTGGATATTAGTTCAATTTATTACCAAGCAAATCAGACTGGGGTAATGAGAAATAAAAACTAGATTTTAAAAACACCTTCCCCTCACCCCTCCCTTCTTCCTGGGCTTAACTTCACTCCCATTTTCTCTAACTCCTCTCATCAAGAGGCTCACGGGGATGGGGAATGGGGGTTGCAGTCAGTTCACCACATGCTGTCTCTGCCTCTCCTTCCTCCTCAGGGGGAGGACTCCTCACACACTTCCCCTGCTCCAGTGTGGGGTCCCTGCTATGGGAGACAGTCCTCCATGGACTTTTCCCACATGAGTCCTTCCCATGGGCTGCAATTGTTCACAAACTGCTCCAGCCTGGGTCCCTTCCAGGGGGTCACAAGCCCTGCCAACAAACCTGCTCCAGCGTGGGCTCCTCTCTCCCCAGGGCCGCAGGTCCTGCCAAGAGCCTGCTCCAGTGTGGACTTCCCATGGGGTCACAGCTTCCCTGGGGCATCCACGTGCTCCGGTGTGGGGTCCTCCATGGGCTGCAGGTGGGTGTCTGCTCCACCACGGACCTTCATGGGCTGCAGCGGCACAGGCTGCCTCACCATGGTCTGCACCACAGGCTGCAGGGGAATCTCTGCTCCGGCGCCTGGAGCACCTCTTCTCCCTCCTTCTTCACCGACCTTGGCGTCTGCAGAGTTGTCTCCCTCACATACTCTCATTCCTCTCTCCATCTGTCGTTGTGCAGCAACTTTCTCCCCTTGTTAAAGACGTTATCCCAGAGGCGCTACCACCATGGCTGATGGGCTCGGCCTGGGCCAGCAGCAGGTCCCTCTCGGAGCCGGCTGGCATTGGCCCTGTCGGACACGGGGGAAGCTTCTGGCATTTTAGCAGCTTCTCACAGAAGCCACCCCTGTAGCCCTCCTGCTACCAAAACCTTGCCACGCAAACCCAATACAGTATGAGAACCCCTAAAGACTGATAAGACATGGACTGACTTTTGGTTATAGCTCCAAGGAGAAAAAAGCCACTGACTCTGCACTACTGCTTAAAATACGATCAGAGAATTAGTAGCAGTACCGAGGACATTAAAGGTTGATCCTCAGAATGACTGCTAGCGCTTGACTTCTGCCGGTGCTTTTCACTAGGCATTATCAGTATTTTTGATTGCGATGTTAATTATAATACTAAGCTAATGATTTGTGAAACACTTTATTTTCTTTAGTGGTGTACCAGAAATTTTTCAAGTACTAGGCAGCCAGTCGGCTGTAAGCTGGTCTGCTGCATTTTTCTGAAAATTGTGGGTGGTCTTTTGCTGAAGCAGTATCTTGAAAAAGCTCTTCTGTGGATAGTAAGGCTTGTTTAATGTGAGCCACCATTTTGAAGCCACGAAGGGCATATGCATTTGCAGTTCTCTTCTAGTAATCAATAATGACCTCTGGGACTTCTTAGTTGTGTTTATCAAGCTAAGTCCTGAAGTTTTTGTGTAAAGCAGCTATTAAGAATGAAGGGAATGAACAGGAGTGTGTGGATGTTGATACATAGAAAAAAGTTGTCTGCTAGGCAAAAAAGGAACAGAAAAGCATTTTCTAGAACACGTTCAGGTTAGTTTTCTTGTTTTGATGTTATAGTCAACAGAAGAACTTTTAAAAATGCTTGGACTCTAATACATAGGTTCATGAAGCTTGATGGAACATAAAGCAAGGAACTAGAAACCTTCTAAAGTTATTTCTTCTTTAAAAAGATATTCCAAAGCAAATTATTTTTGGACTGCAGTCTTTGTCTTTTGCATCTGCTATCTATTTAAACATGTGTTCATTTGTTTTGATGCTAATGACATCATTTCCCTATTTATAATAATCTAACGTGATAAGTCTAGTGAATCATAGACTTTATTTCCCCAAGCTCTGGAGTCCTTTGTATGTAAACTGAAGCAGTTGCTGATATAAACAGAATAATCAAAGCTACTAATCTGAACATCAGGCCTGAATTAAGGCCATTAAGTAAAACAATTACATTAGAGAGCTAAACTATAATTTACTTAAAATTAAATTAAATTGAAAATATTAGCATTATTATACTGTGAGAAATTAAATACTTCTACCTTCCAGACATGCACAAATACTGGTGGATTTTACTAATTGGTTTTTATTGTTACCGTTTTAGGAAAAATACAGTGCAAAATGCATTATTTTTTGGCTCACTGAGTGTGAAGGTTTCAAAAAGCAAACATCAGAAGTGACTTTCTACCAATTGAATAATGATATTAGAAAATATGTGAAAAATGGGGAATAGTAATAGATTACAAATTGTTTAAATAAACTATTCTTAGAGGAAAATATAATTTACTATGTTCCTTTTCTACATAGTGCTACTAATTACTGTCTAAAGTTAACCAGAGATCATTAGAAAATCCACTTTTTGTTTTTTAATTGAGATTATTGGGAAATTTTGAAATTACCTATGGAATAAAATTGGGAGGTATAAAAAGTAAATTGGCCATTCTCTTGTGTTTTGGTAAATTAGAATCTTGTCTTTCACTTTTAAAACATTTCCAATTTTAAAATGTCAAAATAGGAAATTAAGTTATTAAATAAATATGAAATATAGGAACACATTCCTGTTTCCCCTAGCAGATATTTTGCTAACCAAGAGCCACAAACATTTTGCAAACAGGATTTTCTCAGGATTTTTAGGAATTTTTTTGACATTTTTCAACTTTCTCAGATATTTGTGTGATTTTTTTTATACTTTGGGGTAAAATATCTAATAGTAATTTTATTAACTGACTATTTGGAAAAGAAAAATATTTCCACACAGAATTCAGAACCAGCTGTGTTACTACTAGCCCTTCCCAAGTTCTCCCTAGTGATAGCGCCAGGGTAGCCAGCCTTTCCCCCCATCACTTCCGTGCTAAGAAAAATCAGTGTGACCTCTGCGTCAAGAGGGTTGATCCTCCTGCCTCAGAATTTGGCTGTGCCGCAGACAGACTGTTTATGTGAGTTGGGGACAAAACTCTGTGGAGACTGTATTGAGACAAAGGGACTATTCAGCCGCTATCACAGCCTGCTGCTGCCCTTCCACTTCTTCTCCTGCTGACATATTTATTTGTTTGAGGCATCCAGTGCTTTATAGAATGCCTCTGTTCTGTCTTTAACTCTTCACAGCTCTTTGCAAATACGTGTGCAGACTCACGGACGCTCTGAGAATTACAAAACGATATTCACCCCAAAACATCCGTATTCAGGAAAAAACCTAACTCTGTTCATGGAATCTGTGGTAGCACACAGAGAGAGGGATTGCACATTGCTTGGTTGAATGGCAAGTCACATTGAAGACACATGTACAGATTTTTCTTCTATTGCTGCATCTCTACCGCAGTTTACATAGGCAGCCTACTTCCAATGTTGCAGATACTGCTAACATCATCGTATTAAAAGGTACAGGTAATACTTACCTGGAAACACTGCATATGTATCATAAATGCAGTGGTTGTACCCTGAAAGTGGATAACGGCAGATTTGCTGAGACAGTAGTTCGCTGTTAATAAATGCTTTATTGAGTTGAATCTAAGTAAGCACATTTGCTCCTGTGTGTGAGGAAGATTATTATAATCAGTAAAAGAAGTATTGACTTGCGATATTGAAGCTACCATACTTTTGATGTAATAAGTAATAGATTTAATAGTTAAAATGGTATACATGAGGAATAAGGAACAAGGAATGGAGTAAGTCATGACGATAATTAATAGAAGTATCATCGTCTAATATTTAGGCATCCAGGTATTGATTAGTATGGTATATTATTTCTCAGAAGAAACTGAATTGTTCTGGTCAATTAGAAATCAGTCTTCTGCTGGCAAAAAAACCCTCCACCTTGTCTCAAAGAATATTTCATGTTTATTACTCTTTCAAAGGAGGGAGGCGGGTGTCGCTTCCATTTTACATGCTGGCTGAGCATTCTCTCCCCATGCAGGGTTGTGGTGCTCCGTGCATACCCGTCCTGCACGTGCCTTGCACAGCAAGTGATCACAGCTCGTCCCACCCAGAGGTGCTGGACTCCATGTGCAACATTTTGTAGTTTGCAGATATGACTTGGCCATTTAGGCAAGTCACTGGTGACGTCTAGGAGATCCAGTTCTTCTGAGATTAGCAGCTGGAGGCCACGACGGATTGGTTCCCTGGGACATGTTGGATGGCACCAGACACATACGTGCAAGCAAGTAAATTGAACCCTTGATTAATACTGAGGAAGAAGAAAGATCCTTGAGGCCTGGGAGTGCTCACCGTGTGGCTGACACTGCTTTGGGCAGCAGGTTGGACTGGAGACCTATGATGTCCCTTCCAAACTGAATTATCATGGGATCCTATGAAAAGAAGTTAAATTTTGCTTTTGCACTGGTTTCTCAATACAAATTATCTCTAGGGTTGAAATGCTCCTGAGATTTGAGTATTAGTGTTGAGATCAGACCCCTAGAGGAGACTGTCCTTCAGCCTGACTGTCTTATTTTAGTACTCATGTTTATGCATAAGTGAAATTAGTAACTCTGAGATTATGCATGGATTCTACATCACTCGTTTCCCCTCCGCTGGGGCACTGAAACAGAGAGTTTGCGCTTTTCCACTGAGATAAGAATTATATATTATGGTCCTTCCTGTCATTGTTGGAAAGTCTACCCAGACACCACAGAAAACGTGAGCAAGACCTGCTGGTCAGCCATTATGGTTTCCTCTCACTGCTACAGAAAGTTATCACAGATAAGTAGTTTGCTAAGTCAATTTCTTTTAAGTGTCATGGGGACAATTGCAGCCGTACAGCTGAAAACCTGCTTGGAACGAAACCGCAATAAACTGAATTGAACTGCATTCCTATTGTGAAAAAACAGCCAATACAAGCAGTCAAATATACTTGAATAATTAATAATCACATGATGAATGACATCCTTCTATTAATTTCTTTTTAGATGAGCAATAACTTGGTCAATAGAAGACTCATATTTTCAAAAACACACACCTGAATTTTTTAATACCCATAATTGTCTTGTGGCTAGCGTGAAAACTTATTTCTGTAAAAAAATTTACGTTGTATCATTGCAAATGATTGAACCAATAAAAGTGGCAAGAATGCTGCAACTGTAAAAATTGTTACATGGAGTAGTACATTGTGCGAGAAGGCAGTAAAAAGTCAGCAGAAACAAAGAACACACGCTTAAGTATTTACAGAGTAGAGATATTTTGCATTCCTGCTCAGTTCTGATGTCAGTGATTCAGCCAAGTCGTGCACAGAAAGGCTATGTAGGGATCACCGTGCAAAGATCTCAGGAGGCTGAGAAGATGAGCTGGGGTCATTTTAAGGCTATGGCTACTGTCTTCAGAGATTTCTCCTCATTGCTAGGGAATGATCGGTTATGAAATAAATAATTGCCATCACCATTAAAAACAAATTTTAAAACAGTGTTATGGAAATCTGTGATTAGAAGTTGATTATTTGTATAGTATAGGGGAATGTCAGGGAAAAAATAAGATCTAAACCGCTGGTTGTTATATTTGAGATTATAGACTTTGATGAAAACATTCTCATAACTTGAAAGAAAAATTATAAATAATTATTTAATTAAATAGACTGTTTACATTGTTAGCTTTCAAATAATTTAGAGCTGAATATTCCTTTTTATTGACAAATTTTAAAGGAAAAATTTTAAGAATTTACGGTTTTATAGTGGTGCCAGAACTGCCTGCCCAGAATCATACAGCTTTACTACTGTGTGGTAATAGTTTAAGATTAGAATGCAATATGATCCTTGCGTAATTTTGTTTTATTTACTACTCTGGGAAATTTCATGCAGTGGTGTAAGACAGATACATTTACAGAAGACGTTCCTGTTTGAACACTTAAAAAACTACAGAAAGTAACGTGCCCATTTTTGGCATGTCAACATGCAAATGTTGACAATTCTTATTAATACCTTATTACTTACAAGACACTTACTTTGAGCTTATTTTTTGTTTCATTCTAACAAGTAAGCTTTCTCATTACATTAGTGATAAGGATGTGTCTTTTTTAATTTGAAATAATTGTTAATTTAAACCTGTTCTCATGTGCTTCTGGGTTTTGTTATACCATAAAAATACATTGAAATAAAAAACTATTTTAGTAAAGGTAAATAGTTGTAATACCTGTAGCCAAGACAAACTTGAGGATGATTAAATTTTTGTTTTTACAATATGCAGTTTTGAGCTCAGTGAAAGAATTCATGAATTTAGGCCAAAAACTGGTGAAGTTTTCCCCAAGATATAAATAAAATAATAAAATAAAAAATAAAAAAATCTAGTTTTCTAAAGACAACTTGAATTTCTATGTCAAAGTATTTTGAGCCACTAACTAGCTAGTTTATTTTATTAAAAAATATTTACACACAACCTTTTAGGGAAATCAATTATAGCAGCTGTTGATCGGAAATGAAATATGTGGGAAAGAATTTTAGCTGTGAAACTGAAGAAAAAGCTGTCCTCACGCTGCAATGAAAATTAAACAATGATTGTTTATTTTTTTCCTAGTTGTAGAATCACAATACTTAATTACATTGAGCTCTTAGCCAGAATGTTCAAATAGCAGATCTCAAAGCATCTAGAAAGGATTTAATTGCAATTATATTCATTCCACTCAAGACCTTTGAAAATAATCAAGTATTAAAAGTCTGGAAACACAAAAGAAATCAAGGAAATTTCTAATGAGATATTAACTCTACCTCCTGAGGGAAATTTCTGCCTGCTACAAGTTTCGTGCAGAGTTGTTTTTTCAGAACTCTGAGAAGAAGAAAAAAAAAAAAGGCATTTTGTCTTTTTAAAACCTATTTTGTCAGTGTCTTCAGGCAAAGGCATGTACATCAGATCTGTGAGCAGACATTCAGTCTTTAAGGCATTTACACATGTAAAGGTAACTGACTGACAGGTTGAGCTGCTGACTGTTCTCGATTCTTCTCTGCTGGAGATACTGGACTGTTCATTTTCCATACTTGTGATCCATCCTATCTACCAATTACTCTTGATGCTTGTAAATAAAAACTATTGCTTATCTTATCAGTGATATAGGCACTCTGCTTGGCTGCGTGGTCTTTCGGTGCACCATATTGACGAAGGCAAGAGAGCAAATTGACTCCAAGGGTATGACACATACAAAATATTGCTGCAGGGTTAAAGAGGCTTGTAAATTGTGTTCTACTAGAAGAAGAGTTTTGTTAAATAAACGATATTTCTGTTTGTAAATGTTGTTTCTAGAGATCTTTCATACAACTGTCGTATAAGGCGCAAAACAATTAAATCGTCTCCTCTTCTGCCATATTCAGGATTTTGGTGCTATGTGAAGACTAAGGCAAATAAAGGCAACGGGAAACATTCATTTTATAGCTAATATTTCTTTCTCTTTTAGGCTACTCAATGGCTAACTCTTAAAGTTTTTTCTGACCCACATCTTTGAGTAATACCCATAGCGCACTATTTAGCTGTTCAGATAACTATCTGATGTAATTACACATCAGTTAGCTAATTTGTCCCTTTGTTTCGCTACAAATAACAAAAAATTGCTGATGAGAGATTATTTCACAATATTCTTGGGATATCGGTACCAGTTATATTTTTTGTGTATGTTAGAAGCCTCAGAGAATCACCTTCAAAAAACCTAACTTGGCGATGCGTTTGTTGCTTTTTTCGTTTTAAAATCATGGCAGTTTTGTTTTAGGATAACCTGATTTTAGAGAACTCTGAAAGGAGGTTTATGCAATCACGCAGTCTTCCCACTTGTGTCTCTTTGGAGCCCAGTGGCTAATTTCCACGTGAGCTTGAAGGACAGTAGAAATCTCACAGACAAATTCACAAAGTTGAGGGAAAATCAGTGGTAGAGAATAGGAGAGAAACAAAATTAATTTTCTTGATGCAATATTGAAGAGAATTCAGCTTGGCAGTATCTAGCTGTGTAAATTTTTGATCCCCACAGCACCTGTCTTCCTTGCCAGTGGACATAGAGAAGGAGGTGAAGCTTACTGTGGTGAGGGAGAAAAGGACAAATATCGTTTAGTTCCCAATGCTTGCAAACAGCGTGTTGCTCCTCTGCTGCTCTTTTTCAGATGTATCACAGAGGTGCAGCTGGCACCTGGCTCTAGTATTTATATGCAGTATATCCATTGGAGTGTTAATTATATGATGGGCATAGAGCAGTCCCATCGAAGAATGCAGTTGGCAGAAGTTTATTAATTCAGGAGTGGGAAATTCAGGACGATCAATAGGTTCCTAACCACGCCATTGATTGTGGGAGCACCAAAACACTATGCTCAAACACTGTTTTTGTTATTTTCTGCCAATTTTAACAGTATCTCTGGGCAGTTGACTGAAGACCTCTAAAAATAATGGATAGGTTACATTCAGCAGGTCTTCCACAGGTGAACACCAGCTGAAATCAATAGTAAGGACAGAAATACATTTCCTCCAAGGAAAAAAGACTAAGGAAGAAATGAGCAAGAAAAGAAATGTCTTTGTTTCACAATGATATTTTATATGCAGTAAAAACTGTGGCGTGGTTGGGCATGAAACAACCTTCATACACAAAAGCACCTGCAGTAGTTCTGATAACTAGTTGATGTTATCTAATGTGCTGGAGAGGAAAGAAAACAATGAAAAACTGCCTGTGCCTCTGTCGATTAGTGGAGATATACCTATTGTGCTATTCATAAAGCAAGCATTATTGGTGACAGAGGTAGTTATATATTAGGGAGCTCCTAGCCTGAAGACCTGGTGTAGAACTCTTATTAAAGTGAATACTAAGTGAAGTTCATTCAGCTTAGTCCATACATGATGTCGATGATTGATTTTCACAGTAAGGCTAATAGAACATTTTTCTTTAGTCCTGCGCTTACGTTACTGTTAGAGCATTCTTAGTATTTTTTCTCTGGTATTGTGGTTTTAATAGAATTTTTGAGTCTCTTTTGTTGATCATAAACTTAGATTTAATTGAATCTTGAAATCTCAATATTGAAAATTTCACCTTTCATTCTTTGGAAGAAAAACTGCTCTTTATTATTCCCACCCGCTCAACTGACTGACCTCAAAAGGATAATGAGTGCTTTCATGGTGGCAGATATTTAGAAAAAGAAAATGCCTATGTTGCTTAAAATCAGTCATATAATTTATCAATGGAAATGCTTTATGAAGGAAAAAATAGGATAATATCTCTCTGTCATTTTAAGTGAGGTTAGAAGTCTGCACGAACATCACAATTTACAATGAGAACATACTTTGTTGTGTTAAGTGAACCATTGAACAAATAGTGTTTGTTTTTAACAGTTTTCCTAAAAAAGCTTTTTTTTTTAAATAGCAGAGATCAGACTGGTCCCTAATAGACAGATACAAGAGTCCAAAGAAAAAGAAATAATTTCAGACTGATAAAAATATTAGCAATGGTGCATGTGATGTTGTTAGCTCTGAAAAATCAGACATATGTGAATGAGAAGAAAAGAGAGCAAGGCTAACTAGTCAATCATGTTGTATCATCAGGTACATACAGCTGGACAAGAACTTGCGTATTTGTATACTGAAAACGTGGTTGATGAGAAGCTCAACATGAGCAGGCAATGCATGCTTGCAGCCCAGAAGGCCAACCGTGTCCTGGGCTGCATCAAAAGAAGCATGGCCAGCAGGTCAAGGGACATGATCTCCCCCTCTGCTCCACTCTTGTGAGACCCCATGTGGAGTACTGCGTTCAGCTCTGCGGCCCCCAACATAAGAAGGACATGGAACGATTCAAGCGGAAGGCTACAAAGATTATCGGGGGCTGGAGCACCTCTCCTGTGAAGCCAGGCTGAGAGAGTGGGGTTGTTCAGCCTGGAAAAGAGAAGGCTCCGGGGAAACCTGATTCCAGCCTTCCAGTACCTGACAGGGGCCTACAAGAGAGCTGGAGAGGGACCTTTTACGAGGGCATGTAGTGATAGAACTACTGTAGCTGTTTTAAACTGAAATATGGTAGGTTTAAATTAGGTATAGGAAGAAATTCTTTTCTGTGAGGGTGGTGAGACACTGGAACAGGTTGCCCAGTGTAATTGTGGATGCCCTTCCCTGAAAGTGTTCAAGGCCAGGTTGGATGGGTCTTTGAGCAACCTGGTGTAGTGGAAGGTGTCCCTGTCCATGGCATGGGAGTTGGAACTGGATGATCTTTAAGGTCGCTTCCAACCCAAACCATTCTATGATTCTATGAATACTTTTAAATGAAGTTGGAGGCGTGTGGGTCAATGCATAGGTATCATGAGGCAAAGTCAGATCTAGAGGCACTATCTGTAATGTCATCATGACCCAAAGTGCAACTGGTGTACCCTGCATGGTGAAAGAGCAGAGTGTCTCCTTTGGAGTCACTTGGTTTCTGTGGTTTATAATCTGTGAAAGCCAAGAATATGCTGAATAACAGGGGAACATGAGTATGCATTGAAGATAAACTCTTCAAAGTGCATACAGATTATGGACTTGTTTTTGCAAGAAGTGCAGATGATCACCAAAGAAAACATTTTCATATACTAATGCAAAGTCTTTTGTCCTTCCCATTAATGACCCTGACACAAATAAGAAAGTAAAAACAAAAGAAAAAAAGAGCATGCTTTACACGATAATTTTTACAATAGCTGGAAGTAGCTCCTATTTTCTTTTCAGGTGGTTGAACAGAAGTAGATCCTAGGATGACTGTAAGAAGAAGCCGTGTAAATACACTGGGGGATAGTTTATATCATGTAAGTTATGTGCCTGGTGCAAAAGACTAATAATCAGCTGTACATTTGCCAGAAGAAGCAGCATGACCTTTTCAAAAAGTATTTGGGTCTGCTCCCCAGCTGCTAAATCTCACAAGACAGTCTTCATGTGTATTTACACATTGTATTTGAAGGTGTTTAAAATTACAAGAAGGNTCCCTGAAAGTGTTCAAGGCCAGGTTGGATGGGTCTTTGAGCAACCTGGTGTAGTGGAAGGTGTCCCTGTCCATGGCATGGGAGTTGGAACTGGATGATCTTTAAGGTCGCTTCCAACCCAAACCATTCTATGATTCTATGAATACTTTTAAATGAAGTTGGAGGCGTGTGGGTCAATGCATAGGTATCATGAGGCAAAGTCAGATCTAGAGGCACTATCTGTAATGTCATCATGACCCAAAGTGCAACTGGTGTACCCTGCATGGTGAAAGAGCAGAGTGTCTCCTTTGGAGTCACTTGGTTTCTGTGGTTTATAATCTGTGAAAGCCAAGAATATGCTGAATAACAGGGGAACATGAGTATGCATTGAAGATAAACTCTTCAGAGTGCATACAGATTATGGACTTGTTTTTGCAAGAAGTGCAGATGATCACCAAAGAAAACATTTTCATATACTAATGCAAAGTCTTTTGTCCTTCCCATTAATGACCCTGACACAAATAAGAAAGTAAAAACAAAAGAAAAAAAGAGCATGCTTTACACGATAATTTTTACAATAGCTGGAAGTAGCTCCTATTTTCTTTTCAGGTGGTTGAACAGAAGTAGATCCTAGGATGACTGTAAGAAGAAGCCGTGTAAATACACTGGGGGATAGTTTATATCATGTAAGTTATGTGCCTGGTGCAAAAGACTAATAATCAGCTGTACATTTGCCAGAAGAAGCAGCATGACCTTTTCAAAAAGTATTTGGGTCTGCTCCCCAGCTGCTAAATCTCACAAGACAGTCTTCATGTGTATTTACACATTGTATTTGAAGGTGTTTAAAATTACAAGAAGGTCATTGGTCTGAAAAATAATTAAGGCAAAGAAATTTAATCTTTTAATGCAAAAAGTTGCATCTGTGTGATGCCATTTCAGAAGGCTTAATGTGAATAAAAATATCACAAGCAAAGCAGTCAATGCATTTTTCTAGTGATTGTGTGTCAATCAAACCTAGAAATTATTGGGGTTCCTTGTCCAAAAATATCTATGAGGGAAGCACAGGAGTTCAATATGATGGGTAAGAGGGAAAGGCCTTATTGGCCTGTTTTCTTCGAGTTCCTCTGTACCTCTCTCTCCATTTTCTGTAAGTGGCTGCCCCAGGAAGAGATCTCTGTTCTCTAGCCAAGGGATACAGAGACCCTATGTGTGTGTGCTGACTGTGACCAGGAGGATTGTGTTACTTTTGCAGAAGGAGGAATTGTGCACTGGAACCTGCGATGATTGTCACATTAGGTGCGATGATTGTCACATGGGTGTTTCTCAAAGTGCCTGAAATAAAGCGAGGGCTGAATTGCAGCCCAGCAAAGTGATATTTTCGTAGCAGGACGGTCGACGTTGCCTTGCATATCTTGGGATTTTGCCCAAGAAGGGCAGTGGTTCAAGGTCTGATGATGTGACGTCCAAGTGCAGTGTATAGAGCAAGGGAGACGAATCTATACTTCCAATAGGAAGCTCTCCGTCTAAGTGATGTATACCAAGGATGTTGTCTGGGTTTTGGTCTCAGGGGGAGTTTGTTGATTCACTATAAAAGACAGATAACTCATTTAGACTGCTAATTACCACATGACAAGAATCCAAAAATGAATTGAGTGAAGTTGTCTAAGCCAGTAGATCCTTACAACGATTATGACAGCGAGATCACCATTACTACTAAGTCATAGTTTCATGAGTGATGTGTTGTGAAGGGCTCTAGCACCTGAACCTCTATCTCCTCTCTCTTTCTGTCTCTCTTACCTGATCTGGAAAATTTCCATGCACCACAGAAGAGGTAAATCTAAAGGAGAAGTTTTTTCTTTATGACGGGTTTTTTTTTTGCAAACTAATAAGTATTTTGCAATCCAGCAAAAGTTCAAAGAATAATTTTAACATGAAATGCATGACATGTCATTACAGATTATGCTAATCACTAAAACAGATTCAGATTCAACTATAGACCATTAGTACAATTAGACCAATGTTATTGTTGAACTCAGGCTAGTGATTTACTATAAACTAATTATATAAAAATAAATTTAGGGAGTCTGATTGAGATGGACTGTGTATATCTGACATTTATGACCAGTAAACTTGAAACAACAAAATGGAAATGTGTTCTGCAGTGCAAACTCAGGTTTTTGCATTTCAGGACCATGCAAAATCAGAAGCTAGTGTGAGGTTTTTTTAAGGGCTTTCATAAATTTATGGTCGGCAATGACATATGAAATTATTCAAATTCCTGAAAGATTAGTAAAAGTGCAATTTGGTGCATAGGAAGGAAGCTCCAAATCAAACTATTTTAGAACAATACCAATATCCATCCCTAGTTTTGTCATTATATTGAATTGTTAGACCCACTGATGCTAGGATGCTGTCACTTGACAATGTATGGTCAGATTCTCTTGGGCAAAATACTGTTACCATGAATGTCTGCTGTTTTGCAGCAGAAACAGGAGACATGAGCTTGACACACTGATCCCAGTCAATAGCCTGTGCAATAAAGAGGAGCCGCCTGCTTCCCTCTCTTCTCAGCTGTCTCTCTCTTCAGGCATGATGTCTGTTTAGATATTTTTTATGAGACTCAGCGTCACTGTTGCTTCTGACAACAGCTGATAGTTGACGGACGATGAGCTGCTTTGCACAGATGAGAAATGCTGCTGTGCTGTGGCACTGTCGGTGTTTCTGAGCACATCAAACCAGTCATGGGATCCAGTTGTGCTCTGATGCTGATGAAAGGCAAGAATAACTTCACCAGTTTATGTAATCACGTTGACTTCAAATTCGGGAAAGTCCTGCAATGGGCAGGCTTCTGAGTTTTCTCTTACACTTTTATTAACAGTCTTCTTGATGTGCCAGGTGTGGACATTTGTGATTGTAACCTCCGAATACTCTGAAATGAGAGAGTATTTTTATATACAAGGGAAAAATAGCACTGCAAGAGTTGTAAGAGATTTCAAGCAATCAAGTATTGTTTTTCATAGCATGAGACAGATCAGTCATTGGTCTGCTGTGAGATACTTCATTATTCTTATGCCTATGCACTGCTATAATATCATTCTCTCCCTTTTAGGATAAATATTCAATACAACAGTGAACCCACATTTGAACAACTGAGTGAATTTTTGAAAATACAGTTAGTAAAGCAATCAGACATTGTATGTAGACACTCTTTCAACTACAGGAAATAACATCCTGACTCCACTAAGAATGGACGTCATGAACAACTCAGTGTGAGATTCTAGTCTATTGTTTAAGAAACCTTTTTTAAAATAAATGGGCACACATCACATTTTGTAGAAGAACCTTGCCAGTGTGTTGAAATTATGTAAGCGATTGTAAGAAGCAAAACCAATCATGAAGTCAGGCCAGGGCTACAAAGGAAATTCATATTTTAATTAAAACCGATCCAAACACCCACTGCTAAGAGCTTTTCTCAAAGGGACCTCACTGGGAGTTAAAGTCCTCGACATACAAGTTATCTCCCCATAACTAGAATGAAGAACGATTTGTCATTTTCCACTTGTCAGTAATTTAAAGTTTTTATCAGTTTGATAACTATGAGAATTAACATAAGAACTTTTGAGATCAAATTTTATTTCCGTTCCTGAATCTTTCCATGACCCAATCTGTTTATCTGTAAAATGGATTTGGGATTTACCAAACAAGGGTAATAGAAGTAAATTTACCTTTTTAAGCCCAGTAAAAAATAAAATACATTAGAATATGTAATCAGTGTTTTGGACATTTTCTTACATTGCAGTAATATGCTTGGTTTCCTCTGAAAAAATTCTTCAACATAATTTGAAAGTCCTGTGGGTAATTTTGGGTAACCTGGGACCTTTAAACACTGATTAGACCTAAACTGTTTTGCATAAATGATTTTGCATCGGTAAATGCCTGCAGGATGGGTACCACAGGGTAGGTGGTCTTCAGGGGTTTGTCTTCAAAAAATAAAAGGAAATAAAGGAAAATAAAAGATAATGTTTGTTCTTCATCATCGAGCCAGAAATCTTGGTTCCTTGGTGTGAGACATCCTTGCACCCCAGCTGTTTTTCATGAGAAGAGCTAAGTATTCACTCTCTCTGAACATACCCTGGTTTTCTTCAGAGGTTGCGCTGTGTGGACGTGAGAGGCAGGTTGTGACCCAATAAATAGGGGGTCGGTGTTTTGCAGAGTGCCCATGCCCTGCCGTGGGGCACAGCAAGCCAGTGAGTGTGCAGCGCAGTGGGTCGTGGCACAGAGCAGCGAGCGCCTGGCAGCCTGTCTCGCTGCAGAGAGGGTAGTCACCTGAATTCACCTGATGTGAATTCTTCACGAAGAAGAAACCAGACCTGTAATTTTTGTGTCAACTGGCTAATGAAGTTAAGCCCTTGGCTTCTGTTCTTCCTTTCCCGCATCAGAAGTTCCTGGCAGAGCTGAACATGCTCTTCTTGAAGTGTTACCGTCGCTTGGCTGCTGTGGAGCTTATGTCCAGTCCTTGAGAGGATCCCAGTCATCCTTCTTCCAGGGATGGGGGAAGAAGATCCCATTGACTTCACTGGCAATAGGGGCCTCAGTGGAACTTAAAGGTTTAAAAAAATAAGAAATCAAATAAAAGGTCAATATAAAAAAAATAAAATAAAAGATCAGTATAAAAAAAGAAAGATAAGGTTCTCTGTGCAGTCCATTGTAACCTGTAAAACTGCTGTAGGCCAGTGTGTATACCAAAACTGTACAGGACTACAAGCGGCAATCCAAAAAGTTAGTGAAATAAATGCCATCGAGTCTTCCTAAATGCAGAGCTGTCATCGCTGGAAAGGGAAATCTGTATGCTGGAGATATGCAAGGACCAACTGAGTGTTACAGAGAAGTCTCTCCCTGTATGCTTACCTTATTCATATACTTTGATTTTGACCATTGCTGGAAATGAGTTATAGGGCTAAATAAAGTGGTTTATGTTGCTACTGTGCTCAAAAGAGCCAAGATTTCTTCCTGCGTCTTTTGGTCCTCTGTGTGTAAGTGTGTGCCCTGTGTTAGCTGTGTTCATATTTTGCTGGGTTTAAGAGGAAATTACTTATCTAAATAATCTAGAGGAGGATACCATAATTATTATTTAAGAACAAGGGCAATCTGATGACTGGACTAAAAAGGCTACAGAATCCTGAAACTGTGTTCCTCAATTTTCACTGGGAATGGCGGAGTGCTTAAATTAGTCAAAACATGTCTTTGTGGGGACTTAAGCAAGGAGTAGAAGCGTGAAAGCAACAGTTGGTCACTAACAACTCTCATAAGCCTTTGGGGCAACATTAGTGAAAATCCACTTTTATTTATCTGATTTTATTTTTTATTTTTTTTTTAATGCGACAGAGCTCACTTTAGGAAGATTGGTGAAATAACTATCTTCAAAGTTTTCTGTACTAGATTGGTGAAATAATTATCTTCAAAGTTTTCTGTACTAGTTGTGCATCTAAATATGTTTTTATAGCTGCAATTGGCCACTGCAGGGCCAAAAAAAATAATCATAACAGTCTTCCAGTGAAGTGAAGTACTTTGAAGTACTTTTGAGTGTGAAAGAAATCACAAGATAAGTGTAAAGTAATCCCTGTGGTCACGGTACAAACATTTTCAACAAATTGTGATAACAATTGACATTTCATGTGCCCACAATGAAAATATGTGTATGGTCTTGCTTTTGGAAGACCTGTTCAAACATGGTAGTCATGGGAGCTGCGAAAAAAATGGAGCAAAAAGAGAAAAAGAAACCTTCAGTTTATAATTCTAAGAGCATGTTTAATGTAATGAGGATTTCTGAGAAAGTTGCTTCACTAGAAACCAGAAGGTAGAAGATGGTCGCAACAGACAACAAGATAAATAGGTACAATTAACCATGGATCTGGGAGACAGTAAAGCGAAGGTGTATGTGCAGTTTCTGGAGCATAACAGTAAACATCGAGTAGACTGTCAGGGGGAGTACATGCTCCGAAAAACGTGAACTGAGAAGGGCTGGAACTAACTTTTATCTACTCCCTCACAAAATGAGCTGCCCCTTTGCTTTTAATATTAAGAGGATGTAGTTACAGCTCACTCTAGGTAATGTAGATGTTCAGATAAGTTAATATAATTATGTTGAAGCCTTACCAAGATGATAAATTATTGTGCTTTTAAAGTAGCCATTTTTTTCTGTGTATTTAAAAGGAAAGCATAGATGTATAAAGGGCAACAAATGATCGTGCAATTTAAATGCAATAGCACGTATTTATTTACAAGAAACATTTAAAAAAAAAGAAAAACTGGCTTCTGGGAATACAATTGTAAGTATAGGTCAGGAAGGCTATCTGCAAGCAAGTCTACCAATCCTTTTAATCCAGTTCCAGTCCTCAACTCTTTTGTAGGAGAGGCTGTATTTTTTTTTATTTTTAATATTGTTTTTCTGTAAATATCAAAAATGTACATTTGAAAATTAGAAGATGATAGATTGTACAAGAAAGATGCTCTGAGGCAGTTGCACAGAGAACCAAAACTGGTTGAAGAAATTTATCTAAGGTTGTTTTCACATTTCCGTTTTACTTTATTTAGAGTCATACAGTTTAAAATCTATCCAGATAGATAGTTTTCTCTGACATCAGAAGACAGAAAGCTAGGTAATCATTTCATATACCAGAGGCCGATATCATAAATTACCAGCTTTACTAAGATCCGAGAAAACCCCTCACATTCAGACTCTGGTTCTGCATCTTCCTTCCAGCACTGCAATGCAGATGAGTTTGGAAAGTGACTGCCTGAAAAATACATAGATGTTAGTGTATATGAAACGCCCGCTTGTTATCACATCATGTTAAACCCTCCGTTGGTGCCTCCCCAGACTGGGATGTTCGAACTCTGCCTTGTGAAGGCTGTAAAGGAGGAAGGTTTCTGTTGAGGTGCAAAAGATCTCATGGTGCCAATACGTTAAAGTGTAAGCGTCACCTTTTCCCTTCCACCTCTGCCTTGGAGGAGTCATCTCTGTACTTAAATCCCGGCACTTTGCATATTTTAGATGGAATTGCTGCTCATTTAGCCTTTTAAGGTAGGTAGTGAGGTTTCTTTGCTCGTTCAGCAAGTCTTTGTTCAAATGTTTGTTCAAAAGTCTTGTTTTCTGGAAATTGCTATTCACAGGAGTTCAAGAAACCCTTTTTCCTTCCTGAAAACCTATTGGGAAACTTGACCTTGTTCTCTAAGACTGTTTAATGTAGTAAATTGTTATCTGTATTTTCATAGTGCTTAATGGCATGAACTGAGCATCATGAACCAATTTTAATTGGTGCTGTAAAAACACAGATGGAAAAAGAAGGTCCTCAAAATACGCAGAAGATAAGAACTACCATACGGACAAATTTCAGTTGTGGAATACAAGGAACGAATTAACCAATGCAAGTACATATTGCTGGCAATGGTTTCAGTGCACTCTTGGATTACACAGTGATTTCAGGTGAAAGTTTGTTTCTGGCCTGGAAGTGCAGTTGATTGGGTTTTGGTGAGTCTGAGGGTCAGGCCAATGAATCTGGATGCAATTTTACTGTTCAAAGATTGTGCATATACACTGTTATAAAATTTCTACTTTCTAAGTTCCTATGGTCTTTCTAATTGTTTAAATATTTCCCTTGCTCAAGTTTTATATTCAATTTACCACGTGGCAGGAATTAGCAGTAAAAAGAAGAAAGGTGCAGGTTGCCTGAGTATTCTGAAGGCAAAATGAAGTAGAAAATTAAAGATATTTATCTCAATTATTCTCTTTTAAACTTGTTATTAACAAATCCAAAATACAAAGAACATGATAAATTACTATTCAGACTCTGAGAGCAATATATATTTTAATGGGAGGGAAAATAGCCTGCTGCTTGTGTCTCGTGCTCCTTTCTTTCTTTTCTGGAATAAATGAGGTTGCAACTGTTCTGTGCACATCCCTGCCTATTCCAAGCAGTTGTTAGATTATGTGATGTGCTTTCGTGGCAGAGTGTACCAGTTGATGCCAGTAGAGAGGTCAGTAATAACACAAGAAAACATTAATTGCCTCTAAAGCTCAAACTTTCAATGGCATTAAATTCACACACGAATTTTTAAATATCGGTAAACATTAGATAAATTTTAAAGTCGGAGATACATTAAAAATTACATTCCTGAATATCGGATGTGTTGGATGATGTGCTTTTAGCTTGCATTTGGTGCTGCTTGCTGCAAGCCCCACTTGGTGAAGAGCTTTTTATCATTTGGTTGCCAGTTTTTTCTCTGCCTCAGAACAAAAGTTACAGACTGCTTCTCCAATATGCATATCTTGAAGTCATGTCTGCTGGATAAGTTTACAAACACATGCTGCGGCAGCCATCATACCAGACTGTCTCCTTACGTTGATGCCCGTGCTGTCCTGGCAGGACCTCCAGAGCCCTGGCAATGCCCCCGGTCCCACAGGGACATCAGAGGGAATTGGGCGTTACGGAGGAGACTCCAGGACATGAAACCAGGCCCCAAATCTCCTTTCTTTCACTTGCTGGTTCCTGTTAACAACTGCAGCAGGGTGCAATATGTGGGTGAGTATTTGGTTCTCCAGTAATCCCCAGAAAAAATACCGTTTGCCCTGAAGGACGGTAGTAATGCAGATTAGAAAAGCTTTGAGCGTCCCCAGGCCAGGTAGCTGCCTGACTCTTTTCTGTCTCCCTAGGCTGCATGCTACTCAGAGAGAGAAACTTGGATCACTAACCTAAATAACTGGGAGGTAGTGCCATGTTTTACCAGCAGCAATAGTGCTCCTTTATCTGAAAAAGAGAATTAGTGGTAGCTGTGCTTAAAATAAACCTGTTTGTTGTCAGTTCAGCCGGCTCAGTTGGCATACTTTTTTCAGTGATCACTGTACATCGCCTGCCCAGCTGCAAACGATTTTTTCATCAAAACGACTATAGGAGTAACCCATAGAAATTCTTTCAGCTCATACCATACCAATTAGATTAGCACCTACTGTATTTTTAAACATTCTTTCTTAACCTGAGTTGTAATGCTCCATATTAAGACTTTAAAAATACTCTAAACAAATTGTCGGTCATCCAGGAACATCGGACTATCAGGTAATCCTGATGGATTAATGTGTTTGCTGTAAGTGTGATGAAGTGCGTTTTACCTGAAAAGGTTTTAATTAGGAAAGCATCAGAGATTTGTATAATACCAAACCATTAATCTGAAAATGGAATTATAGCAAAACCAGACGAACACACCTCATCAACTAAAAACAAATTTGCTATAATTATAGAAAATGACATAGTCTATTTAATACATAAATTGCAAGGTAATGAAATTAGGGGTCATCTAGTTGAATAATAGCGATTCTTTTTCAGAAAAAAAACTACATAATGGAGTAGTAAAAGGGTTATGATAAAAGCTTTTCAGTCTCTGCTGATGCTTGTAAACTGAAAAGACAAACATGATCTTGAAGAATATTTCTAGAAAGATAGACATTAAATCAGAATAATTCTATAATATACTGTTGTGCTCACGGTGTGTTATATCTAAGTAATAAATTTATGGTAATTTATGAAAAAGTGATACCGAAAAAGGTCTCAAAGTTTGTATTCTGAAAATTATTTTGCATTCTTTTCTAACTTCTTTCAGTCATAAAATGTACAATAGAAGGGCAAAAATTCCCCTAATGGAAAGAGTGACTTAGTGACTAAAGTAGCTCTGAAAGTAACTGACTTTAAAATGAGAAAGGCTAAATGTGTTAACGATAACAGTTAAAAGTCTGTCTGTTCTATAAATTCAGTATTGTTTACTTACTTAATGAAAACCATGTCTGTGAACGTCCAAGTTTATCACAAAATAGTTACCATTATGTATAACCAAGACAGTTCAAAAGACCTAAGATGATTTGTAACTTCATATTATCAGGGCTTAACTGTTCATTAACTTTGTTTTGTAGTTCCCATACATCTTGTAGTGTTTTGGAAAAGTTGGGGTATTTTTCCATCTAGCATAGATCTTTAAAAAGTAATAACATGTTTTATCACTTTTGCCTAGGTACAATGGCTTAGGTAAGAATAATGATTCAGCTGATGACCTCGTACGAGGTCTTGGGACTTAACAGTAATTCTGATGCAGACTCAAATTCTGAGCCACTGTTTCCTTTTTGCACTAGCCTAATGGTCGGTGCCGAAATCCAGATGTTCAACACCTTTATAGCTGTACTGCTAACATAAGCAGGTTTGTATTTTATTTTGGAGGACAAAAGTAAAATATAGTATCTGTTCCTGTGGTCTAACTATTATAAGTGTTGCCTAAATTTGGCAGTTTAGCAAAAAATTGCGCAAAACGCAAACACTTTTGATGATAGGTTTTGACCAGGTTCATGACAAATTCTGACTGCAGCTGTGTCAGTAGCTGGAATCCAGCTCCGTGATAAAGAAATGTGCTACATATTTGAGATCATTAAATATGTAAACCTGATTATCAGATTCCTTTTGTAAGTCAGAAAGTGATAGTGTAACTAGATACACAGTAAGCAAATCCTTGAAAAGAAAAAAAATGCCTTGAAAGGCTTAGGTTTCCTTTCGTGTTACGATAGATTGGTGGATCATCTTGGGAAGGTACACATTGTTCATCAGAAAGAAAAAAAGCAGTATGATATCAGATATCAATCTTTATACATATTTTTCTCACTATTAAAATGTGTGTATATATTTTTCTTACACGTTATATATATATGTATATATAATATAATATATTATATATATATTACATACATATTTCTTACACACTACATATCTATACAGACACACACATGCTTACCTAAATTAAAAACTAAGACTCATTAAATGGAAGATGGCATGTTTTGTGATCGCAGTTGACCGATCAGGTAGAATATAAGCATGAAATCGATCAGAAGTTTTTTAACCTATGCATTCTGGTTTCACAGATATCACAGTAGCTATGCAAACATAACTGCATTAAAAAGCCTTGACACAAAAATACCACCTCAGCTACTAATACTACTTTATGAAGAACTCTTGCCTTGTAGTATTGTTACAGAACTGCCAATGCAATATGTTCTTTGAAAATAACTTTCCTTCGATATTTTGTATGCCTCAATGAATCATATGTCAAATGAAATTACATGTACATGCTGCAACATAGCATCAGAAATTTTGTTCATAGAATTTTTTATGGCAATAATTGACAATATTACTTTTCAATTGCTAAAATTTTTGCTTTCCTTAGTCTGTTCAAACCAGTAAGTCAAGGTTATTTAACTTAGATAAAATGACTAATGGACAGGCAAGTTAAAATACTTACATATATGTGTAAAATATATACATATGTTAATATGTGTAAAATAAATATATACATATAGACATGTATAAAGCATACATATATAATACACGTGTGTGCGTGTGTGTAAGATAGTATGGATACTGTGGTAATTATCTATCTCACAACATGCCAGGGTTAGAAATGTCTGAGTTTTGTTTTTCAAAAAGGAAATCTCGTAAGTAAAACCTCTGCACATTGGAAACTAACAGACGTTTCTTGCCTTTGTCTTTCTTAGAGCCAAAATATTATAGAATGAAATTCACTTCTGACACAATTAATTAATGAAACCAACACAAAACTGGTTCAAAATTTAATCTTCTCACTGTAGAAATAAGATGAGTGAGTTACTGTTATGGTTTGACCCCAGTAGGCAGCTGAGCCCCACAAGAACCCCTTGCTTTCTCCCTTGCAGTGGAATGGGGGAGAGAACTGGAAGGGTAAAAGTGCAAAAACTCATGTTTTGAGATAAAGACGCTTTAACAAAAGTTTAACAGTTTAGCAAAAGCTGTGCACACCAGTAAAGCAAAACAAGGAATTCATTCACTACTTCCCAATGACAGGCAGGTTTTCAGCCATCCCCAGGAAAGCAGGGCTCCATCACGCATAATGGTTACTTGGAAGAGAAATGTCATGACTCCAAATGTCCCCCACTTACTCCTTCTTGCCACAGCTTCTGTTGCTGAGCATGACGTCATATGGTCTGGAATATCCCTCTGGTGAGTTGGGGTCAGCTGTCCCGGCTGTGTCCCCTCCCAACTTCTTGTGCACCCCCAGCCTACTCGCTGGTGGGGCGGTGTGAGGAACAGAAAAGTCCTTGATGCTGTACAATCACTGCTCAGTAATAGCTAAAACGTGAGTGTGGTATCAGCGCTGTTTTGGTCACAAAACCACATCATAGCCCCATACAAGCTACTATGATGAAAATTACCTCTATCCCAGCCAAAACCCAGTACAATTATAAAACTTAAGTAGTGAGATAAGTGCTATGAAACTAAGTATGTATCATTAAGATCTCATTGCCCTTGCTTTGATGATGACCTAAGATTGTTTAGATAACATTAAAAAAATGTATGTCTTAATGTTCCTTTTCCAGGGTTAATGTATTAAAAGTGTTCATCACATGGTTACAAAGCTTAAGTTGCTTTTTTATTTCCAAATACATTAATAGTAATAGATATCAGCAATAGAGATCAGTATGAAAAAACATGTTTTCCAGGTACATAAGTGAAGACATGAGTCTCAGGTATAAGAATATTAATTCACAGACCTGTATGAGTCTTAACATAGTTGTCTTTCCAAGTCACACTAATATTATTAGTTGAAATCAATATCCAGTTCAAACTACCATCATAGATCTACTATTGTTATAATTGGCCTTGGTATTGGCCTTGATATATCCATGATATATGTCACGTACATATCTAAGCTTTAGCAGATATATAGGATTACCTACATCAGCCATACCAAAATATTATTTCTGCATGCTGTATTGATAAAATGTGTACCACTAAGCAGCACTGAGTGTTCCTATAAAAGCAGAAAAAATATAACACAGCAAAGAATTCTAGTTTTCAAGTGTGTTATTTTCCTGTATTAGAAATGAGATTCAGAGACATGCCACAGCTACCTGTGTAGAGTTGTCCGCTTTGGGGTAAGCCGAATAAGTCTCCCATCTCCTCTGAGTATGTTGATCAGTCACTCAACTAAGCAGACAGTAGTCTAATGCCATTTTGATTTCCTGGGACGTCACAGCTGGTCTCCAGCTGCCAGTCTAGAAAATCTTGGTGCTCACGTTGCACCTCTGTTATATCTGTGGCTGGTTCAGCTATTCCAGGATCTCTCAAATGGCACTACGTGCCTATGTTTAGGTAGACAAGTCAAGCACTGGGGTTTGTAAGCTGGAGCCGAGTTGCACCCAAAATGGCATTAATGTGGCACACATTCTATTAGTCTTAGCAGGAACAGATTTGTGGTCAGGCTTTCTGCCTCGGTCAGAGATACGGTTTTATGGTTTTTTTTAATTGTGCTGATTTTTATAGAACAACTTTTCCCACAGTGATGTGCGTGGTGTAAGAACTTAAGCAGATAAGGAAAGGGAATACAGTTACATCATGCTTTGGAAAACTAGTAAGAAAGTTGTAAGGCAGCTAAAGTACACAAATATTGAGTAGACACAACTGCCTCGAAAAGGACTGGGATTTCTTGTTACTGGACATGGCTGGGTTTGTTCAAGTTGCCTACTTTAGGCCTACAGTGATTCTAACTCTTTTAGATTATTTCACCCCAATGCGCTTCAGTTTTAAACGTGAGCAGTAATATTATTTCTATTTTTCTACTAACTGCAGCATCTGTGAGGCAGAGATGTTTAGCCTCAACACATTGATTTTGGAGGAATTTTGATTCCCGCCAGTCATTAATGGAAATATCAAGGAACCCCAAAGGACACTGAAAACTGATCCAGAATATCCAGTTGCTGTCTCTTTTTTTTGTCTGTTCAGAGGAAGAGGCACCCTTAAATAGTGTTTTGCTTCTCCTGAGTACCAAAAAGTGGGCCAGCTAAGGTCATACAGAAAAAAGTTCAAACATACAAAAGAAAAGGAATATTTAAATTATGTGAATTATTCTGCAAATGTAAATTATTATGTTCTCTAAGAATATTTTTTCTTCTTTATAATAAATGTCACAAATATTATAAGAACTCTTAAATGTAGAGACCTGCTTCAGAACTTCATCATGGGTGCATTTGTCGCTAACGCCTTCTGGCCAGTGTTAGTCAAATGAACTAATGTTTATTGCTACTTTAGTTTTTTCTGATCTCATTTATGTAAGGAGATGTCTACTGCTTACTTACGTAGTTAAGCACCTCTAGGCTAGTGACATGTTAGAGTCACTACAGAAGTGTAGTGAAACATACGGGTCCACAGCAGCTGCGTACTTTGCATAGTATTATACAAATTGATTTTATACTAATTTTTTTTCCAAGTCAGACAGAGGTTATCTCTTTCATTATCTTTCCTTGAAAGTTACATAAACAGAGATTCTCAGTCTCAGCTCTCCAAGACGGTCTGTCCTTTTCTCTTTTTCTTTAAATTATTTTGTTTTCTTCTAGACTAATTTAAAAAGTTTATTTTAGAAAAATCCGTCTTACTAGATGGTAATTCCATGGACCTCATCTTTAGATTAAAAAATATTTTCTATTCATGTGTATTTCTAAAGTCAAATTTCCTATTAGAAGCAGGATTTTAGGTTAACATTAAAGAAAACAATGCATCATGAACTATTCTAAAACTGTTGAGTCATCTTAATCTTGTCCTTAGCAATGAAGAGCTTAGCATAGGTTGCAAAACTTGGCTAAGAAGCAGGTAGACTGTTTATAATGCGCTGTGCATGATCTTGTGTCATCGTGGCTAGATTTGAATACAAATGTGGGCTACATCTTGGACTGCAAACCATACGGTTGAATTTCTTTAGTTCTCCATTCAGTTCCATTTTCAACCATCTGGAACTGTGTGCAAATTCATATTCATTATGAGTTAAAATTTGACAGAAAACATTAACTGTTATGAGAAAAGTTTTGTGTACTATCAGCTGTTCCTCAATTAGCCTTCTGTACACCAGTTTCCTCTACTAATTTGTTAGGGTTTTGTGCATGTAAATGACAGCCTCCAGTAAGGTCTACAAAAACTCCGTGCACGGGTCAACAAGATATGCATGCTCAGCCTTTCCTATCAATCAAATTTGGGATAATTGAAACCTCCAAATTCATGTCTGAGGGCTTCGTGGGCACCAATATTTGTTCATACCCTCTCTACCATGAAGTTAGTTTGTCTTCACAGCAGTAATTGAAAACATATTCCAGGAACAGCTGCTAAAAAGAGCATGGAATCAAATAGCAACATTTTAGAGTTTTCTCTCAAACAAGAATATTCTCATGTCTTTCATCTTCTCCTAATGTTCTCCCCACTTTTTCTCTTCGTGACAGTTTATGAAAGAAAACTAGACAGAAAAAGAGAAAGGAATCAGACGAAGCCTACGTTCAAGGTCTTAAAATCTAAACCATTTGTGAATCTACATAGAGAAGACTCCATAGCAAATACAAAGCGTATAAAATGCAGAACTAGATAATGATTAATGTAACTGTTTACAGATATTACAGAAAGTCAGGAATTTATGGTCCATTTGAGGTCATTTTAGAACACACCCTAATTACAGAGTAGCTATCAATCAAGAAAAACAGATGAAACAGCACAATACTTTAAGCTGTCTAAAATTACAGAGTATACATCAAAATGGGATACTAATCATCATTCATATTGTTGTATTCATGGATGTGGTTAAAGAAAAGAAAAAAAGTTTCTATTTACAAAAAAGATTTTATTTCTTCTTATTTCAGTGAGTCATAAATAGCAATCCAGCAATCCTTCTAACCTTAATTCTATTCATATAGAGAAGTCTTTATATAACAATGAAGTCTCAGAACATTTGTTTATACGTAATACAGACTGACTTTATACTAAATACACTAACACTAAGCTAGCACTATTAGAGGTATGTAATGTGAGGGTAAAATTCACATAATGTTTCTGTATAGTATTAATAATGACATAAAAATTATTCAGAATGACAGGATGAGGCTGCAAGGGATGAAAATTGCGTGCAGTCTGGTACGAAAAATGTGTCTATACATTTGGTTTTATTTTTTCCTCTGATGTTTTTCACTGAAGAACAGTTCTAAGATGCCTGAAGTGTTGTCAAATGTAACTCAGAAGATTTGAAAGGATCACCGCATGCTATTTTTTTCATTTCATTTCTTGAAGCTTCAAAAAATGCTATGGATGCTGGTAGACAATCATTATAATACTCTTCCATCCCGGAAGAGTATTATAAGCATAGTTACTAACAAGAGTGGGCCACTGTCACACCCCATTAAAGAGGAGGGAGAGGTTACTCAGGTTTGCGGATCCTCTCTGGGCAGATTAAGGTAAAACAATTCCTCACAGTCCATGCACAAACATCAATTTTAATGATGCTATCCTCTGTCCCCTTTTTCACATTCATGTCTCAATGTGGGCCACCTCCTCCAAAAGTTTTGCCTCTGGGCAGCACCCAGCATTCTTCTGTTGGTGGTTAATTAGTCTCGCTTGCTATGTAAATTAACTCATCAGAGAATGAATTGAGTCAGTGGTCGCAATCTCTCCCTGATGCTTGGGCAATCAATCGGCCTTTGGAACCTTCTGAGGCAGGATTTTCCTTCTTATCAGTCTTTAGCTCCTCTTATCAAGCAAAGTTTGTCACTTCTGAATATTTGAGACATTCCTTGATAAAGCTTAGGGGAGTTTCCACTCCCTGCCTTGCTTTTACTGGATTCGGAGTCCCCTGCTGAGCAGACAACTCTTTTGTTGAGATGGATTTATGGGCTGGCAGAAGATTGAGGTTTTTTAGCTTTCTGCTTGGTCTCCTGCAACCACACGTAGTCCCTCTTGATGCTTTGCTGGCAAAGGAAAGTGTAAGGGCAAAGGGAGCTGTTGGATTCAAAGACCTGGTAGTCAGCAGTAGAAGTACCTTTCGTGATATATGTCAGGCCTTTCAGACTATCTGAATATTCCAGGTGAACTGAGAAGACATTTGGATTTCACACTTCCACTGGGAGAGGTATTTTTAAAGTCTTTTGCTAGCATTTTATTGAGGCTATTTGTCTACTCACCTGAGCCTGGAGAAGTTCTCAGACCTGTCAATCATGAGACTCTACTCTGAAGGCATGATTAGATAGCTCCTAGAAATGAAATCTGTAAGTGGTGTCATACATGACTGCTGTCTCCAAAGACATCCTTATTTTGCCAGAGGAGCAGAATATTGCAACTGGACAAATGCAGCCTCATTCTTGATTTCAGTTGGGATGACTTACAAATATAGGGAACAGGTAAACATGCCGTGTCTGGAGGGCACATGACCTAGTGATAATAAACAGCAAAACTCATTCACTATACCTCAGAAATACAGTTTTTCTTTATAAAAATTCATGGTGAGATAACAAGTGGTGAAATGCCTGTAGCATGCTTAAGGATGGTACAGTATTTTCTGTTTTTCCATTTTTTGGGTGTGCTAACACAGACTTCTAAATTTACAGATTTGCTATCTCCTCAGTAAAAAATAGAGATTATATGGTCTGTGAACTCTGATAACTGTTCATTAAATATTTTCTTCTTTCTTTCTTCATTTCTCAAAATTATCACTTAAGTGACTTTGTACGTTTTCTTTTCCAAAATACATGTGGTTGCCAGAGATTAAGGATAAAGTTCTGGCTAACACAAAATTGTCAGTGACTTCAGTGCACTTAAGATTTACATGGTCACTGAGTCTTCCTTTCTATCGTGACATAAGGGCAGATTCTGAAGCAATTAATAGAGCACTACTATATATTATGAAGTGTTGGTAGCAAAACTCAAATCCTGTAGAATGCACCAGGGAGAAAAAACAGCTAAACGTTACATTTCCTCAGCTTTGTCACTGTAGGTAACATGGAATTCTTTTTATTTTAGAGGTTTTGGGTTTTTTTGTTTACTTTTCAGTCTTTTATCTGAATGCATTCAGCACATTTTCAAGATTTTGGGGTTTACATTCAGGCCAAAGATCATGATTCGTGTGTCTGTTGTGTTCTGTACTTAAAAGCAAGTGTTTTTAATGTAATTCAGATAGAATGGGAACCAAAGCAAATTAATCTTTCTGTAATAGCATTCCTAGCAAATCTATGACCTACCAACAGAAACGCTGCCATTAGACTCACTATAGCAGACAGATTCTGAAAACCAGCAGGAAAGATTGCGTAACAGACAGCTTTAAGAAAGTGTCTTCTGACAAAATACGAGCAAGAGTAAGAACCAACTCAGCCTTAAACAACACTGATTTAATTCTATAAAAAAGTTATTTTTACAGCTAATATTGTACTTTAATGGTTCATTTAAAAATCTCATTTTGGTTTCTCGTAGAAATACACCTGAAAACGTGAACAGAATTGCAGCTTTGTTAAGATTCTTATAGTCTTGTCTTCATAGTACGCGGGAAGTGAAGGTTGAACGCTGCACTATCAGGAAACGTATTTTCTAGTTTTATTTTTAAAATTGTAGTTGAATTTAACACTTCTGAATTTGAGCAATTAATAAATAGCACAGCCTTGAAATGGTCCTCACAGATGTCCCCATCTGCTGTACCAGTGTTCTCATTACTACTATTCTGAGCTGCTTTTGGGCAAAGACTGATTATGGGAGTGGTAGTTTGTGGTCTGTGAAACTTGAAGCAATCAGAGAACCATCAAATGCATGTTCCCCTTTTTCCTCAGGCTGAAACTTCTCATCCAGAAGCGTGAATCTGGTAATCTCACTCTGCAGATCTCAGTTATAATGTCAGGAAACCATTAGTGGTGGAGACTCTGCTTCCTAATGTCTGGGTCCTCCTGTGGAAGTGGTGGCTTTATACTGTTTTTTACTCAGCCACAGAAGTAAATGACCAACCTGGTTTCCTGTGCTGAAGGATGGGTAGAAAGAAATCTAAGAAGAACTACACATACATGCTATGCATGCAAGTGTCCTCACACGGCAGTTACAGACATCAGAAGGTTCTTAGGGTTGTAATTTTAGTTGGAAGAAAAAAAAATCACTAAAAATCCCATACAATTGCATTCAGATGAAGACATGTCAAATAAGAGAAACTGGCTAATATATTCAAGAGGAAAATTATTCAGGACACTATCAGCTCACAAAAATGAGCTAGACTTGGCTATTTACACTGTGAAGTCAAGTGTAAATTTTTTAGCTGGTAGCCTCCGTCTCATCTCTTGAACTGAGTCACTCAGTGATATTTTGGGTTGGCATGTATTCTATCTTCCCTGCTTTTATTGTATTATTCTGTACTGAGAATGGCAGAGAAGAACTATGCAACAGTTACTTTCCATTACATTGAACAGTTGTTTTTTGCCCCATTTTCTACTATATTCTCCTTTTTCTACCATACTCACCACTATAGTGATATATAAATAAAAATACTTTCTCCTAGCAAAGCCAGAATGTAAGAAAACGGTAAGGGAACTTTGTTCAAATGAATGATGAAAATGTCCTCTTTATCTGTAGATTTTAATCCTAAATCTTCTTTTTCTTCTTTTTTCTCTGTTCTTTGGCATTTAGGTGTTACATTCAACAGCTATCATTAGGACAAAGGTACTATTTCTGAAGAAGAATGTGACTCTTACTTTCCTTTTGCCTTAAGATTTGGCACTAGCATTATTTATACTTTTATCCAATGAAGAGAAGCTTTCTAGATAATGTTTCATGTTCTGTCTGTTTAAAGAATGCGGAGGCATATACTCCATTCAAAGAAAAAAAAAAAGGCAAACTATTTTCAGGCCTTTTTTATGTCATATCTATCCTCTTTATATCATTTTAATGGTTCCTTCAGTTTTTATGGAGTGGAGGCTTTATTGACTAGTCAGCCTAAAATACAGTAGTAAATACCATATATAAGCTAAATAAGTTGATTGTTATTTTGCCAACTAGATGTCTGAAAAATATGAACTCCACATTGTGATCATCTAAAAAGAAAGCTCATTTGGTCTCTGAAAAAACTACAGCAGTGTTACGTCTTGGTTTTGTTTGCATTGGTTGCCAGAAGCGAACTGAGGAAGTATAAAAAATTCACATCTGGGGAAAAAACGCAGTATTTTAGGAAAAATATTTGTTACTTTGATTGAAATAATAGTTCATTCCTTCCATTTTGTAAGCGGTGTTTTAGATGACCCTTCCTTCAGTAATCTGAAATAGCCATTGGGCTGCGGAAGGGAAATCCATTCTTCCTTTGTGTATATCCACATGGTATATCAAGAATTAATACTGACTGCTTGCATGTTGTTTTCCTTCTCCAACCACTCCCCCACCACTACCACCACTGCCCCTTAAACTGGCTAGTTTCTTGCAAATTTAAGGAAATAAAAGCAGCCTCCAGATACCCAGAACGCCAAGCTTGTTCTAACCTTGTATTTCCAGAGCTGTAACAACTGTAGTTGCCTTCAGGAGAGCAAAGTAAGGAAAAGATTTTCCAACTAAGGAGAGGGAATTCATGCTAAAAGTCTAAAGGCTACTGTAAGTTCATTTGCGGATGGAAGTTAGGTGCTCCTTATGTGCAGGAGAATATATTTTAGAGTCTTTGAAGGTCTCCCTAGAAGAGTTTACAGCTGCAGTATTCCAGCATGGGTGAAACTGAACACTTGGCTTCTGTCTCCAGAATCAGAATATCGGGCAACCAGTAAGATTTTAAAAAAAGTTTGACTGTTAAGAGAAAGTTTTCCTTTTTAGGCATTTAAAATTCACATTATCAATTTTTTTATACAGTTGTGTTGACTGATCTTTTTTCAAAGAAAACTGAGGGGATTACGCAGTCATCTGACTGCAGGTGTCAGTGGGTCTTAGGAAAACATTAAATACTGTAAAACTCCTGATAAACCCACAGCAGCAACTGCCCTACAACTGAGACTGCGAGGCCTGAGTTTCATTACTGCAAATAAGGATTATCAATCAAAATGATTTCCTGAGCCAGAACATGCCTTATACTGCTGAAGAAGGAAAATTCACACCCGATTGCAAGATAATAGGAATGAAGAAAGAGGCAAATGGCCAAAGTGCGTATGAATCACAGTAGGTTATTTAGGAAATTACAGAATATTTGAGGTTGGAAGGCACCTCTGGAGATTGTCTAGTTCAACATCACTTCTCAGACCAGGGTCAGCTACAGCAGGTTGCTCACATCCGTGTCCTGTTGGATTTTGAGTATATCTGAGAATGGAGACTCCACAACCTCTCTGGACGTCCCGTGCCAGTGCTAGGTCACTCTCACAGTGAAAAAGTGTTTCCTGATGGTTCAGAGGGAACCTCCCACGTTTCAGGTTGTGCCCATTGCCTCTGGGCCTGTCAATGGGCACCACTGAAAAGAGCCTGACTCCCTCTTCTTTGCATTTTCCCTTCAAAGATTTGCGCGCGTTGATGAGATCCCTCCCAGGCCTTCTCTTCTCGAGGCTCAACGGTTTCACCTCTCTCAGCCTTTCCTTACATGAGAGACGTTCCAACTCCATCATCACTTTTGATGCCCTTTTCTAGCTTTGCAGATTTCAAACTGGTGGTTTTTTCAAGGATCTATGTACAAATAATAGTCAAAACCACTCTATAAAGCTTACCATAAGAGGAATAGGCAAATTACAAACGCTTGCTTCTTCAGGAATCAAATTATATCAAGTTTTAATGTATAGATAGACTTTGGGTGCTATTAACCAGTCTCTTGTCGCTTGGAAGGACAAAAGGGGAAATGATTCTGAGAATCTTTCGTGGCTGGGATGAGGCAAAGCAAAAATTATTAACTCATCCAATTAGCTACAAAAGAAGGTAGGCCCAGATTTAGCACTTTTGAAGCTATTTCAAACTATTTCTTCTTTCCTTTTTGAGTGATACTGAATTTTGGAATGAGTTGTGAAGTGTGCATGGATGGAGGTGTGTAAGACTCGTATTAATGGAAAAGTTCACAGCTTCTTGCATCTTTTAAGGGCCTTGAGACAGGTCAAGTTGAAAAATGACTTTGTGTAATGTCTTGACAACAGGTGCATCTGTATTAGCATTTTATTTAAGATGAAAAGTATTTTTTTGAAGGAGATGTTCTGACCATCCCACTTTTCAATGTTTCCATGACTATTGTGGAAACAGTATTGGAGTGTAGGAAGTGAAGGCTTTTCGGATGAAACTTAACCAGACATTTTTCTCCAAATCTCATGACCAACAGAAGAACGAACTAGAAAGGGTCTGTAGTAAAACGTCCCCAAAACTCAGCAGATAGCGCTTTGTTCTACAGAATCCCCCGTTGCAGTGCACTGCTTGCTGATGTAAAGATAACCCACAACGCAGGCACAGATACAAGCCCAGGAACTGGTTTTCTTTGTCCTTCACAGACAGCTAGACCATTTTGAGGTGGAAAGCCTCATCCTTTTAAGAGGGAAGTTGACAGCATGATGGGTCATTTGTAGCAACAGCTTCTTTGTTGCTGTACCCACACAAACTGTTTAGATGAAGTTTGCAAGTTGGAGTTCAGCCAGCACAGGAGATAACTTCGCAGCACCTGGGCAGATGTTCCATTTCCTTCAATGCTGAAGTTGTATGTATGCTGGCGTTGTATGTATGTATGTATGATTTGTTTTCTTTGCAAATGTTGCCACTGTTAAACTGATGATCTGAGCAAACTTGTAACGTATTTATGTGTATGTGTATACACACTCACACCAAAAGTACTGTAGTGTTCATAAAGGTCTGTAGTCTAACTACCTTCCTTCAAGTCATTTCTTGCAGAGATTTTGCTGAAGGAACTCGTACTGGTACATATGAAAAAAATCAATGTGTCCTCCAACAGCCGTTTCTATGTAAAATACATTAATGCAGTTAATTAGTATTGACCTTTTAGAATATTCATCATGTCATAGATTTGTTATCCTGAAAGTTCACTTTAAAGGAGGTATAGCTGGTCCTGCAGGGAAAGGCTGAAAGAAATCTCAGTTGGGTTTTATTTTTACGCTAATGTTAGAAAAAAGTAAATGGTTTCTGCTCAGTAGCCTTAATTTGCAACACCATTACACATACCATATTTATTTCATGTTATTGTAAACTTTCTTAGATTATGTTATTCATCAGATGATTACTTGGGTAGAACATGAAAGTTATTTGTACTGAAATTGCTTAATAGTCATGCTTTAGCACATTTTATTGCAGAAAAAAGTGTCTTTATCCAAATAAGAAAAGTAGTGATGATCCCTCAAATACCATTGCAAGTCCATTGAAGGTTAATAATCAGGAGTAGTATTAAGGATCTTTTAATACAGTATATGAATGATTTCTTATAAGTCTCCAGTCAGTTTTTGTAAAGATACATAAGATTCTTGTTGTTTACCTGAGTTTCCATGGTTCCTGTTAATATTTTTCTGGAGCTCTACTGTGCAGACTTCATCTGCTGTTTTATGAAGGAACTTAAATGTGATGAACTAATACTAAGCCTATCAAAAAAAGACCTGGTACAGGTCATGGCCACGGCTGGTCTTTTTTGTACTTGCCCATTTAGACTTCCCACATGGAAAAAAACTATCTCTTGAGATGTGGTTTCTGTATCTGCAGTATCCAAGTTACAAACACAGGTGCAAAGAAACAGTCTTAAAATCTACGTGACTTCTTATAGACACATTGTTTTTTTCAGAGTTTTCAGACTGCTAAAATATGCTTCCCACTGCATTTGAGGCTTGCACCTTGCAAAATCTTAGTTTAGGTTTCTACAGTTCAGAACTTCTTTCAAATTCCTGCTGCTATATTGGGGTTATTCCAGTACTTCTTACTTAACTAGATGGTGGCACTGCTAGGTTTTCCAGTTTACAAGTTACTATGGTACCTACCAAAGATAGGTTTAGGGGACAGTCGCTCCAAAACAGCTGCCATCTCAGCAGGGTTAAGGCAAGTGTTTGATATTTGCCTGTGAAGTCATGTAATGAGCTAAATACATTTATCTCATTTTCATGTAATATCAAGTATATTTGATAATCTCTAGGCTACCATAAAAAATGCATCCGTTTTTATAAATGTAAATGGATTCACTGGAACGTCTGCCCTAACATTTTTACACGGACTCGAAAAGGAATTATTCATAAATCAAAGTGATTGGTGAGTCAAGTGCAGGAAGTAACACTGTTCGGCCGCATCAGCGCTCGCATCTCTACAGCAGCGGCAGGGCGAGCTTCCTTTGGATGGGAGGGCTCTCCAGATGATCTTCCCAGGAAGTCAAAAAGGTAAATAAATTTGGGAACTGGGAAGAATTGAATGTGTGTATAACTCCCAGAGAGGACCCAGAGAATAGTCTGTAAAGCCCAGTGTGGTTCAGTAGCAGCAGGTGCTTATTAAGAGCGTGCAACAGCAATGCAGGACAGCACAATTCCTGAGGGTGTCTCTGGGAGCTGGATATATAGAGAAATCTTTTAGATTTGTTGTTCACACATCTGGTTTAAGTATCGGTTACTATAAACATTGCAACTGTTTTACATTTTACACTTGCTTTAAAGGGCTTTTTATTCTAACTGAGTGAAAGGAAATACTGAGGTACATCAAAACGTTTCTCTCCCATTTAGAGGAGAAAGAAGGTTTGAATACAAAACCTGAACTGCTGGAGACACTTTTACAACCGCCTACCTGTGCAACAAGTTATTTTCAGGCTTAACGCATAGGCATGACTTGGCCCAGTCTGAAAGTTAGCGTCACAGAAGCCAGAAAAGGGACTTCCCGCTCGGAGACTGGAGACATTTAGGAAGGCCCTTTAGTGTGAAAGTAACAGAAAGTTCACATGGACGTCCCAAGTCCCAAAGTGCTTACAGTTGTACATACTTGAAAACAAAAAGACAGCCCTTTACTAAGTGTATTTTCAAAACTTACCACAGAGGGGCCACACTTTGTCCGGAGTCTCTGTGTGCTGTGGTTCTGCTGTGTAAAACCATTTCTGCTGCATCACACGGGTGAAAGTGGGCGAGTTGGGCAGAGCCAGGCAGATAAATACATGGCTGTGTGGAGATGCCCGTGTTCCCCTAACATGTTTGTTCTTCAGCGTCTGGTTTAGCTTCCAGGAGCAGGCATCCACTAAGGCGTAATTAAAACTCCTAATCTGATTCTGCCACTGCTGTTGTTCCTGCTGCTGCCATTCATACTGTCAAAGGACAATTACTCTCATTAACCAAACGAAAGTACTGTTTAGGGGAATGCAAATTCAACGAATCTTACTCAGCACTTGGCCTGTCATAAAGGTAAGCACTCTCTGACTGTCTGCTAGAACTTTACACTTCCCATGGGCAGTGAAGCAGTGAATTTTTAACCAGCATCATGCTTCTTTCTATATCTGATGATTAATGTGCTGGTAAAAACTTCATGCACACTTAATCATTCATAACCAAACATATCTGATTCTGTGCTGCTAAAAGCCTGAGCATTTATAATTAAATGACATCAGCAGAAAGAAATCAGCTAAATCTGGAACTAGACAGTTTGAAAGCTTAATGATAATGTTTAAATCTTCCTCCACATTGCACTGTGGCATTTAAGGGGGATTCTTGGTGGTTTTTATCATGAGGGAGGGAAGAAATAATAGCAGCTCCTTCGCAACATTTTCTTGGGTACGCTGTGTTTTCTTGGTTAGGGAGAAAAAAATTGGGGCAGTGCAAGAGCAGCCTAAGCATTTATACAGGAGTATGTATTACAAAGTATGTTTGAAGCCCCGGGCGCGAATTTTCAGCGTGTAAGTTTGAAGCAAATACTCAAGAAGACAGCTGTTGGCTGGCTGTGAAGGTTGTAAAGAGGAGGGGAGGAACAGTCTTGGGATTCTACTTTCTCATCTAGGGATTCTCTTTTACTAAATTAGGGTGTTCATCAGAAACAAATTAATGCCAAAATTACAAGACAGTCCCATCTGCTGTTCCTTAACCTGCCTCCCCTCAGAAGAGAAGGAAATTGAACTTTAATCTGCCAGTCTGTGAGAAGGGGCTTGAACCTCTGAAGGACTGGGTAAAAGCTGAGGCATCAGCGCCTCCTGGTCAGGCTGTGTTTTTAATGGCAAACAGGGACTGCACAGCCAGCGGGGTATGCATGTTCTCAGGTCACACTCTTGAGTGCGAGCTCAGTTCAGAAATAACATAGTTCATGAATTTTGACTAGATTTAGATTGAACTGTCGTTTCTCATAGAGTAAATTCAAGAATATAGCCTTATAAATTTTCATATTGTTTCTTCCTGTAGCTTTTATGATTTATCATAACTCATCAAGCGTGGCATATCTTAGATCAAAAATTAGTATTATCTAAAATATATATGTATTTAAGACAAATTACCTATGGATATAAGGTGTTTTCTGTGAATGTTTGGAAGCAGACTTTTTGTATTTTTGTGTAATGTACTAAATAAATAAATAAATGCATCCACTTTTAAATTCAGGTTTTTAAACAGTTTTTTTTTTTTTTCTGTTGGGAAGACATTAAGCAATAGTAAAGGGGAACAAATTACAAGATGAAAAGTTTCCACCCTGATTTTTCTTTTTCTGCTTTTTTTGTAATCCCCCAAAGCAAGTATAATAGATGGAGCAGTGGTCTAATTTATTAATTCCCTGAAGCTTAAAAGAGATATCTTAGGGCAAAAGAATGTGGAAGCTATCTGAAGCAATGAAGTGTTCTATTATTTATTTGCCTCTCTCCTTAAAGACTGCTTCAGTTCCAGATCCTCCTATTTCTCCTATATAATTAATGGGAAGTATAAAATAGAGATCAGAGAAACTTGGTTGAATTTGAAAGCATGTATACATGTAATTTCTTTTGTTCATCGTAGAGATTACACAGGCATGTGCATACTAGTTTCTGCTTCTTTGTTCAGCGAATACTTGACATATATCACGTGTTTCACTGTGTCCTGAAAGTGAAGACACCTGTTTTGCCATACAGGTTATTTGTAAGTATAATTTGCAGGAAGATATCTGCATAGATACATGACATAGATTTATAAATTTGTGAGTGGCTGTATTTGTAATATTTTTAGGCCTAAACAATTATTTTAACTTAGTAGTAATGAGATAGACCTTCAGAAAGCTACATATTCCTATTCATTTACTCAACATAGACAATGTTTTACAACAGGAACAGAAGTCTTCACTCTAAATTACAGAAGGGATGAGGGTGTGTTCTTGGAAGGTAAAAGGTTTAGGTATATCATCCTGGCTGAGGAGAATAGTGAACCCAGATATTCCATTTATAGGGTAGACTCTAAGGTGAGAACCACCAATGCATTCTTCAGCTGCTTCTTCACTTCGGTTTCTTGGAAGAAAATTAAGAAAACAACTGATTGCCTCAAATGTAATGTGTGAAATCATTGCTATGACTTTAAGGAGATCACAAGTTGTTCATTCCAGTCCTTCATATATTCCCAGATAGACTCCAGACCCTCTTCTGCTGTTGTTTTTTGTTAGCTTGGCATAATCAAGCAGTCAACATATGCCTTATTCCTGGACACTCTCTTTTCCCCACCAAGGGAAATGCCCAGATGGGAATAGAAAGCTACAAGCTCACACTGCCCATGCTCTGAACCAACTTGGCATCAAACTCGTGAAAGTAAAACTTTTGAAAATCAGGGGCTAGACTTTTAAAGATATACACGTGCTAAAGAGTATTTTAAATATCAGTCTTTGCACAGCTGAGGTTCTGAAACTCCACCGTTTCACGCCTGTGGAACTTTGGCTCCTAAATGCACAGTGGATATTGAAACCCATTGACTTGTGCATCCATTCATCACAGTAAATTGTAGATAGTTGTTACATTCTAATAAAAATAAGCCTGAGATTATCAAGCAAGCAAGATTTTCAAAATATAACAAATGCTATTTTTTTAAAAAAAAAGATTATTTTTGAGACTGAAGAATGTGATAACATTCAGAACATTATAATTAGATTCCTTACTCCTGGCTGTCGCATGTACTATTAGCCATATTGAGGAAAAGTGTGTGTGTGTGTATGAAATTTATGAGCTGATTTGTAGACTAAGAAATATGCAAGAAATATAAAAACCGGGCTATATGATTGATCGCAGGATATGCTTTGTATTTGGATTCTTTACGTAGTTTCTAGATAAGTAAAATCCGGTAACCGTAGCATTTCACTACTGGTGGAGTCTTCAGCTTCTACAAATCACCCATTTCCAGTAACTGAAGACCGGCCGGTTTTGTCAGGGGCGCTTGATATATATTGCTTTCCACAACAAATATTTTTAAGTGTAGTGCATACTTTTTCTTTCTATCTAGAAAGCTGTGATATTAAAAAATGTGCCTACATATAAATACATTCTCTTTCGGTGCATCCCTCTCCCAGATGCATTAGACTGTTCTGCATAACTCAGAATATTCTCTGTAAGGAGACAAATGCTCTACTGAGGTTGCAAGCACTACTGTTTTCTTAAGATTCAGATCCTGTTTTACAGTCTGATGTATTAATCTGAGCCTTTCAACAGGGGAAAACAGATGCAAAAATCATACTGTTAAGTATGGTAAATATAGTGATTTATAGAATTCAGCCCTTGCAAGCTTTCTATACAGAGGTTAACAGAATTATTTATTTCTTTGTATCTGGAGCTGGTTTAGCACTAGAAACTCCAAAGTAAATACAGCTTGCCCTTCAACAGTAGTATAGTTCAGGAATGCAAGTACGTTTATTTTGAAAACTGCGTGAGCTATGTGGATAACAGGTTTCTTAATTTGCACGCATTAGGCAGATATTTTCTGTTGGTTTTAATGTTAGTTTACAGTAAACCAGGTCATGATGTGTGATCCTGGAAGCAGGGTGAATGAAAGCACAACCTTTCCTTCCCATTTGTGAGAAAGGAAAGAGTAGGGAGGAGGAGAAGTGTCTTAACAGCTGTCATTGCCAAAGATTATTTAAAATCTGTAAACGCCTTCATTTGCCTTCAGGAGTTGTGACATATGGTCAGAAATGGTTTGAAGATTTATTGTCATCTTTGTTGGATGAGATTCAAAGTGTGCTTTAACAAGGATCTTGTCCCTCATCATCCTTGGAAAAATCCTTCACAAATTATAAAGCATACAGAAAGCAGACAGAGAATAACGAGCCTTAGATTTTTCTTTTTTTTTTTTAACTTTTTTTTAATAGAAGCGGTAAGCAGGTTTTCCAGATGAAATAAAAAAATATTCACAGTAAAAGTGAACCTTATTTACTTGCAGTCTAGTTTTATACGTGACACCATTTCATCCTATGCATCAATGACAGATTGTTCTTTACCCAGTTAATTAAAATTTCAGGTGCAAATTGTGCACACTACACATCACAGGGTCATTCAGTCGTGATTTGGAGACATAAAGCTTCTCCATGCAATTACAGCTGCCTGTTTTTTCTGAACCTCACTCGCCCCATAGTTAGCAATGTGGTTTTCACATTTTGAAGGCATGCTGAGACCTTTCCACCCATAAAGGCCCATCAAAACTTTTGAGGCCAAGAAAGCAACAGCAAGGTACCAAATGACAGGCCACCTGAACAAGCAAAGTAAAGGCTAATGGCAAAGGGAAGAAAATTGCCTGAGCATAGAAGTGCTTAGAACCAAAAATAGCCCAAACTGCGCGTCTTAAAATGGTAATGGACAAATCTTCTCTAACTTCATTTGCCAAGCTGAAGCTACATGGAACAACACCTTGCCTGCCCTCACTCCCACTGTCTGTTGCACCTGTGGGAATTTACAATAAAGCCCATCGCGATGAATATTGTAAGGCACATTGATCTCGAGGTATACGAGGTACCAGTGAGATATGGCAAAGGGCACCTTTCTTATCCCTCTTAAATTTTGCATAAGTCAGACTGATTTAAGCTTTAGGTGAATCAAATCCTCCAATTTTAGCAGGCTTGACAAGAATTTATTGTGTTCCAGTAAGAAAATAACACAGAAACATAATACTCCAATCCCATTTTTAAAGGTGGCTTCACAGTATAAAGTTACGGCGCTTGCACGGTAGAATTATAGCTACTTTCAGGTTCCGTGTCCTTGGTTGTTTCCTGAATAACAAGAATATATCACATAAGCAGGAAGTGAATCATCTACATAAGTAAAACTTCTCAGTTTCCTGGCATGAGTTCGAGCAGAGCCGTCAAAGCAGGAGGAGGACAGGAGATGGCCGCCGTGTTAGTATTGCACTGGCTTATAGCAGCAGGAGGCAAAATGTGCTGTGCAAGCGTTGTACGCTTCCATGATGGCCCTGCGAAGCCCATGAGGAAGGTGATCCAGTAGTAGTGACAGGCAGAGAAGCCGTGTAAAGGCATTTTCACCGGGGCTTCTTGGAGCACAAGGAATCAACTGAAGAGCTTTAAAGGGAAGACGACTCGGCTAAGGAGTTTTATCACTCTCTTAACTTTGTTCCTGTTGTCACTGAAATTTTCTGCTCCTTTTGGGAGGAAGAAGAATATCCAAATAACTTTGTTTCCAGGCTGGATGAAAGCTCAGCCAGGATTACCTAAAAATAAAACCGCTCATTCCAGCATCTGTTTACCATCTGAGATAAAACAGAAACTACTTTATCGAATCTGCTGGAAGGTTCTGGCTACACAAGTGGTAGCAAACTAGACCTGTCCAGAGCCATCCTTTGGCAGTGGGGCTGGAAGATCTGCCTATTTAGTTCTCTTTACCTCCAGGTTTTGCTCCATGCAACATGCACAATGACTACTATGTGCCGCTACTATCTCTATTTTTTCCATAACTGCCACTGCCGGAAGAAAATGGGCCATAACTACTCTACTTCAGGGTTCTTCTTCTGATAGTGTCTTTACGTGTTTTATTCTTTCTTCAATTGCCCCAAACTTTCTAGAGAGCTTCCTTCCTTCTGGCAGGAGCTTTGTTTTCCTGGCAGCAAGACCTTCCTAACCCTCAGGCTGTATTTTTCAGTTTTAATTTGAATAAATTTGCATAAACCCACCAATACAGGGCCTCCCATCTGCTCACATTGTTATTGCTGAGTAGTAGGAACAACACAAACGTTCTAAACAGAGCTGCCAAACCCGCCTGAGACACTCTCCTCTCTCACACAGGGGCTACTGTGGTGCAGCAACTTGGAACCAAACTTCCAGGTATGAACACCACCCATCGTGGTGAAAAAAGGACCTTTTCCAGTCTATCCAAGTGTTCAGACTGGCAAATACCGTTCCTAGAGGAGCACAGAGGCAGTGGGAACATTACCGGTGAGGAGAAGCCAAATGGTATAGGTCCTCATGGACTGTCCTGGTACTCCTGGCTGGTCCATCAGGGAATCCCGTGCTGTGGGAGAGGCACGGCTGTGCCAAATACCTGATAGGCAAGGCAGCCACCACTTCTGCCCCCTGGAGAGGGCTGTCTTCCTGGTGCCCATCTCCAAAACAAGGACTGTGGGATGGAAATAAGGCAGGAGTGCATAAAACCAGAGATGTGCGCTGCAGAGTGGAAGGGGAACCAGCCTTGGTAAGGAGGAAAAGAAATCTTTTTCTCTCCACAGCTACATCTTGAATAACCAAGATGAGCTATCCAAGACGATAGTGAAGCAGTCTTGGCCGTTTGTGAGAGGTGAATCAAGGCAGGCTCATGTATGGTGCCTCAGAAATGACTCCAACAGGATATGCTTCACACTATTATTCACAGTTTCTCAGATGCAGAACTAAACCCTAACAGTTTTCTGAATCACTTGAGACTTGCTCCTTATTAATGCTAATTTGAGTCTTCTTGAGGGAGCTGGGAGCAAATCTGTCATAGACAGAAAGTCTCCTTTTGTATTTTTATTTTTTAAGGAAGGAAAGATTATACTTGGAAGCAAATCTTAGTCATTTTCATTTGATGTTTGTGTGAATCATTGAGGAACTGCTCCATGACTTAAATTAACCTTGTTGATACGGTTATATAGAAACTCACTCTCCAGTGGCCTTTAATTCCTAGTCCTTCTTCAAACTTCTGGTTTTTTGAACAGAGCCAAGGCATATATATGACATATAACGGTGCAAATACATTACTAGAAACTTCAAATATCCTGTGTCGTGCATAGTTACTGTCTCATTAAATAACTTGTGAGAAGGAGTTTGAATTATCCACATTAAATGATAGCTAGGAGACCTGTGTAATGAATTTATAAGTTTATCCTAATCAAATACTGTTTTCCAGATATAATTTTTTGACTGAGCCCTGGGCTAGGGACAGCTCAGTAGGAGGCTAATTATAGTGGTGCTACTAGATGAAAAACGGTTGCTTTCCAATACAGGAAATTTTCCGTACACTACGATATCAAGATAACAAAGCACTGTTTGGCAGTCTAGAAAACTGCAATAACAGTTGCTTTTCTTAGAAGTTGATGTAGATTATTTTGATGAAATTTGAGAAATTCTGTGAAGTACTTGCCATTGCTTTTAGAGAGTAATTCCAGTGAGTAGGACAAATAGGCTACTGTACTTTATTTAAGATATTACGTTACAAATGTCAGTATGCATGAGAATAACATATCACGTAGGTGAAGAACCATTACTTTTAAAAGGAAATGAATACATAATAACCACTAATATCAAGCCTCTCTTCAGTGTAATGGAGGACAACAAAGAGCCTGCAATATGCCTGCAAGGAACATTCACTTAGCACTCAAAGAATAGGTGCTATAACTGATCTTGCCAATCATGCATCGTATTACCTGTTAGTCCATTACATTTTCGGGTTTACACAGTGAGCTGTACCGCTGTATATACAGAGGAAAATGAAACTTTTTTTTTGTAGCCGTACAAAAATAGTCCTTAATTTTACTGTTGTGCATATGTTGTAAGAAGGGAGCAGAAAAACAGTTAGAATCTCTAGATCTGGGGTAATAAGCATGTTGAAGAAACCTGAATTATACAAATTACAAATATTAGGACAATGAGGCTTCTGGCTTAGGCCTTAACTGCTATGCAGCTATTAGCATGTTGCATACAAAGGTCAGGGAGGATTTTCTCTTCTTTTTCCGGAGTGAAGACATACATTTATGTGGTCTCAGAGGAGAAAGAGGCAAGCAAATCTGTGTTTGAATTCTTAGGTATTGATTAAAGTCTCTGAGGCTGGGTTCTGAAATTATCTTGCTTGGTTTTTGTTACCACTGCATCTAGTCTGTTTTAGTTTTAGTTTAGGGAATAACTTAATATAGTACTCTCAGTGAAGCATTTGTTTCCCATTAAACATTGCCAAAATTTGCAGTACAAAGTGTAAAATTGATGAAAAATTACTGGTGTGTGGCTTTCTAGCATCAGCTGCAGTTCATTTTAGTTCTACAACTATGGTGTCTCTATGGTCGGTGAATGAACATGCATGGTTTATAATGGGATTAGGTCATATGGAACTTTCTGACATCTTTTTTTGTCAAAGCTTCACTTTTATCTGAAAGGAATTTATGAAATCAGTAAAAAACTGGGAAAACAGCATTTAAAACCTTGGGAAAACAGTATTATCTTCCCAATATGCAAAAAGTGTCAGAATATTCTTTCTTACTATTGGTTTGATTCTGGTAGAATCACCCATATTTATTTTTTATTACATGTTTTGTCATTAATAACTATTTCTTAGACCAAGTTCTCTAACTTAACCTTTCTAATAGTTATAGATGACTGGAGAAGTTTTGACTTTCCTTTGCCTAATGAAATGTTGCAAAATTGAGCCTTTGGGATGTATGTGTTTCTGTCATCTCTTTTGCTTATTATTGTAGGGTTTAAAAAGAAAGAGGCTGGTAAAATGTAAGGCTGATAAAATACACAGGTTGGAATGAAGGGCTGCTTTTCAGAATGCAATACATAACCTGAAGTGAATATGAGGAGAAAGAAATGCACCAAAAATGGGAAACCACAAAAATACAGCGTACAATACTTGATTATAATCTCAGAATTCCCACTTTACCTTAAAAATGCTATGAACAGTCATTTTTACTTCTGTTTTATAATCAATAAAACATTTGCAAACCTTACTAGGGACCAACAAAAACCTCAGAAATACATTACTTGTCTGAGTATGCATACATAAGTACATGTTTTCTACTGTGATGGAAAAATGGACAATGAAGTAACTTATGTTAGAGATTAGGATAAAATAAAGGGTTGATCTTTGGTTTAGTGTTGGAAGTCTTCCTAGGACTTCACCACATGGCTCTGAGGGTTTCTTTTCTGCAATCTTTAGACCATATGCAATTTTGAAGAATTGATATGGCTCCCTCATCACTGGATTTAAATGACAGTAAGACCAGTGGTGGCTTAGCTCTTGACAGTCTAGTTTAAAGACATTTAAAGGTAACAAGTGTATATTTTTCTCCTTGGTGCCCAGGCGTAACTGTAATGAGCTTTGCAGATACTGAGTTTTGAAGCACACACATTTCGCTTCAAAGTATGAAAAACAAACTGATGTGCAGGTCTCTGCAGTATATGCAAGGTATGAGTAACCCTGTCAGATTTACTCTTTCAGCATTCAGCAGACTACTTAAGGAAAGAGATATTAATTCATTTTTAATGTTAGGAAAATACAGTCATTAAAAAGCAGATAACATAAAATGCCAGAAATGCTTTTAACATTACATGAAGTGCACTACTTGCCTAAATAGCTTGCTACTTTTGGAGATCTGGATATGCTGAGGTATTAAATATTAAAATAGAAGTGGCTTTTTAAAATGCAGCGTTTCTTATCAGAAAAACAGTTTGAACAAGCAGTGCTGTTGTATAATGCATGATGTTGCTAATAAGAGAGTCTTGGAAAATCATTTTTCACGCTGTAAGAGTGACTAGTGTTTTGAATAAAAAAGATTCTCTGTTCATGTTCTCTTAACGTATATAACAGTGCTGTCAAGCTGCATGTGATTATAAGTTTGCAATACATTCTGAGTCACATGAGGTCCATTCTGGGACCTGTTTTTGTACATTTACTGGTTATCGACTCTGTTAGCAGGCTATGCACAACCTTGATTGGAAAGCCATTCTCAAAGAGCAGTTATCATTGCTCCAGTGTTGGTTTAGATGAATGTGTTGTAAGGGTTCTGCAGGATCTGTTCTATGTCTAGTGTTATTTAATATTCGAGGGATTGATTTGGATGAGACAATAGGAATGATGCTTATTCAGTTTTCCAATGACACTAACCTGTTCATGGTTGAACCTGCAACATTAAAGGAAAAGATTCTGCTATGTTGGAGAAACCATTGGGAGCAAAATAGGGTGAATTTAAGTGAAAAAAAAAAATTCTGGGAGAAATAGCAGTTTACGTACAGGCTAGGGAATAGTTCATTATGTAACATTTTAAAGAAAAAGGTTTGTATGGCCACGAGGCATTACAAACTGAAGTCAGAAATGGCACGATACTGCCAAAAAATCCCAAAGTATATGGTGGGATGGATAAGCAGGAGCATTTTTAGAAGGTTATGTAAATATACTCTGCACTGTGATGCAGGGGCATTTTGTCCAGGTTTGGACACAGCTGAGAAAGAACAACTGCAGATAATCGGATTGCAGAGTAATAAGAATCACGAGACAATATAACCTCTGAAAAAAACGTGGAGGAAACTGCAGTTTTTCAGTTAAGAAAAAGTCTTGAAAAGTCAAAAAAGTAACTGTTAAAAATAAAAATCAAATTCTAAGAAATCGGTATTTGACATCATAAACTAAGGCCATTAAACCACCGGAATGAGAATTCAAGAGCAGATTAGACAAAAATCTTTCAGTGATGGCAGAGGTGGGACACAGATGAGAGCCACGTATTTGGTTCTGAGAGAAATCTCCTCCGCACAAAGAGCAATTCTTGTCTAGCCCAGATACCATGCTTCATCCTGCAGAAGACAGTAAACCACGATCTCACTTCAGGGTGGACTTGGGATTGATTAGAGCCTATGTGACCTTATAAATGTGTGATATTTAAAATTTGCTATGATTTTTTAATGGTAGAAGTAGTGTGTTGGTAAGAACTAAACTGTGGGGGCTTTGGAGATGTGACTTAGAATTTGTATTCAAATGGTCAGACTAACACGCTTTTTATCCTCGCAAGTATTTCTTTTAAGCAAATTCCCAAGGCATTGGAAAATTTTCAGACCAAACAATTAGGGGTGTGAAGGGGATGGGAATAACGCGTTTGTTACTGTGTGCTTAAGATTATATGTGGAAGTCTGGGTTTTGTTTGTTTAGTTTGGTTTGTCTTGGTGATAGCATGCAATGATATGGCTTAAGAGCATGTACAATAACATTTTCACTCAACGTTAAATATTAAATGATCACGATTATGGGGAAGTGAGAGGCTTCAAATAAGGCCATATGATAACATGGAGGTAAATGACTTGAGAGGAAGGGACATCAGACAGGAAAGACCTGGATTCAGTTCTTGCCCTTGACTTGCCACTGACTTTGAGAAAATCACTTTATCTCTTCTTTCATTTCCACTTGGCCCCACTTGTCTTCTGTAAGCTAATTCTTAGGAAAGGAGTGCCATGCGTCTCTCTCACTGTGTGTTTAACAACATGGCCACATTTGTTCTGTGGGGTACTTTAGGGAACTATTATTATTTAATAACAACAACAATGTAAGACAGAAAAGAAAAGGTTATAGGGTTCATATGCACAGCACACATCTATCCTGGTTAGACACACAAGGCCTTGCAGTGAGAGATTAGTACTTTTCAGCCAGAATCTGCTTTGCTGCTTATTCCCTTTAAAATATTAATATTCATCACTTACTGTATTACTCACAGCAACAACAGTAAAAGGAATGAAATAAAAAATTTTCATAATAGTCACTCTAGTAATTTGCATGTATTCCTTGCATAATCCCAATCCTATTGTCTTTCATCTCTTCTAGTATTATAAAAGTTTTTCAATAAGTACTTTAATTAAGAGATATACTTAGTGATATAAATATTAATGTTGGACATTGTGTGTGGTAGCTCAAAGAAGGTAAGATGCATTACCCCCAGACCATTTAATGCATACAGGTTTATTTTTTTCTGAGTCAAAACTGTTGATGTGGTAATTTAATAACTCGTTGATTTCTTTAAGTCTGCAATTCATAATAAATGTAAACTTTTCAGTAATACATTATTTGCAAGCACTGCAAGTGAAATTTTTGCCTGACTACGAAAGGCATTAGNTAATAACTCGTTGATTTCTTTAAGCTGCAATTCATAATAAATGTAAACTTTTCAGTAATACATTATTTGCAAGCACTGCAAGTGAAATTTTTGCCTGACTACGAAAGGCATTAGGTCCCTTGAGGCAATTTTTGTGTAACAGTTCCCTCAGTGTCAGCTACAATAGATTTTCTGAATTATTTCAGTAGACTAACGCCTCCAACCTAATCAGTTTTCCTGATTTAAGTGGTCCACTCTGGAGCCTGTTGTGAATCACAGAGAGGATTTTCAGATTCAACAACACTTATGACTTTATTGGAATCAAACATATTCTGGATTCTGGTGCATTCCTAACCAGTATCTTCACTGGAAAACATTAGAATGAAGTGTTCAATAAGAAAATTAAATCTTGTAGGGCCGTAAGAAAAAAGAAAAGAAGATGTAATTGGATCTGAACTGTAGTAAAGAAAGAAAATAAGTAGACATCTCTTAGCTTTATAGCATGTAGCATTTGGGAGAGGCTAGAGAGGGGAGGACTCCAGAAGAATAAATTGTAACTTTCAATACTTGCTTGTAAATTATTCAGTCTGGTTTCTTTTGTTTCAGTTCAAAAATTAGTAATAATGATACATGGGACAATGATGAATGGAAAGCCTGAGATCTTACTCACACTTGATTGGATATTTACTACTTCTAATACATCAGCACTTGGAGATCTAAAATCTTATCTAGACCTAGTTTCCATTGCAGCCTTCAGTCTGCTTCTGATTTCTCATGAAGAAGATAGGGGCTGACCTGCAAGTTTAATTTTGGCTTTAGAGTAACTTTTTTAAATTCAGTGAAGAAAGCAGTGACTGAGGAAAGCAAGATTTGGCCACCCTTGAGATACTGTGAAGTAGTGTGTTCTCCAAAGAGGCCCATTGACGCTGTGTTCAATAGGCCTAGGTCAATGTGGTAATGAAGCAATGTGGCTTGCAGACCATAATCAGACTAAAGGCTTAAAAAATTGTCAGATTTCTTAGGGGGAAATATATTTTTATAACATTTTGATACTGCTTTTAAGATTTGGGTGCTACTGATACGAGGTTTTTCTAGAACAGGCTCAGAAAATGTTTTAGCCATTGATAATTTAAATTATTCTCAAACATGTTAATACATTTTTCTTTTTCAGAAAGATTTCCCGGTTACATTTCTCAAGATTAGCATTTACTTTCTGTGATAGCCATGCATATAGACTGTTTCAGCTTGCTGCTTTTACATTCACTTCAAGTGTCAGTTGTTTGAACAGTCTTTTGTATCTTGTAGTCACCATGGATAGCTTTAGACCGTTGTTTAAGTAACTGGAACTTCAGTGTCCAAGCTTGAACTCCCAGCTTCTCTTCATAGTCAAGGAAGAGGTACAGGTATTTTCAGAGAACAATTCATCTCATCTTGAAATAGGTATGGACGTGGATCAAACAACTTTCCTTCTAGTAAACTCTATTTTTGTCCATCATTGTATGTATCCTAACACTCAGATTTCGGCTTTTAATTTTCAGGTGTGTGAAATTAGGGAACATAAATCTTATCCCATTAGATAATCAGTACTGCACATAGGAAAATACTTCTCTACTAGACAAGTGTTACCTGGAATTTCAAATGTTGTTCTTGATAAATTTCATAATTCATTCGTTGACTTTCCAATGAGATCTGTTTATGTTTGTCACATACCTTCTACTGAGAGCAGCCTGTAGTGTTCAACAGTTGAGAAACAGTTTTATTTCCTGCTTTGAAGTACGCAAAGTCACTTATTCCTGAGATGATAGTATGCCTGTGTTGGTGAAAATTATACAGACATTTTTCACAGCCAGTTTCTGAAGATGAGAAATTCATACCTTTGTTTTGTATCCACAAAGGAAGTAGAATTTGATTTTGTACTATGTTTCAATTGGTAATCATTTACATGTGTGCCAAGAACAAAATTTTAGCAAGTCAAAATAGTTGGCTTTATGTGTTTCAGATCTGTCAAATCTCATGCGCTGAACATGAGATTCCTGCCCTTCTCTTTTGACTCCTGTCTCACACTTCTTTACCACTGCACCTGTATATTTGCCATACAGTGCTATGATCTCTCTCCAGCTCTGTGAATCCCCCGTGCAAGAAGTGCTGCACCGCCTGGTTTGGCATCTTCTTACCAGCTGCATATGCAATATGAAGTCAATAAATAAATAAAATATCAACAGTGCTGTACTGTTTTCAGGACATTTCTTGTAGCCTGGTCTTGCTTCAAAGGACTCATAAGAAGACATTTTCCCTTTTTGCAGCCCTGTGTGCAGTCGTGTAGCAGTCATGATAACATATAGAACGTGAAATCAGAAGTTTTCTATAATAATGTAGAAAAAAGCTAAGAAACATGTACATTTGTCTTTACTGCAGAGATGAAAATGGCAACTAAAAGTATAAGACTCTTGTGACTCAGATCCAACCAATTTTTCTGAGGTTTTATGGCAATACAGTTATAAAGCAAATCTGAAACAAAATTCTCTGATTCTCTAGGAAATAGCACATTCAATGTTTTCTGTCATATGTAAGTAGCAGTATATGGCTAAAAGAGGCAATGTGATGTATGACAACATTACAAAAAGAATTTGGTAAAGGAAAGAGAAATTATTACCCCTTAATCCAAAGCAAAACTACTGTGTAATCACCTAAGAGCTGAAAGGAAACCTGTAAGAAAGACAAATCAGTGAAGCCACTGCTTATCCCTTTCAGAGAGTGAAACCTACCCACAAGATGCATTTCTTTTCCTGTATGCATGAAAAAGAAATAAATGAGACATTCAAATAATGGAAGAATCTGCATATTCATCACTTAGACGGAAATGAAATTTGCTATGAGACATGATAAGAGTTGCATTTCAGTAGCATTGATAAGCGAATGTCAAAGCATACATTTTTGGGAGACAACCTGGTTACTTTGGCAACTCAAGCATTATTAGTCACTTCTGATAAGGCATCCTTCTTTCATTACCACCTGTGGCCTTTGTAGCTCTGTTTCCTAGTAACATAAAATTATTTTGATAAAAAGTAATTAACATACTCAGTTGTAACAAGACTATACATAAATTTGATCGCTCTTCATTGTTTCTTCTCGAGGCAGTGTAACATAATTTAAAAGTAAGCTTTGTTTCCTTTTCTTTTCTTTATTCCTAACCAAGCCTGAGAGAATTACGCTAAATTACTGAGGCATCTATATATCCAAACCCATTAAAATAATACAATTAGGTTTAAAAATGCTAGTTAGGATTGCTGCTTGAGAACAGGGGATATTTGATTAACAAGGGAAAAAATAGCCTTGAGTTATAATAAAATAGAAAGTGATTATTGTGAGAGCTTTGAGAAAATTGCAACAATTCAGAGATACAGAAAATAGTTAAAAATCCTTTCAAAATGTAATTGTGGTTGATTTCTGTTGTAAATTACGTTGGTTTATTTAACCACGTTTTAAAGTCCTGATAGTCCTAAGTCAGGGAAAACACTAACTTTTAAAAAGTTTCATACAAGGAATGATGTTAGGTTTTATTCAGATGATTACTCATGTTAACATACAGAGAAAAAAACCGCATTCATATGTATGTATGCATGCATGTGCTAGGGACTCTATTTTTCAGGATATAAGATTCTTTTCTTGCTGATGCACTTCATACGGCAAAGAAGTCAAGGCAGAAAAACTATACCACTGGTGGCAGCAGAAATTACCTCAATTAAATTACATATTACTTAAATATATTACAGAACTGCAGAATGGTTGAGGTGGGAAGGAGTCTCTGAAGACCATCTAGTTCAAGCCCTCTGCTGAAAGCAGGGTCAACTAGAGCAAGTTGCCAAGGATGGAGTCCAGTTGGGTTTTGAATAACTCCAAGGTTGGAGTCTCCACAACCTCTCTGGGCAGCCTCTGCCAGTGTCCAATCACCCTTACAGTAAAAAAAAAATAATAAAAATCTTGTGTTTAAATAGAATTCCCTCTGTATCAGTTTGTGCCTATTGGCTCTTGTCCTCTGACCACTGAAAGGTGTGCAGCTCAGTCTTCTTTACTCCCGTTAAGTACACACTGAGAAGATCACCCTGAGCCTTCTCTTCTCCTGTTGCAGTCCTGGCTCTCTCAGCCTCTCCTCATATGAGAGATGCTCCAGTGCCGTAATCATCTTCGTGGGCATTTGCTGGACTCTCTCCAGTATTTCCATGTCTCTCTTGTACTAGGTAGCCCAGAGCTGGGCACAGCGCTGCAGGTGTGGCCTCACCAGTGATGAGCAGAGGCTAAGGATCACCTCCCTCAACCTGCTGGCAACACTCCTCCTAATACAGCTCAGGAGGCTGCTGGTTGATTTTGCTGCAATGACATATTGCTGGTTCATATTCAAGTTCCTGTCCACTGGGCAATTCTCTGGAAAACTGCTTTCTGGCTCGTCCGCCCCCAGTCTGTACTGGTGCATGGGGTTATTTCTCCGCAGATTCAGGACTTCCCATTTCCCTTTGCTGAACTTCATGAGAGTCCATTTCTCCATCCTATTGAGGTCCCTCTGGATGGCAGGACAAACTTCTTGTGTATCAGTCACTCCTCTCTGCTTTGTATAATCTGTGAATTTGCTGAGGGTGTACTCTGTCCCGTCATCCAGGTCATGTCCTTGTTGAAGTCAAGATAAAATACATCCACTGTTTTTCCTTCATCCACCAAGTTAGTCATTTCACTGTAGAAAGCAATAGGTTTTGTCAAGCATGCTTTCCCCTCCATAAATCCATGCTGACTGCACTCAATCACCTTCTTGTGCTTTGTATGGTTAGAAATGGCTTTCAGGTTTATTTGCTTTATCACCTTCTCAGGGTCTGAGGTGAGGCTGACAGGCCTGTAGTTCCCTAGGTCCTCCTTCTTGCCCTTCTTAAAGATAGAAGTGACATTTGCTTTCTTCCAGGCCTCAGAAGCCTCCCTGGCTTGCCATGACCTTTCAAAGGTATTTGAGAGTGGTGTTGCAATGATGCGTTCAGCTCCCTCAGCACCCATGGGTACATCCCATCCAGGACCAGATTGCCTATGTCCATTTAGTTTACATGTTCGATAAACTGATCCTCCACCGAGGTTAAGTCTTCCTTGTTCCCAGGCTGTCTCACAGATCTCAGGACAGGGATTGCTGAAGGCTGGTCTTGCTACTAAAGATCAAAGCGAGGAAGGTGTTGAGTACCTCAAACTTTTCTACGTCCTGTGTTACCAGGTCCCCATTCCCTTTCAGCAGTGGGCCTACACTTTCCCTAGGTTTCTGTTTGCTATCAATATACCTGTAGAAATCCTTGTTGCCTTTCCTGCCTATTGCCAGATTCAGTTTCAGGTAGACTTTGGGTTTCCTTAATTTTAGACCAGCCAAAAAGTTTTAGGGGAAGAAATTTGTGTAAAATACATTAGTGTACATGTGGGTGTGTATTTATGTGTGTGTATATACATATGTGCCTGTATATAGTTATGTCAGTAAATTTTATTGACCATTCAAACAGACTAAAAAGAAATATGATCCTATTCCATGTAACCCTAAAAATTAGTGCAGATAGCAGAACTGAGCATTTAACTGCCTACCAGATTAATGGTGAACAAGAAGTAACCACTTTGAAAGTAACCTTGAAATGTAACCTCCCTGCTCTTGAAAAGTAGGGGTCATGGAGGGAGTTACTCATGGAATTAATTTTAAATTTAAATAGTAATTCGCTTTGTAATCTAGAAACAGCAACTCAACAACTGATTAGTCAGCACCTGTCCTCCCCACCTGGCCTCGCCTCTGCTTAAGCAATAGCCACCAGTGGCGGTCGTGATGGCTGCATCTGGCTTCAGTCAGAAACTTGGGAGACACATCACAACACAGTAGTTGAGTGCTATCAATCTTGCTCAACAGCTGAGGGCTAGTTGAGCACATGCTAACCAAAATACGGTTAGTATGCAAATATGACTATAAGACAATTATTTTACTCCATAAATAGGGGACAGCCCAGGGCCCATTGGGCTCTCTTGCATTGCAGCAGGCCGCACGACAGGATTTGTCCTTGAGTAGGGATGCCTCTCAAAGTTACTCCTTAAGGCTGAGAGGATCCTTATCGTGTCAGACACTCGGTAAGCAGATTGAGAATAAGTGCTGAAACTTTGAAATCTTAGCTAAGTGACATGAAAGATTGTTGTGCACATATATAATCCTTTAGACATAAACTGTTGACCAAGTCTGCGGCTGGGATTGGATTCAGCTGCACCTAGACTCCTCTCTGAGAAGGGGTTTAAAAAGCAAGGGCATCCTTTCTGAACCTGATGACTCAGCAAGAGGCTTTCCTTACCTCTTTATTAGACATAAACCGTTGACCAAGTCTGGGACTAGGACTGAATCCAGCCGCACGCAGACTCCTCTCTGAGAAGGAGTTTAGAAAGCAAGGGAGTCCTTTCTGAACCTTGTGACTCAACAGGAGGTGTCTCCCGGACAGTTTGTCTGACCCTGACCTCTATCCAGTAAATAATCAAGTGTACCTTGCCATCAAATCTTGTGAAACCACTGTTGCATTTACTATCAAACTTTGTTAAATCAGTTTTATTTCAATAAACTTATTGCTACTTCTCTCTTACGAGTGACATGCATCACTCCATCCGTGACAAACACACAAAATAGAAAATTTGTGTCTATATATGAATGTGAGTTTGCACTCTGAAGTGATGTGTATTAGAGTGTTGATGGTATCAATCCCATTGATTACAATCTAATAACATGAGTAAACAGCAACTTACAGAGAAATGAGAGGAATACTTTTTCAATAACTATAATTGAAGGCAGAGAAATCAGAGATTTTTTTTTTTTCCTGTTGCAATTCAGACAGATAAATATTTTCAGTTTCTGGGTTTTTTTTTTGTTTTGTGAAGAGTGAGAGATTCTGAATATGTTTGTTCACAAAATAAAGCACTCTATTAAAACATTGTCAAAATATTTACCATTTTATGATGTCATATAGATCTTTTTGTTAGCAATCATTCACATTTGGTTGGGGGTTTTTTCTGTAGATCTATATAGTTGCTAGAAAGTCCTGCACATTGTAATCACCTTCCTTTTTTTATTAACACTCTGTGATTTTATGTAAGTGTCGAGAAATGCATCAGTAAGTTCCTACCGAGGATCAGCACTTGCTGAATATTGATACTGATTGCACTGGCATTTTTTGGTATGCAATCTAGTTCTCGAAGATTGCAAAAGATTAGAAACCAGCTTGGGGTACTTCTGTGAATATTCTGTGTGAAATTTAGTCCTGTGTGCAGTTCTCTGTAAGACAGTGGCACAGGGTAGAGTAAGAGCTGTTGCAGAAATTGCCATTGAGTAGTATTAATTGTTAGGTACCATTTACTGTTTCACTTCCATGACGAAATTGTTTTCAGAAGCCTGGTTACGAATTTCCGTGACTTTGTACTATTTTTTCTGATCAGCTCTGCAAACAAAACTCTCCATATTCTTTGGAAGGAATGGAAGGAAACAGCTCATATTAGGTAATAATGTAGGAATAAGATGATTGCTTCCTATTATCAGCTTTATTTCATATTGTTAATAACCGGGTTATATTACAGTCATATTTATAATATTTATTCAGTTCTTTTAAAACAAAATCAAAAACATTTTCTCTAACTAGATATTTCTCGTATTGGACTATCGCTGCAACTGAACTGGAAAGAAGCTTAATGTAAATTGTGAATTGTGTACAAATGTTGCATAGTAGTTGCAAAAACCAAAACACTGCAATTTTAATTTTTTCACAAACTATCCCCTTCACTCATAAAATATAATGTAAAATTCTAGTCAAAATTTGTTCAAACCAGAAATACTAAAATATCAAGTAAGTCACAATTTTTTCAGAGTGCAAAGAAAAATGTATTATGAATTTTCTGTTGCTCAGCCTTGACTGTTACTTTCAAGTAGAGTATGAAGTCTTCATGACCAGAGAAAAGGACAAAATTCATCAAATGAATTATTCATTAAAAATGATTGCCCATCTATAGTGACATCATGGAGAGTAATGGTCTCTTTTTACATTATAGTGTTCAGGCCAAACTTAATTCACGAGTGCATTAATATTTGAATTTGATATTCTGAACTAATTGAGTCAGCATTAGGAAGTTTAATGGAAACAACAATTTAAGACCTTGATCTTGCTCTCTTGTTCTTAGAAATAGGCTCTTGCACTCCTCATACTATATTCTTCCCAGTTTAAGTCACTACAGGAAAGATTGGTAAAATTCAGAGTAATGTTGAAGCTGTGATAAACAGGAACAACTTCCACGTAGCAAATGAATCCAAAATTATTACGTCATTTTACATAGTAAAGATCATTGGTTCAAGTACAAGTGAGATCAGCAGAAGTCCTTAATGTTTGTCGTAGTATTGGATTTGTGCCTGGAGCTGTTGGGAATGATTCAAACACACACTAACATGTGTTCAAAAATACTTTTTTTTCTCAGCTTAGCTAGAAGTGAGCACTACAATTCATCTCCTCTAATTTCTAAGCCACTTAAATTAGTCATTTTGTCTAAGTTGTCAGCTAGCATGTATTTGTAGGTAGGAGAGACAGTCAAGTCTTTCCAGAAGGCAGCTAAATTATCTCTATCAACGTCAGAGAAATGACAGTGGTGAATGCACATACATGTACATCTGGTAGAAGAGAAACAAGAGATGTGATCACATGTGGCTTGGAAGACTGGCAACATTTCTTTCAGTAATGTCGTGATCATACCCATTTTAGCTGGTGTACAGTTCTCTATGCCAGATGAATACCCCCTGTGATGTCGCTTATTACCTCCTCTGACTTTGAAAGTACTATAGCTTAGATGTAAATGTGGCTAGCCCAAACGTAGACACCTACAATGTAGAGAGATGTATAGTATAGTTGGAGTAAATGAATCCTATCTTCTTTGTCTCTGAAGTTAAATTATATTTACAAGAAGGTCCACTGATTACGTTATGGTAGGGTGAGTCAGAAGTTTGGTACCGAGTTCCTTGAATAACTGGCAGAAGGCGCTTGATGCAAAATCTCTGTGATTGTCAGCAGCTGGTTTTTCAGTCTCTATAAATGGCAAGGGGCATTTTACTGTGACTTTGACTTTAAAAAGATATCTATGATTCTATTCTAGAGAAATACTTGTTACTTTGGGGAGAAAAAAAGAGCCGAAACCTGAATAAATTTTAGCTTAATTCCAGATTCTTTTGCAGCTCTTTCAGTTTTGAATAGTGTAGGAAATGAGTTTACTCTACTGAAACACTGCAGCTATGTGGAATGAAACAAGAACTATAAACTTATATGTGAATTTGCATATATATTTCTATCAGAATCTTGATCTGAAAATCACATATCTAGCATCAAATCCTAAATACAAATTATATATACTATAACTGTACTCCCATATGAGATGTGTTGAAATTAAAGGGCTGTAGGCATAGTGCAATTTTAGGGATATAATTATGGAACAGGACTTATAATTGGAAGCAAAAATAAAACAAACTTGTCAAGCTCAAGCCAACCAATTTCAATGTTCAAAAGATGCTTCACAAGGAATTCCATCCCTTTAGTCTGAGAGCTGTTTGAAAAATCTTTGTCCAACAAATACAGTTTTGTGGCAATGAATTCAGGTACACTTTTAATCCAGAAAATAAGTTACTTCGATAAAGTAGTAACTGCAGTGTGTCGCTTTCCAAGGGGTAAAGGGATGGGGACAGAACTGAATATTTATGTATGTGAGTGGGACTGTTTTTAATATTCCATAATTTTTTTTTTCTTTGTAACCCGAAACTGATTTTGGAGTTACATCAATGTTAATAATTCCTATGTTTATTCATTTGAAAATGATAATTTCTACACATTTCTACAGAAAGCCGATTAACTTACCTTGTATGTTTGTAAGTCTTATTTCTTTAAAGGGAGTCCATTCAAATGAAATCGTGTGTTGAAGTGGAGATTTTATTTAAATGCTGCATCTACCAACAGTATTCAAGTTTTCAGCACTAGAAATGTGTTAGCAGAAAGAATATTTATGCTTTGAAATTATTTTTTCTCTGTAACAAGAGTATTTTTCATTTCTCTTTGAAGCTTGTTTAAATAAGTGAAAGTATTTCAGAGGCAGTATTTCCACAAAAAGAGCTGAAGACAGTGATGATATCAACATCACAGGAAAACAGTTGCAGTATAGTTAATGCAGCAATATCACCTTGAGATTGGGAAGCTGTATTCAGGGGACAGCAGGATATTAGGAAACCTGAGCTATGGCTATAAGCAGTTGTTTAGAAAGAATGAGGACTATGGTAGGAAAACAGATATTCAGCTTTATCCTCCTGTGTGCCTGGGAGTTGATGTAGTGGAACAGAGTACTCTGCTGGGATCAAGGAGAGATGGCATGGCCATCATCAGTAAGATGAGATGCAGCTGACTCAAGACATTCCCTTTGCAAATAAATCAGACTTCCAGGCAAAGAATAGGAAAATAATTTTTGCTAATAGAATAGTACTGCAAGAACACAAGACTTGTGTCTCATCTGTGGGTATGGCCAAACTCACTGATGGGCAGTACGTTTAGCTCTACTGACCGGTAAGCAGGTGGTAGCAGCTTCAGATAGAGGCCCAAGAGATGAAGAGCAAGGAAACAAGTAAAAGGTGAATAAACTTTATGTTTAGAATTGTGTATATTATGCTTTTACTGCTTTCTCTTTAGGTTCTGCTGTGGAGTATTCCTGTACACAGTTCTGAAAAACACTCCAGAGGGATATAAAATCAAAAGTGTGAGAATTTGAGTTGCAATTGAGGCGTGTGACTTCTTAAAAAAAAACAAAGAAGAAGAAATAGAATGTAGGTAAAATAGAGCACAGGCAGAAGACCAGCACAAGGCTAAATGGCTCTCCATTTTATTTAATTTTGCTGCTTGCTTTCTGGGGATGGAGTTAGAATGAACTGCCTCAAATTTACATGCTGGCAAAATGTACTGTTAAGAACTAATAGTAATTGTACACCCTGTTGCTTAAATTTCCTTAGTTTCAGAGTAATGGGAGATGACAACTGCAAAATGACTTTTAAATGTGACCTTAAAAGATTGAGGGGAATATAGGTCTGTTAGTTTGACTTTTCTACTGGAAAAGAAGTTGTAAACGTGTATAATTTTGACAGAGACGAGAATTATTCATCTTTTGTTTACAGAAGATCACAAAAAAGGGATTTATAAAGATGTTAAATGTACTTGATTTTCAAGAGGAAATTTTACTCGGTCCTCCTCTGATTTTCTAGGGGAATAACAATTGTTTAAAGGGTAGGAGACTAAAGTTAGGAATAAATGGTCATTTTCTCCAAAGGAGAAAGGTTCTGCTCAAGTGTGAGATGAAACCTGTGCTGTTTAACCTCTTTATGAATGACCTAAAGAAAAAAAAAAAGGTAGCAGAGGGGAAATGAAACTGAAGTGATTAAATTGTTGATCCAATCAAATTATTAAGTGTGAAGAAATTAAAATAAACCTAACTAATCTATATTATAGTTACAGCTGTATGTATTAATAAGTATGTGGCTGCACAATGATGATCTGTAGATTAGATATTACTTTTCAGAAAAGAGTTCTCAGAGGACAATTATTAAATCTCACTCTCAACAACTGTAAAAAAGACAAATAAAACTTCGGGATTTTTTAAGAATAGCCAGTGAAAAAGAAGCATCATTATGCTAATGTCCAAGTAAGTGTTTTGGCCTCATCTTGACATTGCATTCCATTCTGCTCACCTCTAATAAAAAAGATTAGAAGAGCTTGAAAATGTGCAAAGGCAATCAGAGAAACATCATCAGAAATTCAGACTTCCATACAACCACAGGAAGGATTATTAAATTGACTTGAGAGTCTTCAGCATTGAAAGGAGACGATTGATTGAGGTCAAAGGAGATGCTAGAGATCTCTGTAACATATGCAGAAAATGGCCAGGTCATGGTGGGCCACCATGTTTTATTGTACAAGGAAAACTTATTGGCATTCAATTAAATTGTCAGGCAGTAAGTTTGAGAGAAACGTAAGTAAGCACTTTTCTCACATAACTCACAATTGTGGAACAAGTGTGGAACTCACAGGATGTTGCTGTGGCCAGATGTATAAAAGCATTCAAAGAGCAATTGCATAAGTTATCAGCACAAAGTCTGTTAAAACTGTAGCGAAGCTGTTAAATGCAGTTATGTACAGGGGATCAGGTTATCCGTAAACCACAGGCTGCTGGCAGTTGGAAACATGTCGAAGGAAAATATCACTATACTATTCCCCTGTTCTTATACTTTTTCTCTAAGTATCTGCTGTTTACTCTGCTCATTTGATCTGCGATGCTGACTGAAAGAGGTTTGGGGCCCTTAGGCTCTGGAGGTTAAGTAGCTTGTGGACTGGCTCCTGTCCATTTTTGCATTAGCCCTTCCAGAGCAGATAGGTTAAATCTGGTTACATAATGCTGAGTCCCTTCTCAGCCCCACGTGGTCTGAAAAAATATACCCATGATACTTCATATTTTCTGAATAATTTATTTTCTAGATATAAAGCCAGTCTGGCACCTATGCTTAGTGCATATCTTTATATCACTTTTTCCCTTATCAACATTCTTTTAAAATATTCTTTCTTTCAAAAATACTTCACTTTTTAAACATTCATCCTAATTGAATGTAAAATTTCATAAGTACTGTTTTCACTTTGTCATAGGTTTTACATTTGCTAATGTCTAGTCATATAAAACGCTGTGCAAGACGCCGATGTTTCTTGGTAGACAAGTGAGACCATCACAAAAACCTAGACAGAGAATTGCAAAGGATCTTTCTACAAAAAAGGAATTGGACAGGAAAAAATCAGAGGGGCAGCTTGTCCGGACAGCATCAACCAAAGGAGACAAGTCTGCTCCGAGTCAACAGGCATGTCAGATCCGTTGAGGATACTTGGCTTGTTTCCTCTTGCCTTGAAAGGCTGAGAGTTATCCTATGTTCTTTGAATCTGTGTGATGGATCCACCTGTTTGCCAGACCCCACAACAGATTCACGGGAAAGAGGGAGTATGAAGGAACGTCTAGCTTTTCCTATTGATGCCTCCAAATGTAGCATGATAGTGTGTTGTGGTTGTAGCTTGTCACCAAACCAGGACATGGCTACACAGTTGTAGGGTACAACCTGTGACTGTAGCCAGCGCAAAGAGATTACAGGTACAACTGCCCTCACAGGGCAGGTAGAATCACAGGGGTGAAGAGACGTGCTGTATTACAAATCTAGACGAAGCACGCACACAAAATGAGATTTCTTCTAATCAAAATTGCTTAGCACTCTGACAAACGTTAGTAAACTACAGGTTCGGGTGCCACGAGAGATTAATACTAGATGGATGACTCAAGAATTCTGAAGTTTTCACAATCAGTACTTAGAATGATGACCCAAAATGCGCAATCACTCACCTAAGAAGGCGACGGGAGCTCTCAACCTTGAGGAGTTACCTTGGGTGGCACACCGACCCAAGGCGAGAGTCCCCGAGTGCAGACCTGCTGCTCCGAGGAGGACCAACTCAAAATGGCTCTCCGGCAGGGGTCCGTTTATACCCTCGTCGAATATGACCTGTGGGCAGTCCTGATTGGCTTGGGGCGCCGTTCCCCACGGACTGAGAGCCTGGCAACGGCGACCGTAAGCACGCGAAAAGCAAGGAAAAAGCAAAGAAAGTGTGCAAAAAAGCAGAGAAAGCACACAAAAGAGCAAGGGTGTTGAAGAATTAGGTTTCGGTGGTCAGAAAGCCCCTAGCTCAGGTCAGGGCAGCTGCACCTGCCACAGTGGTCTGTAGGGATGCCTGGGATATCTCGCTCAGGCTCAACACCTGAAACTTAACAGGATCTTGATCCACGTTTAGCTAAAGTAACTACATTATTTGGCATCCCATATATAACATGGCTGTTGTAGCAAAAACCATGGTGCAGGTGCAGGTATACCAGCAATAGCATTTTTTCCTTCATTAAATCGGTGTGAGTTTTGCCATTGAATTCAATAGCTAAAACACAGCATGGTTTTGAAAAGCTCACCTGGCATTCAAATATTAACACTTTCATTTTCTAAAATTATTAATCAAGAATCATTAAAAGGTGATAACAAATAGAAATTTTGTGAAAGAATTGCCTTGACTATCCTTCCCAGATGTCTTTATTAATTTTCACGTTATAAAGTAAGCCAGAAAAAATATCAAAACATTTCCGTGTGGCTAAAAGAGTGTTATCTTGCTTTCCTTTCAGAGAAGGTACTAGCTTATAACATTTACATTCAAACAGTGTTTGGACCAGTGAAGTGGAAGAAAAGTAACAGAGTTGTTGGGTTCTTTTATAATTGTGTGAAAGGAGCAATCACGTCACTTTATAAACAGCGAATTCTTAGGTCAGGGAGCATTCAGAGACAAACCATAAAATAAAGAATAGAATAGTGAGGATATCAGTAAAATAGTAGAATCAGCAGTTCTTACTCTATTTAACTGGAAAAGGATGATGCCTGCCTTGGGAACTAATGCTTCTTAACAGTATTTGGGCAGAGAGCCAAAAGGAAAATGCATTTCAGAAAGAGAAAGACAGGCTGGTAGTCAGTAGGATAGGTAATCATGGCAAGCCACCCTAAAGCAGCTAAATCCAGGATTTTAAATTGAGCATGAATAAGTCTCTCAAGTTCTTGTGGATGAAACTAGAAATCAGCAGTGTATTTATCAGATTACTAGTGATACGGATGGTTGAAATTTAGACATTCACGTACTGTACAATCCGAAATTGAATTTATGTAAGTAACTAACTAATTACATAGAAATGTTTTTTAAAAATACTCAGTTCTGTCTACATGGGCTTTGCAAGATGTAAATGGAAGATGTATTACCTTGAAGTTGTGTCCATCCTTGAATGGTCCATGCAGAGTTCCCAAAATCTAGTTTTTCAGTTTGTTACTGCTTCATTTTATTGTGTAGTTCATTTATTTGAAATTTATTAGAAAGGGTAATCGATTCAAATAGTCTAAGTGTAAATGCAGATTACTGCCCCTTCATCATTTTCTTCCTCAAGTTCTTTTCAACTTTAATTCAAGATTAGAAGTGCTTTCATAATAAATAGCAAACATAACTCTTTAGGCATATACTAGGGATATTTTTTTTTTCCTTAAAAAAACCCACATTCTCAAGTTCAAACACATATGCAGAGCTGTTGGAAGAGAAATCTGTGTTCATGCTGATGAAAATCTTACTATAGTAGCAGTAAGTGCTTTTATGATACGTAAATAGCAAAGGTAAGACCTGAAAACTGCTGATATTAGAAAGAGTGAGAATTAAGGTACAGATAATGTTAAAATATTTGTTTTCTTTTAAGAAATATTTGACATTTCTTTAAATTTGACTCCTAAATAGTGTTAGGTGTTAATGAACTTTGGCATCAAGACTAATTTTCATTCTTACATGTTAGTATTTTCAAATAGAATATGTCTTTTATGATTTTATGGTTATTCATATGTCTGTTAGCAGCATACAGTAGAAGAAATCTAAGGGTCTCAAGTCTAAATACATCCTAATATTATAAAAGGTAACAACTTGCCAAACATGTTAACTTGCATACCTTTCTGTCAACTAACAAGCCCCTGTAATCTGTTTCCCATTTCTCTTCAAAAAGAGAGTTTAATGGGATTTGAGAAGTATATGATTTTGTTGGTTTGATTGAAAAGATTTCTCCCACCATCGAAAAACTATGCAGATACTCTAGATATTCAGTTTGTATACATTTATCTTAAAAACATAGATTTTTCTTCGGTAGCAGAGTCGTAACAGTCCTTCAGTCTACTACCAACAGTTTTCTTGTGAGAGAGACTCAGAAAAATCTTGAATGCTGCATGTCCCCCACAGCACCCTGCTACCTCCTTAACACCCAAAACTGCATTGCATCTTATGATCTAATGTTTTACCAGACTGTGATGGAATTTCTCATTTCAAAGAGAGAAAAAAGAAAGCAGCAGCCAGCACTGAAAATTTCACAGCATCTGTAATTTTTCTTCCACATGAAGGTGCAGTTTTTTTGAAATTGAAAGTGATCTTGTAACCATAGATGTCACAAATAAATAGAAATAAATAGGCATATCTGTCATTGGTTGGTCTTTAGAGTTGAAAGATTCACGGTACTGTGAATTACTAGTGATCTTTTTAAAGAGTTTTGATTTGAGTTTTGATTTTAGAACTTGTCCTGTGTTCATTTAAATTGACATCCTTAGATATAGCAAAGAACTATGCAAGCAGACTGTCTTTTTTGAATGTTATTGTGGCTTCACTTTTTCTTTTATGATGGTAATTTTCATAGTAAATTATAGCATCTATTTTAATCTTTCTGCAACTTAATATCCATCTTACCCCAGTCTAAGCGCTGTTCCTTTGACCTCGCTCTTGTGTGTAAATCTGCAGAAGCACAGGGGCAAGCTAACACACAGCTCTGTCATGTATATGTGGTAAATAATGGAGAAACTTACGGCTCTCTCTTATGAATGGTGAAGGCATTGCACTCATCAGTTTTTCTACAAGTAACTGAACAAAAGACTGAGCAAATACCTGGAAATTTTCAAGTCAGGCACTGACTCTTCTATGACAATCTGATGTGGCAGTAGGGAATTGTCACACAGAATCTTTGTCGCTCGGCCCTCACTGAAAGGCTACTGGGTACTTTCTAGAGAAAAATTCCGAGAAATTGAAATAATTTTTAAGCATGTTATCCTCATATTAACTTTCTTTTGTCTCGTGGCTTATAAAAACTAACAAGACATGAACTGTGCTTCGTTTTGGGAAAAGTATCAAAAAAGCTGCTAATGCAGATCTTAAATAATGATCTTAAGGGATAAATTTACTTAGCTCTCCTGATTTATATCGTAAGTATGCTATAACCTTTCTGCTGAGATCAGCTGTTCTACAGGTTCGTCTTTCATTCTGTTCCTAGGAAAACCACTAATGAATTAATTGATTATTAGAAATTGAATAAACATAGTTAAATCTTGAAGTTTTTTGCTACAACTTCAGATGAGCTGTGTATGTTATGCTGCTAGAACAACAGTGAAAAAGAACAGGGTTTCACAACTCTTTTTCTCCATGTTGTCTAAAACCAGTATCAAAATTAGTTATGTGGCTTAATTGCCAATGTTTCTTTTGCTTTTAAATTATTTTAAAGGTTATTCAGTAGGCACAGCAATAGCATGCAAAAATAGTTATGTGTAAAAGGCAGGAATGGATTTCACCTGTAGAAGAAATGAAACACTTTCAGCATGACAGGAAATGCAAAGTACTACCCATAAACACTTATTTAAAAGAAAGTTCTAATTTTCTAAAATTATCTAAATATTTTCAAGTCAGTAGCCTTTTCCCCATAGGATTGCCTGTGTATTATAAATGCACAGTTGCAGCACAAATGCCTGCATGCTGATCTTCTAAACTGTAGAATCATGCTGTCGGTATCCATCTTACATAAGACATTTAACATATCTTACATGTCTTACATATGTTAAGCTGTTCCACAGAAAATTGAACAGTTCCAGGAGGAGAGACTGAGAGAGAACCAACCTTTGGCACTAAATACCCTGCCTGGAATCCATCTCACAAAACCTTAGGCAAGAAAGAGCTATTAAAGATTTTAATCTGAAGCAGGAATTTAGTTAATAGGAAGAGTTAGGTGATGGGGAAAAAATCGAAATAGTCATAAGTTAAAGGGAGTCCATCATAAAATGGTCATCAAGAATAGATTGCTGTCGTAGGTATTGACATTGACAACTCATGACATTTATACAGCTAAATATAGGTGAGATGTATCCAGCATGAGTATGAGTACCAGAATGAGTACCATATGAGTACCAGAAGAATTTGGGTAACGTTCGTTCAGGCAGAGGTAGAGAACTGAACTTGGTTGTCTTCCATCTGGAGTAAAGTCTCTATCCAGTGAAATACTGGCAGAGAAGCATGCCCAGCACCATCTTGCTCTTCCAGATTGTCTCTGCACCATGCAAAACCCAACGTCTCTTAAAGCACCTACTCACTCCATCGCTTATGGAAGTGGAGGAATATTCGGTTTGTGAGCTTGACAGTAGTTAGATGTGTGCCAGAAGCCTGCTTGCTTGCTTCGATCAGTACACATGCAGTCTGAGTGTGCTCAAAAAGCGAGACTTTGGTGCTGGAAACACACCTGTAGTAGTTTAGGTACCTGAGGAAGTCATGCACTGCCAGTGTTAGGCGACAGCGCTGTGTGGGTTTTCAGGAGCTTGAGTTTCTATTTAGGCAGTTGAAAATGGCAACTGAATGCTTATGTCTCATTTGGGAATTTAGTGTAAATGTAATAAATCTGTTCTAGCTCTTTCCTAAGTCAACTGGGAATACAAAGTCGTTGTTTTGCATATTATTTCAGATTTATTTGGGGGAGATTCTTGCCATACCTTATTGCATTCCCAAAGGATCATCATAAGAAAGTATGTGCTTTAGTTCCTAGGAAAAAAGTTTCTTTCTTTCTTTTTTTTTTTTTTTTTAAGGAAGCATATCCAGAGACTATGAGTGTATTTAAGTATGTTCTTAAAAAAGAAACACACAACAGGACAGTTCTTTGGCCACTAAAAGCAACAATTGTGTTCTGGTCATTGAAATTGTGTTCATATACTTCATATACTGTATACTTGTGTGTCTTTTATGCAGTTACCTTTATGCTTTGAGGTATATAAGTGTCTCTGCATGGTACAGGAAACCTAAGAAGCTGATTTTGGATGGTGCATTTGAATTAGTCATCTGAAAATTTGAACACATCAGCTTAACACTTGCTGTTTTGTCTCTTATTCTTTAGTCCCCAGTGATGGTTTTGGAGAAGGGAGTCTGGGAACAGTCATTTAACATAGATTCTCTATCCTCAAATTTACAAAATGTCATAACAGCCTCATTAATTTGGGGGTTGGACTAGATGATCTCTAGAGGTCCCTTCCAACCCTTACCATTCTATGATTCTATGATTAATGATCCATACCTTTTCTTCTCCCCTCAAATCGCTTCATACTGAATATTCAGAAAAATAGCAATTCCCCAACTGATTCTGATCTCTTGACATTAATTTTGATCTCTCTTGGCAAGCCAAGGACTGTTTTCCTTGGCTACATTTTCTTTAGTCCTAGACCCTAGTAGCTAATAATAATAAAAATGTATGTATGGGAGGGTGAATGACGAAGAACAAAATAGCATACAGAAAACTAATATCTAGTGGAACAGTTCAGATGTCAATATTTGATGCCATTATCTTCTCTCTCAGATCATTTAACAGCTGATGATACTGAAATGGAGCAGAGAACTGCTTTGGCAGTATTTTGTGCGTAACTATTATGCTTCCCTTCCTAGACTATTTGCAGAAGCATTGGGTGAAGTTCTTACTTGCCCCAAGGAAAACTTCCTTTATAATTTCATGAATAGCTACTGAATTAAATGCTCAATAATTTTCAAACTTTCTGGGTATTTATGGGCTAAGTCATTCTACTCAAAGCTTTAGAAATGTACAGACATTTGAATAAAATACAAATAGTCCCCTGTTTTTTCCATCTTTTCTTCTAGACAAGAGCGTAAAGGGAAAGCAACAAATAAATACTCGATAAAGCATGTGTATTATAACATTAAACTGGGAAATGTGAAAACACTAAAATAAAATGGTGCCAAAGTAACAAGAAAATTAACACCATGCCCAATAAGTATAGTAGTGCAATTACTAATAGAAACTCAATTTGTAAAACTGTAATCTAATAAATAGAAGTGAAAATATTTTAAAATGGGATTTCAAAAGAGATCTGAGATATATCATATCAAGATATTTAGCCACCTGTATGTCCTAGAAGGAGGAAGTGCCTGGAAAGCAGGATTATGGTAGGAATTTAAATAAAATGCAAGTGCATTTAGGGGTTGGATTTAAAACTAGTGCAGGGATGGATTTTAAGTATGCAGCAAAGTTTTAGGATATAAGTATGTGAGGTGAAAGGATGATAGGATTCCTGCCATGTGAACATGATGTTGTCATATAAATTTCTCAAATGTCAGTGGGACCACAATGTTTGTATTCTCATGTGTCCTTCCCATTCTCAGTGAATGAGATAAAGTTCATCAAATTCTACTCATCTCTTTCTCTGTCCCATAAGATGCTTCAGAAAATACCAACTGTTTTGTTTCTAAGGGGCCTTTTATCCCAATTGAAGCCACAGGTGATACACTAAACATTCTTCTAAGGCCATACTTACAGCCTGTGACTGTATCAAACTGATGCTATAAGCAAGAAAGAAACTAATAATAAATTAAAATACCAGATAAAATTTGCACTAGAAAAAAAAATCCTTTCAAAATTCAAAATAGGGAACTAATGTTATAGAAGTGCAGGTCCTGACTTTACAGCTGGTGGGCTGCAGAGATAAAGATCAAAAGAATCAGAATTTAAAAAAAAATGCCTAGGAGGAACTTCAGAGGTTCACGTTCCCCGTTTTGATCCAAGACAAAATCCTATACCTTCAACATTGCAGTTTTAACCTTTTACTGAGGATGACTATTCCACAATTTCCACAGACAACCTATTCCTCTATTGAATTAGCTTTACTATTAGAGAATGATCATATTTCTTAGCTAAGTTTTCCTTGTTAGAATGTAATACCATTTTTTCTTTTCTTATATACTGAGGGCATGGAAACTAGCTTACTTCCTTTCTCTTTACAACTGGTTCTTACCATTGGAGACCAGTCTTATATTACAGCTCCAGCCATTTTTCTTCTATGAACAATACATCTGGCTGTTTCTGTAGGTTATGATTATTAGACATCTGGTTGCTCCCCTGTAGGATCTAAGTGGTCAGTTTTTCTTTGAAATGCAAGGCCCAAAACTAGACTCAGTAGACAGAGAAGGCTTTGCCAATCCCAAAGAGTTATTCCATGTGGCTTGCAAAAAATATTTCTCTTCATGCATCTCAGTATGATAGCCTTTTTCCAGTCACCTGGCATCGACAGCTTACTATCAACTGAGAGTTCAATATATGCATTGGACTTTTCTCTTTACAGCTGCCACCCTGCCAGTTGTTTCCCATCTAGTATTTTTGCAGCTGATTATTCTGCCTCACTGAAGAACGTTGCATTTGAGTCTTTTTCTGTAATGAATCCCATCCTGTTTCTTTCACACCACTTTGTCAATTTGTTGGTCTTGTTTTCTCAACCATTTTTTTTATTTTGTTGTCTGTGAATTCAATAGATATATTGTTTATTCTGTCACCCAGGTTGTCGATGAAGTATGAAGACTATTGATATATACATCTGTTGATAGTCATATATCCTTCCAGTCTTACAATGAACTATTGATAACTACTCCGTGAGTGCAGTTCTTAAACCAGTATCGCACGTGTCTTAGAATAGTTTTGTCTGTAACATTGCTTTCTTATAAAAATGTCTTGTGAGGCAATGTCAAAAGTATTTTTTAAGTTAGTATATCTTCTGCTGCTCTGTTTTTCATAAGGCCTTATTCTTACAAGGAAATTGAATTGGATTTGGTTTTGACAAATATATGTTGGCTGCTATTCATCTTTGTGTTATCTTTCAAGTTTCTAAAATTCTTAATTTCTTCCAGTATTGTTTCAGTAACTGAACGTACGCTGAGCAGTTTTGTCTGTTCCTTTTCCCACTTTCTCGCGATAAATGTTGTGTTTGACCTTTTAAAATCTTCTGAAATGTCATCGTCCTCTCCAGATTGTGAAAGGTAACCATGAATGCTTCTGACATTGTTGTAGTCAGTGTTTCATGTACTCAGAGGCAAATTTGCCCAGATTCAGTTGATTTGACAACATCTAATTAAGCCAGATATTCCCTCCTCAGTTCTTTCTCTGTTCTTGCCTGATTTCTCGCCTCTCTGTTAAAAAAGTTAGCTGCCTGATACCTACCTGGTAAATGCAGTAACTGCCCTCTGATTTCTCCTGTACTAGTGAGATAGGTTTGAGCTTGTGAAATCAATACAGACTGGTCTTCCATGTTCTTGTATTTTCTTAGACCAATTTTGAGCCTCTGCTTACAGATACTTTTCATGCCCAGACAGAACTAACCTCTTTCCAGGTAGCCATCACAAAAATTTCTAAAGACAGGCAGAAACTTAGTACGGTTCCTGATATGAAGTATTATTAGTTTTGTTGGATTTTTTTTCTCTTTTCTTTTTACTGCAATTCCATCATGGAAATAAAACTTAGGTCTCTAAATTGTCATCAAAGGTAGAATTTGGACTGTGATTCAGACATCTCATTGTAGGGACTGGATACACCTGCCTAAACATAAATGCTCAGGTCTTTCTGATATCCAGAACATCCTTATAACACAGGACTGACAACATACGGTCTTCACGTGTCAGTTCAGTTCAGTTGTCTGGTACCATCTGGTACCTACAACATCCTCCTCGACCTTCATCTGCACATTCAGAAGGTCATACATCTCCCACATGTCTTCTATCTGTTCTGGTAGCTCACTCAGATATCCCAGGTATGGCAGAATGTCATAGATGGAGCTCGGCACCTATGTTTAGTTAAACGACTCCCCACGCCACCCCTCATTATATACATATATATATATATATATATATAACCCTGTAAATTAAGTGTCTCATTTACAACTTAAATCCCACCCAGATTTCAGAATAATAGAATTATTACTGGTTGGAAATAATCCTGCTTCTCATGAAAAGTGCTTGCATGCCCTTTTCTTCAGAAACAGTTGCATACTCATATATGTTTGATTCTTTTCCTGCGTTCTTTAGTACTAGGGAAATTAAATAAGAACATCCCACCCACAGGCTGTTTCTAAGAGTTAGTCTTCTTGCTGCTCTTTTGTATGCTGAAGTCATAATCCTCTATTTGTGACACCAAAACTGGTTGCTGTGGAAATAATTACACTTTTACCAAACCTGATTAAGACAAACAGCTGGAGAAACAAACAAAATCTTAGAAATAAAGATTCTACTTTAACCATGGTAATGAATACAGTATTAAAGCAAAATTGTTTTTAAACAAACAGAATTGTTTTTTCCAAAGTTCTCCAAGATGTATGACTATTTTTTCGGCCATCATCAAAAATATTTTTTCCATATTTCTAGGTAAATATCTTCAATAAGAGAAAAAGTAACACAACAGAAGATATATGTAATACAGTGAACAAAACTACTTCTAATATATATTCTCAAGTGACAGAAAAAAATCCCTGAGTTACAGTTGCTGTTGGCATGCATGATTCCTGCTTCTCTTGCTGCAGATTAAAACATCCAAAAGTATTTTTCTCTTAAATTTCTTTTTTTCAGGTTAGTGACTTTTTTTTTTTGGACAAAGCGTATGGTTTTAATTCGTATATGATAAGCCTAAAATTAATCTGGGAAAAGAAAAATGAAACAAAGTGAAAGTAGATCACTTTAGTAGAAAACTGCAGTAGAGAAAAAGATTTCTTAAATAGCATCCCAAAAGCACTACTTACTTTAGGGTAAAGTGAGTAATGTTGCCCATTTATCATCATATGTAAATAATATTGGCAAGCCTATCTCTTGTATGCTGAGAGCACCACTAAACATTCAGTCACAGAGGTTTACACTAAAACACTTTGACAGCTTGCAGACATTTTAACCCGGAGACAAGTATCTCTGTGTGACCACTAATGATTCTGATGCATGAAAAGCAGCGACTGAGCTGAAACAGTAAGAGAAGGAGACAAAGCTTCTAAATTAAATGCAACTATCAGATACTTGAAAGCATTGCTGATAGTTTCTGTAGCAGGTGTATATTGTAGTTGTGAAGCCAGAGATCCAGACTCCTAAGTGCATATGATTTATTTGTGCTTAAAAAGTAAATCATGTTGACATTCTGTGCATTACTTTGGCTAAATGGGTAAGTCAAGAGGAGATAAAGTCTGAAGTTTTATTTGATCAGATGTGGTTAGCAAACAAATGTTAGAGAATTAAAGCTGGCAGTAACAATCTTCAACACTTTGCTGAACTGGCTGATCAAGTGTGCTTGATGTATCTTGTGTCATAGGTGGAATACAGCTTTAAATGTAGTGCATCCTCTAACTGTAAAGCAACGTTACATTTGTCTTTTGAGAGAGAACTATATTCGGTGCTCCACCAAACAGCAAAAGGAGTCTGTTCCAACACAGAGGAATTTACGTTGCAGTCAGATTAACTTGTTCCCATTTCTGTGTTCCTTTCAGTTGTCAGTATCTTTGCTCTGCTCTACCACTGTTACTGTCTCCCGCTTCTATGTCAGTACCACTCCAGCTGCAGGAAGATGTTTTGCAGACATGCACAAAGGATGAGTCCCAGGGATCCAAGAATACAAAGAAAAAGCAAAACATGAAGGCAGGGAAAAGAGACAGAAACTAAAAAGTGTGGAAGAAAGAGGGCTGTTATGAACCACCTGTGATTCATACAAATTCATATTCTGGACAAGGCGTTGAAGACAAACTTCCCAAAATCATAGCAACACTTAAAGCCGTGCTAGACTCCCTCCCCTGTTGCTGGCCACACCGCAAGCACCGGGCTGTGTTTCTAGAATCTACTTGAAACAAAGAGCTTGTGTAGCAGCACCCAATCACTATAATTCTGCACCCTTAAGCCCGAATTGTCTTAAAATATCTGTCCAGGTTCCAGGATAAATCACACGTTTTGTAGATTTATTTAAGGGGAACGAACCTCAGGATTCCTGCCAATGCTTACAGGCAGTGCAAAATTTCTAATACTCGTGAAGCAATAGTGACCAGTCACCCTTCCTCAAACTTTGTAGCAGTGCCATAAAAACATCTCTGATGGTAGCGTGGAAAAACTCAAGTTTTAACAAGTTTATTTCATGAAATCTGTGTGCAGTTGAGTAAGAAAGTTAAAATGTGGAACAAATTTCAGCCTGTTGACAAATTTCAGCATTGTCAGTCTATTAATATTGTGACACCTTTATTAGGAGCATGTTTTGGCTGTGGAACAATTACAGAGAAGTAATAATCTGAACTCATTTTGATCTGTAAAGTGTAAAATCTCGAGTCTGTGGTAGATCTTGATTTCTCACTTCCTACTATAACAACAACATGAAATTATTAGGTCAAACTGTAACACAAATTAAATTGAATTAAATTGAATTCGTATAGATGAAATAAAATATTTTCTCTTTCAAGTTCTACTCCAAACTTTATTTCAAGCTTAAGAAATGTTTAGTTGTTGCAGCCAGCTTGTTCACGTGTACTTTAATTGTTCCTTTGGGATCTTGTAGAGTGTCTTTAATTTGTAATGGCTGGCCCTGGTGGCCAGCGATGCCTTTTAAATTTGTGACCTGGAGCATTGCCAAGAGAACATTTATCATTAACTTTCCTATCACTGCTTTCTTTTTGAGCCTTCTGTTAGTTTCTCTTTTTTTCATTTAATTTTATCAAAGTCAAACTGAAACAAAACAGCTCATCAGTGGTTAGGAAATAACGATTACGGCTATGTTAGCAAATTGTGCGGTCCAAGAAGAGCGGATCTGTAAAGTGAAATAGCTGCTGCTGAGGAACTAATGTCTACATTCTATGCTTTTCAATGTGTTTATTTCATTCTAGCTGTAATGATTCTGTGGGCTGTATTTGTATTAGATACTGGAATGCCTTAGATAAAGTCCTGGAGTGCATCTTTTTACTTGCTGCAGTTTAATTGGAAAGCAATGCAGTTTGTGCCTGCTGTCCGAGATGTGGCATGAACCAAAGCATCGCAGGTGCAGGCACTGCAAGATTCACTTCAAAAATCTCACTCCTGATCCAAACCAAAATGCTGAAGTAGCACACCCGAGGATTAAATCCATATACGATTGCTATGAGGCAAAAGTACTTGAGGAAAAATGTTCTTTTTTTCAGAAGACCAAATGTCCCATGATTCCTGATCAAAGAGTAGCAACTCCAAAATATCCACCCTGCGTTCAAGGTGCTGTTCAGCTATGTGTAGAAGCACACAACAGTACTGAGAAACTTGCTTAACTCTGTATTTGGTGGATGGTGTTCTGCTCTGCCTTGAGGATACTAGTGGAAGTTTGCTAGGCACCACCAGAAAGCCATCCCGGGAGGTATAGTTACGGAGCAAACTGAGCAGCTACGGAACTCTGAATCTCCAAAATCTGTTGAAACTGAATTTGCGGTACTCAGCTTGAAGTAGAAAATGACTTTGTGTTGCGCTTAACAAAACAAGTACGATAATGTAACAAGCATGGAATGACCTGTCTACAGGTTTCTGGATACTTTCTGAGCAGGAAATTGCATCTGTGTCAATATATTCTATAGACATCTTATTTGTGCAGTAACTCCTGAACCCATTTATAATTTTACCATCTGAATGGAACGTGTGGCAATGAGTGAAATACCTAATACCTACTTTTTAAAGTCGCTGCTTGTTTTGATGCCTTCTGTTTTTTTGCGACATAGGATATGCCCACCTTGGCAAGTAATACGGTGTGATGGAAGAGAATCTGTAGAATGAAACGGTTTGTGCCGATGACCCGATATCCTACGATATGCATTGGAGGGGGTTTTACTTCAAGGTAACCGTAGTCTGGTTCCATGAACACCTGTTAGTGGCTGGATTATTTTAGGTATCTGGAGTGCATCTTTCAGTTTATTTTCCTTTTAAAGGAGTCTATTTCATCTGAGCTGAGGCTGCTCTACAGTGTGAACCAAAGTGGATATTTGCTTCAAGTGTTCTTGAGACTGAAACAAAACATTAATGTGGATTCATATTGCTAGTAAGAGTTCTCTTCTCTCTGCTATTCATAATTTTGCAGATCTCCTTCACATTTTCCCAGTAATCTCTTTTCCTAGCTGAAGAGCCCTAGTTTATCTATTTCCTCCTTGGATGAAAGCATTCCGTACTTTTTATCATCCATGTANTGAAACTGAATTTGCGGTACTCAGCTTGAAGTAGAAAATGACTTTGTGTTGCGCTTAACAAAACAAGTACGATAATGTAACAAGCATGGAATGACCTGTCTACAGGTTTCTGGATACTTTCTGAGCAGGAAATTGCATCTGTGTCAATATATTCTATAGACATCTTATTTGTGCAGTAACTCCTGAACCCATTTATAATTTTACCACCTGAATGGAACGTGTGGCAATGAGTGAAATACCTAATACCTACTTTTTAAAGTCGCTGCTTGTTTTGATGCCTTCTGTTTTTTTGCGACATAGGATATGCCCACCTTGGCAAGTAATACGGTGTGATGGAAGAGAATCTGTAGAATGAAACGGTTTGTGCCGATGACCCGATATCCTACGATATGCATTGGAGGGGGTTTTACTTCAAGGTAACCGTAGTCTGGTTCCATGAACACCTGTTAGTGGCTGGGTTATTTTAGGTATCTGGAGTGCATCTTTCAGTTTATTTTCCTTTTAAAGGAGTCTATTTCATCTGAGCTGAGGCTGCTCTACAGTGTGAACCAAAGTGGATATTTGCTTCAAGTGTTCTTGAGACTGAAACAAAACATTAATGTGGATTCATATTGCTAGTAAGAGTTCTCTTCTCNACACCTGTTAGTGGCTGGATTATTTTAGGTATCTGGAGTGCATCTTTCAGTTTATTTTCCTTTTAAAGGAGTCTATTTCATCTGAGCTGAGGCTGCTCTACAGTGTGAACCAAAGTGGATATTTGCTTCAAGTGTTCTTGAGACTGAAACAAAACATTAATGTGGATTCATATTGCTAGTAAGAGTTCTCTTCTCTCTGCTATTCATAATTTTGCAGATCTCCTTCACATTTTCCCAGTAATCTCTTTTCCTAGCTGAAGAGCCCTAGTTTATCTATTTCCTCCTTGGATGAAAGCATTCCGTACTTTTTATCATCCATGTAGCCTTCTATACTTTATTAACTCCTTGGGAACTGAACTGCAGAATTCAAATCCTTCCCTGCTAAGAGAGCTCTCTGATTGTGTTAGAGCAGAGCTAATTGAGGAGATTGCTCTGCCTCGCTCGTGGAACTTCAGGGTCAGTCCCTGCAACTGAAGGCTTGTCATGTTCTCGTTCCTCAGGTCTGTGCACAGTCGTTGTGGAGGAGGAGCCTTGTTCAAATACAGGCACAAAGTGAAGAAGTGGAAGAAGGCAGTCAGAAAACTAGCGGTTTACAGGGCTAAAGGAATAAAAAAACTAGTAAGGGGAGATCTGAGTAAATTAAAGATAATGGAAATGGGAAAGGCAGAGCAAGAAAGTCTAAACTCACAGATTTCCTTCAGAATTTGGAAGAAAATCCTGTATTCCACCGCAAATATCTGTCAAATAAACTGGCAAAATAGCATCCTTCTTGAACTGGTTCTGTTAGGCTTTGTCTACATTCGTGTTTTGCTTTCAGCAGAGCCTCTAAGTCATCCCCATTTACTGCACATCAGATAGCTGTTTGCATTTTCAGAGGAAACCAATGAAACCTTCAATCACCCCGCCCTGCCCCCCCCCTAAAAAAAAAGACAAAACAACTCCACTCCAGGTGCAAGCCACATACACACCAAACCTTCTTGTAGAGTTAAGGAGCCTTACCAATGGCTCGTTCTTTGGACCAATCAGTTCCCACATGACTGGTGGGAACAGTCAGTCCAGAGGACTAGATTGAATCTCATCTAAGGTGAAACACCTGTACCACAGATGTCATTGCAGAGGCCTCAGTGCCAGCTGTTTTGATCTGCTGGTCCTCTTCTGTTGCTCCAAATTACTTGCGAACGTATACACAGCCTGCAAAACTAACTGGTAGCTTGAACATGCAGTGCATCTAACATTTAGTGCAGAGCTCATTATGGTTTCACAAAGCATTTGTGACATTTACCTTCCTTTGTTTATATACAGCAAAAAGTGACTTCTAAAAGAGCAATAGACCCCCATAAACAGGGTCTGGAAAGGCTGGAATGCTCAAATGTTAAGAAATGTCAGCATTGCGGTTGCAGAGGTGCCCAGGAGGCACAACTGCAGGTCAAGTCAGTTAGAGCAGAGCTTTGGACGTATGACATACGTTAAGTGTTAATGCAATTAAAACTCAGATTCTGTGTGCCTTAAAAAAAATGTAGTGTGTAATTTGGATGGCTTTCCTTTCTCTTTAACAAAGTGCTCATTACCGTTAGTTCTCTACCACTTTTGGGGCTACCTGTCTGTCAGGGATGCGTTCATACATTGTGACACAGACACATACGTATAGCTCTGTGAGTTTTGCCGTCTTGGTCACTGGTAATCTATACCAAATTGCAATGAGAGCATTTTTGAATTACAGCCAAACTATTGCAGGACTGAGAATAGTCCTGAACAGAAATCAAGCTGTACTGGCTGTGCTGCTGTGACCGTGTCTGCCCTCCAAATGGAGCAATGCACTAACGCCAGGAGCGCGTTGCCGCTGGGTCACGGTTTTGCTGTTCTTCTGCAGCACCAGACACAGACTTCTCTGGCACTTCCCATGCTGAGCCTGTCATTTCTGTTTCAGTAAAAACACATCTTTTAGACCCAGACTTGAGCCATTGCGTCTATGCTTAAAAATGTGATGTTCCTTTCAGATGAATTTGTCTAATTTCACATACTAGCTGGGACGAGGGGGCAAGAAGAGAGATACAGACATGGGTCAGATATTCTAGGATTCTCTTTACGTCCTGGTATTTTTTCCAGCACTAGTATTAGGTGAACTGACAGTATAATCATGTCAAGTTTTCTATCTGTGTTTACAGACAGAATGTGGGACTCTTCTTAATATTGCCTAGCAGTGAGATTAAACATGGCTAAGTGAGCCAAATGTATTGGCTTGCAATTCTCCTGTTGTCTGTAATTTGCTATTTGCTGTAATGTTCCCATGACTGACTGTGCTATAGTGGACACAGATTGAAAATATGAACACTCAAATTTTACCAAGTACTGTCATGTTTTTTGGGAGTAGTAAAATACAATGTAAGTCAGGTTATGAAAAGTCTTTTCATGAGAATTGTAAAATGGTTCAGAAAGATAACATGCTCTTTCAGAGACACTTCTAAAAAGATGTTTAAATAAATCTCCTTTTTTGTAGGTTTTATCTGTTTATGTAGTTTTGGAACAGAAATGTAAATCAAATTATTCAGAATACCTTTGCAAGTCAAGTAAAAGACACCTAAATACTTTTTGTGTGGAGGAGATTCCTTCAAATATCCAAGAAATGTCTGCTATCCCATTTTAATTTGCCTTAGTAAATTGACTCCTTTGTTATTTGTTTCTGGTTTACATAATAGTTACTTCTGCTCAAACTGTTCTCTTCTAAGGAGGGTTTGCAGATGGTATAAGTGCATCGATTTTTTGAAGATGTATAAACTGAATTCCTTTCATAAAAAGGTAACTTAAAGAGAACATGTCCTGGTTTGGGCCAGGACAGATCCAATTTTCTTCTAGTAACTTTGCTTTTTAGTTAAGTCTCTTCTGAGAGGCTGCACTCTCTGAAATTAACTGCATGTTTTTCCAGACAGTAGCTGCTTCTAGCAGTGATAAGGCTCGGTGTTTATAGTTAGTGCTGGAACATCAGAAGCAATGGTATGCAGAAAGGCCCTTGCTTATAGTTATCCCTATGGAGACCAAGGTCGATGCTTGCTTCTGCTGACTTTCTTGTGTGCCGGAACTGAAAGAGCAGGGAAGTGGTCACAGCTGCGACCCTGCGGTGGGGAGGAGCGGGTTGGACAGGTGACCCAAAACTGACCAAAGGGAGTAT